>JAOUZG010017793.1:1564145-1596524 GCA_026289955.1 Argiope argentata | reverse complement strand
TACCAAATGAGTAAAATAGCAGGATGTAATAAAATTGGGTTTGTTGAGAGAGAAACATGGGAAATCGGTTAGTTTTCATTTATATATTCTTAGAAAACAGGAAGTTTAAAAAAGGAAGAAAAAAATATAATTGCTTTTATGCAGCTGATACTGATTTAAAACTTATTTTTCCAAATGGATGTGAATATCATTTTGTTCATTTTTATTTGGGTTTTTTTCATTTTTTCGTATTTCTATTGATTGTTGTTCTTAGAGATAAAATTTCTTTTTATACATAAATGCAGCATGAAGAACTCTTAATGTTTTTATTTCATTTTTGAAAGGATTGATTCTTTATGTATCCTTGAAAGGATTTATGTGCGCATTTTTTAATTTTCTTATGGTTTGATTCATTTTACATTAAACATTGTTAGTTAATCGGTTTTTTTTGGATTTATTCTAAAGTTATTTTGACTTAAAATAAAACAGAATAAATGAAATTAAAAATTTCTTCATCAATTTTCTTTCCCCAACTGGCGTAGAAAACTCAGACATTGCTTAAAAATTTTAAAACACTGTCCTTCTAGCTGCCAAACATTTAATGTCAATCAAAATACAAGAAAGGTTTGTTAGGATTATATTTAATAAGCTTTTAAGTTTATTGGCTGTATGGATATTTAATCCATGCCTGACCAAAGTAAAGATTGGGCAGGGAAGAAAAAAAGAATCAAGTAGGAAGAAAAGGGTTGGTAGAGACAAGCATAAAGACGTAAAAAAGGAAAGTAAAAAGGAAAGAAAGGGAACAAAAGGGGGGGTGTCATTGTGTAATTAATCAAGATGATGCTGTCAATTATCCACCAGGATTTTTAAACTCACTGCATTTCCCAGAATTGCCGCCTCGTAATCTTCAATTAAAAGTAAGTGCGGTGGTCATAACGTCACAAAATATCAACCTTCCGCGTCTTTGCAATGACACACGGCTAGCAGTAGAAACATTACTGAACTATGTGATTGAAGCAACTATTCTAAAGGGAAAATGTAAGGTAAAAGATGTGTTGATACCTCGCATCCCTATGGTACCAACTGACGTGCCATTTGAATTTAAACGACTGCAATATCCTTTCCGGCTGGCTTGCGCTATGATCATAAATAAATCCCAGGGTCAACCGCTGAGTTTTTGCGGCATTAATCTTGAAACCCGTGCTTCTCTCATGGACGGTTGCATGTTGCCTACTCCCGCGTTGGAAAAGCGTCAGCTTTATTTGTTTACGGGCAAAGTAATCAACAAAAGAATGTCATGCACTTTAAAGCATTAGAATGAAAAATATAATCACATTATTGAGTCTTTCAACGCATGAAATAGAAAACTTATTTTTGTAAGTAATCGTTGTCTAGTATTAAGACATGATTCAATTATTGAAGTGATTACTGCGACACACGCATTTTTTAAAGTTTTTTTCTTCTATCAGTTTACGAAAGGCCAATAAGGGGAAGGAGAGTACAAAGTATGCGGGGGCAGGCAGCTTATCTCTCTCTCTCTATATATATATATCTATATATATATAGATAGATAGATATATATCTCTATATATCAAGATATATATCAAGATCTCTCTTAAGCTCATTAATTTCCAAACTTTATCTTAATTTAGTTTCATGCGTTGAAAGAAGCTGTGTAGAATCACCAGAAGCTGTGTAGAATTGCTGAAACAGCTAAATACCGGCTACTTTCTCACACTCCATGTGAGAGATGAAAATTTTCCAGACAAGTACATTCCTTTAAAAAGATCCCTGCGTTTCCTCTACTCATGCCTGTGTCATGGAAATCCCCATCGAGATCTAATTTTATAAGCTCTGTAAAAATATTCTCCTTATCAACATTTTTTGGTATTTAAGTCCAGGGATAATGTTATGCCTTCCTTCTTTACACTTCCGCTTTCCTACTGCGCTGAGTGCGAACGCTCCTTGTCCTTCAGCTTGCGTGCTCTCCATGATGGAATAAAACAAACTTAAAAATTCAACCTGTTTTCTCCATGCTTTCGGCCATGACTCTGCTATCTGCTTTCAACAAAATTAACATGTTTTTAATTGTGTGTGTGTGTGTGTGTGTGCATTATTATTTGTAGAAAACGGAAAGTGGTTTCGAAGACATAGACGGCACATTTTTTAAGTTCGTTTTATTCCGTCATGGAGAGCACGCATTATTTACAAGCTTACGCACAAGGCGAATCCACTGACAGCAAGGCAGAAAAGGAGAAGCGTAAAGAAGGAAGAGATATCATTATCTGTGGTCTTTAGCGTAAGATTTTGATAGGGAAAATATTTTTTCACACCGCTTTTTTACAATGAGATTTCGATGTGGACTTTCACGACACGCACTGCAAGGTAAACATATTGAACTTTTTTTCCTCTCATTCGGAGAGTGGGAATCTGACTTTTAGCCGATTCAGTAATTTTACAGAGCTTCTGTTGAATTAAAAAGCTAGAACAAGTAGAATGGATCAGGAAATAAGAGAATATTTTTAGAATGAAGTAACTATGGGGTAATTTAAATTGAAAGTTAGGAATTTAATATGGATTTAAATTAGAGTTTTATAGTAATTAATTGGAAGTCTTTTAAGCTTCTGTTTTCAATAATCTCAGTATTATGGATATAAATTAATGAAAAGTCCGGTAATTTTAAATTCCTGGGCCATTAACTTCATATATTTTCATTGATAAAAATCGTTCCTAGTTTTTTTTAAAAGATTAAATTATTTACTTAATTAAGAAATGAAAAATATTTTACGGTATTTTATGTTATTTGAAATTTTAATCATTGAAATAATAATTGTTAAAGTAACGTAATGTCCTGTTTTTTATGTAATTGGTATTTTAATTGTAAAATATTTTATAATGGAAGAATGCACAACAGAAGACTAATGAGCTTAAAACTTCTGCTCTTCAGAGATCACATTTTTGAAAATCTTCACTTTAAATTTCTTTGCGTTTTATATATTCTAAGAAAGCATACCTAAAATTGTGTTCATTTTTTAATATTGTCAACTTCTATTTGAACTCCGATTATATTTACATTTAAAGAACAATATAATTAATTGAATCTGGAATTAATTACCTATGAAATATACCCGATGTTTACTTAAAAAATTGGGGCTTTCAAAACCTTCTGTTACATATATTGAAGATAATTCGTTTCATAGTCCTTGTGAGTTATTTGCGTATATACAGAAAGCAGGACTCTATAACTCGCTAAATGCCTAACCCTCTAATTCATTAAATTCATAATAAATGTGTTAGTTCTCTTGTCACAATTTTTAATGGTTTTTGTCATGAGAGAGTTAGGCACATCTGCAGCGATTTAACGACACTTAATTGATAGAAATACAACCGTTAGATAAACTTTCAGTACTCAATACATAGCATAAGAATGACGGAATGCACAGTATATTTTCTCTCGCATTCATATTATTATTAAAAAGAATATCGTCATATTTATAAATAACTGTTAGTAATTGTTATATATATTATCATCAAATCCAGACAAATTATGGTTTTATGATGCT
The DNA here is from genome assembly GCA_026289955.1 of Argiope argentata. NCBI lineage: Eukaryota > Metazoa > Arthropoda > Arachnida > Araneae > Araneidae > Argiope > Argiope argentata. The sequence goes on along the minus strand of JAOUZG010017793.1, from coordinate 1,592,982 downwards.
TTATTTCATGATATACTATCATAATAATGGTGGTGGTAATTGTCCTCGTATTCTGCCATTAACAACGGAAGGAGGGGAGCACTAGAGTTTGAGGATATGGATCCCTGAGACCCAAGGATAGAAGTTTGACTTCTAGCTCGTACACGTCACAGACCCTTTTTTAGGGGGTGGATTTCATTCACGCATTTCATTCATTCATCTACAGATCGTAATTTAGATCTGGAGCAAAGAATGATCTCCTCTGACCCAGTATCCCCAGTGGTATTACTCTGGACAGTGAGGACTCTATGACCATAATAGATATAGCTCACGGAGAGTCTTTGGCTGGCGGATGGGAACTCGCAGCCCAAAGGATGCGAATCCATCGTCCTACCAACCTGGCTATCCCGGCCTATCCGAATGGCATATTTTAATTGTACACGGTTTTAACAATTAAATGTATACTAAGTTTAGTACTACAAAAACTATATATGAAATATATCTATTACGATAAGTATGATTATATCAATGAGTTTATATAATCCTGATGATTATTTATAATCAATGAATTTGGTAAATGTAATTTTATCAAATTAACAGGTCAATTTAAAATTTCCTAAAATCGCAATGAAGAATGTAATAAATTCAGATTATTTAGTAGGGTAACGAGTTTTAAAAATAAATATTTTCAAATATTACTAAAATTTCCTTTGTTAAGAATTAGAAGGATATCATGGTTGTTTGAAGAACTTACAGTAATATTTTAATACAAAAAAGTAATTATTATAGAGCGTTTGCGTTTTATTAGATGCTCAGACAAAATAAATTATATAATAGCATACGTTGTATGGATAACAAATGGTAACAAAAAATATTGGTAGTAAAGGTATTGAAAATTAAACTTTTATTACGTTCGCCATTTTTCAATTTTATAAATTACCGGTAAATCTGATAAATATGCAATAATTTATCGCATTTATCATGTGATTATGAATCATCACAGGTAATTATATATTACCATCCGTTTAATATATTTATCATAGTATATTCCTAATTCATCAATTACTGATTTATAAGCAGATTTACTAGAGAGTCAACGAACTAAGAGATGTTCTTATAAAAACCTGCAGATTTTTCAAATATTTTTTTAAAAAACTAAAGTTTCTCAAAAAAGTTTTTAAAGTATTCAATGAGTCAGAAATTCTATGCAAGGGACTATAACAAAACATTGGCTCATTTTTTAAGCAAAAATACTATTTTTAAATAATATATAGGTAAGATATTGAAAGTATCTCCTTATTTAAATATCTGAAACCCTTTGACATATTTATTGTTTCTAATTCATGAAGCATTTTAGAGATTTTGATATATTCATTTCATAGTATTTTTATAAAATCATAATTACGAATCGCTCATTTTTAGACTTATATGTATATATAATAATTATTATTATTTGTTGTAAGAAGAAGGTTGAATCGCAGCCGAAATTATGGAGAAGACAGGTTGAATTTTTAAGTTCGCTTTATTCCATAACGGGAAGTAAGCATTATGTACAAGCAAAAGCAATGAACACAACACAGAACAACACAAAACGGAATGATGAAAAGTTGATTAAACTTTTATCCATCTGATTATATATCTTTAGATTTTCATTGGGATCTTTGACGCACGACAATCACATGTGCGGCTCGTGCAAGGGAACGATAGGGATCTCTCAATGGAATGTGCAAAGCTGAACAGTTTCTTTCCTTATAATTTGAGTGTGGAAAGTAGCCAGGGTTTAGCTGCTTAAGCAATTTTATAAAGCTTCTGTTGAATTAATTAATTAGAACAAGTGGAATGGATAAGGAAATAAGAGAATATTTTAGAATGAAGTTACTATGATTAACTTAAATTCAAAATTAAGAAATTAATTTGAATTTAAATTAAGAGTGTAAAATACATTACATATAAATATAAGTAAAAATCATTATTTAGATTAAATTTATTTGTTGAACATAAAAGGCTTTTTGACTATTCAACGTAAACAAAATTCAAAAATAAAAAAATATCATAGAAAAAAATTTTTTTATTTGATTTTAGTCAATGCTATGGTAGAAAAATAATCAAAGAATTAAAACATGTTTTTGTATAAACTAATCGATATTTTCCATTATTATTACAGCATTCAGAAGCTCGACAGATGAATATAATGCGTCGTAGGAGGATTATTTACAAATTGGAGTATGAAAAATAAATGAGTAATAGCAGATAATATTGCAGATTGTTTATTGTGAACAATGGGCAAAAACATTGTTCCTAAAGGAAACAGAGATGCCATCACCTTATCAGAGGTAACAGAGGACTTTTTTTAAAATTTGCCCTACTTAAAACGTAGTTTAATATAAATTAAATTACTTTAAAATTTCAATTATTTTAGAAAAATTAGTTGTTTTAGTACCCAAAAGATTTTATTAGCTCAATGATATCATGTATTTTTTTTTTTACTTTAACAGAATTTTCCATTAAATTTCATACAACTTTCCAGTTATAAACATTATACTGCAATCTAAAGATACAAAAGTTATTTCATTTTCAGAGTTGTATATTAATTTAAACATATATTACTGTATCTGCGCCACCTGGATGAGAAAGAGTTTCGGTGAAACCCAGTGTGAGTGTAGGTTCGTAGAGTGTGAGAGGAGAATAAAGCGATAATGATACAGTCCACAAATTTGTGTTCATTTATGTGATTTGAGCATCTAAAACTGAGCTATCGTGGGCCAAAACATGGTCCAATTCGCCGGAGACGACTATGCATCTATTGAATAGTGATTTACTGTTGGAAATGTGTTTGATTTATTAGTGGCGATATTGTCAATGATGACGAACTTGGTGAGAAACTGCCAAGAGTAAGAATTCTATTGTGGATAACTGGTTTTGAGTGAGCAGTCCCAGCATAGAGGTATGGGCAATATTATCCTTTGAGTTATTAAATAATTAATTTCCCGAGAAGAAGTTAATTTCGGTTTCATAATTAATTTCCCGAGTCGAAGTTAATTTTGTTTTGAATGTTAATTTTGCGTGAGTTTTGTTTATGAGTTTATAATAAAATAACTGTGATAACATTTCTTTTGAATTATCTAAAATGGTGGGTTTAGCAAAATTTTTTAAAAAAAAGATTAATTGAAACTCGTTGTCGAGGAGATAGGTTTGGTTGTTGTCGAAGGCATAAAAAAGAGTTAAATAAAGAGCTTAATTGAGGAAAGTGATGTGTTCAAAAATGACAACGAAGTTGTTAAGGATGCTGTAGATAGAGTAATAGGGAATAAAAATCAGAAATCCGATCAGGATAGTGAAATAGAACTAGAGCGTCCTAGGTTAGAGAGAACTAAAATAGAGTTACAATTAGCGCAATTAAGAGCTAATGAAAATAGTACTCAGACTTCAGTTTATCAAGGGTGTAAAACCGAACCCGAAGAGTCACTCGATAACTTATTCAAGTCTGTGAGAATATTGTGTATTAAACCACCGAGCAGATCTCAGGATTGGGGTTTCTTTTTTACTTCGTTAGAGAGAGCATTTAGTACTAAAAAGGTATCTGAGAAGTTTAAAGCAGAGATTTTGTTAAGTTTGTTAGGAGACAGAGCGTCTAATATCCTAACTCATATTGCCGAGAAAGATTTAAATAATCATGACGAAGTTAAATCAATTGTATTAAGAGAGTTCGAACCAACAGCGCAAGCGGTTTTAGAGAATTTTAGAAATGCTTTTAGAGATAGCGAAACTCATGTGCGATTCGCGTCACGCTTAATGACGAGTTTTGAATATTATTTAAAATTAAGAAGTGTAATTGATTTCGATACTCTTAAACATTTAATAGTTTCGTGTAAATTATTCTAAACGCTGGATAAAGAAACAGCAACTCATATCAATATTATACAAAATCAAAAGTGGTTTACACCTCTCGTGTTAGGAAAAGAATGCTTGTTTCCAAAGAAAAAAAGGTCATAAATGAGACGAGAAAAGGGCAAAATTATAGCAATAAATTTAAGAATCATCCGTTATATGCTTGTTCTCAATTTAAGAGACTTTCGGTTTTTGAACACGTAGAGGTAATAAAAAATAAAAACTTATGCTTTAAATGTTTATCGCCTAATTGTAGCGTTAAAAAGTGTTCGTGTAGGAATTGTTTTTGTGGAAAAGCTCATAACAAATTAATTCATTTACCGAAAGAAGCAAAAAACGTTTCGTCTACGAATGTAGAAACCGCAGAAGTCATAAATAATTCGCAATCGAGGGAAAGCCATTTGATCCAAGATCTGCTTCCCCTAATGAGTGGAGTTCGCCTTTCGTTGCAACTAATCTAATCGCAAATAAAAATGTAGTTTTGTCTACTGTAAGATGTTTAATAAAAGATAGATATTCGCAATAGCAGGAAGTAAGGTGCCTTTTGGATAACGGCTCACAGTGTTCCCTCATGAGTCAGGATTGTATACAGAGGCTTCAAATTAAAAGTGAAAAAATAAATCAATCTATTTCCTGTATTAATAATGCCTCGCTAGCAGATAATCGCAGAGTTACAGCAACTGTGGCTAAAAAAATAAAGATTTCGAAAGAAATATTTCGATGTTAGTGGTATCAAAAATAACGGATTTAATAACAAATAGGATGATTTGTACTCTTGTAAAGATTCCAGAATCAATTGAGCTTGCGGATCCAGATTTTAATATTCCGGGGAAATAGATATTTTAATTGCAGCCGAGTACTTTTATCATATAATAAAGCCTGTAAAGTTAAATGCTAAAAATGAGAATTTGACGTTGCAGGACTCCGTATTTGGGTATATTGTTGCAAATGGCGTTTCGAGTTTAGATAAATTAAATTCTAACTGTTGCGGTTTAATATGTGAGGCAGAAGAATTAAATTCAAACTTAAGAAAATTTTGGGAGATTGAGGAAAGAGAGAACGAAATACCCAAAAGTAAAGAATGATATTTGTGAGGAACACAATGCGCGAACGCATAGAAGAGATAAGACAGGAAAATATACTGTTGCGATGCCATTTAAAGACCACTGGTCTTGTCTAGGGAATTCAAAGGATATTTCTCTAAAACGACTCGAGTCGCTGTGAACTCGCCTGTCTAGAGACCAAAAATATAAGAAATTGTATTCTGACTTTCTGAAGGAGTATGAGGAGTTAGGCCACCTGGGCGAGATACAAGATGAAAGTGTTGAGCGTGAAGGGACATATTATATGCCTCATCATGGCATTTCTAGGCCTGAAAAAACGACAACTAAACTACGTATCGTATTTAATGCATCTAGCTTGACTACCAGTGGAAAATCGCTCAACTCAATTCAATATAATGGAGGAATGGTGCAGAATGATTTTTATTCTATCATGGTTAGATTTCGTACTTATGTATATGCCTTCTCAGCGGACATAAAGAAAATGTACAGAATGATCTGGATTCACCCTAGCCAGAGGAAGTTACAGCGCATTCTATGGAAAGAAAATGAGGAGGAGCCTGAGAAAACTTACGAACTAAACACTGTGACATATGGAACGGTGAGTGCACAATTTTTAGCAACTCGTACGTTGAGACAAATAGCGATTGAAGAGGGAGAAAATTATCCTCTTGCTTCATTTGTCATTGAAGATGACTTTTATATGGATGACGTGTTAACCGGTTCCGATAATCTAGTTACCGCCAAAAAACTTCAAATGCAGTTAATTGATATCTTGAAAAATTCCGGCTTGCTACTGCATAAGTGGCATAGTAATTGTAAAGAGTTAGTGTCAGGAGGTAGTGAAGAAATCTATAATTTTACATACTCCGAGGAAACGCAAGTTTTAGGAGTTTCCTGGAATACCAAAAGCGACAGATTTTATTTTAATTTTGATTTCAAATCGTCTCTAGGGAAGAACTGCCGAGTCACAAAACGGTCAGTTTTATCAACTATTGCCAGACTTTTTGACCGTCTTGGATTACTAGGACCTGTAGTCATGAAGCCAAAAATATTTTTTTAGCAAATATGGTCCTTGAAGCTGGACTTGCATGAGGTATTTCCTGAGAAACAAACTAAAGAGTGGTCCAAATTCGTCGAATCATTGCAAAATGTTAGTAGCATGAAATTTGAAAGATGTATACTTACTGAGGGAGCTGACGTGATAGAAATCCATGGGTTCGCTGACGCCTCAGAAGCCGCTTATGGTGCAGCTATCTACCTTAAGTGCACTAAAAGATGGTCATACATCAATTAAATTGATTGCCAGTAAATCGAGAGTGTCTCTATTAAAAAAAGTTACCATTCCAAGTTTGGAACTTTGTGCTTCAGTGCTTCTAGCCAAATTAGTGAAAAATGTGATACTTGCTCTCAAACTACCAATACCCCACATCTGTCTATGGAGTGACAGTATGATCATTCTTTCATGGATTCGCAAAGAACCATTTCTTCTTAAGAAATTTGTTGCCAACCGTGTAACCCAAATTCAAGACCTCTCTTGCATTGACTATTTGAGATATGTTCCATCTAATGAGAATCCTGCTGACCTCATTTCAAGAGGACTCGATGCTGATGAACTTAATCAGTGCAAACTATGGTTTGAAGGGCCATCATTTTTGTATAACAGTGAATATCAAATTAGAGACATCCCAATCAGAGTGATTGCAGATGACTTTTCTAAAGAATTTAAACCATATAGCGACTCTATTTATTTTATAAGTGGTGACAATTTTCTTGATAATTTTCTAAATATTAATAATAGTTATAGTAAATTTATTCGTATTTTAAGTTATGTGTATAGGTTCACTGAAAATTGCAGAAAGAAGGATGACAAATCAAGAGGTTTTTTATCCTCTGCTGAGCTCAGAGAAGCCGAGCTTTCATTGGTAAGATTAGTCCAAAAAAGGGAATTTGCCAAAGATATGAAAGATTTGAGATGTTCTGGTGAAGTCTCAAAACAAAGCCAGGTAAAAAGTTTACATCCCTTTATTGATAAAAAAAGGTATTTTAAGAGTTGGTGGATGATTGTCAAACAGCAAGTTAAGCTTTGACAAAAAGTTTCCGATATTGTTACCAGGTAATCATCGATTGACGAGATTAATAATAGCTAGTTATCACATCAGGTATTTGCATATAGGACCTCAGACATTATTGTTTACAATAAGGCAGAGATTTTGGTCGATTAATGGCAGAGCTAATTGAAGAAAGATAGTCCACGACTGTGTGAAGTGTTTTAAAGCTAAACCAGTAACATGTGACCAATTAATGGGTTACCTAAATAAAGAGCGTGTGAGTCAAAACTTTCCATTTGCCGTTTCAGGAGTTGACTTTTGTGGCCCATTCACTATTAAATATAAGCACCAGCGTAAAGGACATTATTATATACTAAAATGTATTAAAGGTACAAAAATTTATGTGGCGATATTAGTGAGCTTCGTCGCCAAAGCTGTGCATTTAGAGCCTGTAACAGAGTTAAGTTCCTAAGCATTTAGAGATACCCTTAAAAGATTTCTTTCGCGTAGAGGAAAATGCAGTATTTTATATTCGGATAACGGGACAAATTTCGCAGGGAGTAATAATGTGTTACAACGATTGTCTAATTTGGTCAAAAATCCTGACGAGATCTTAAGTGGTTATATGAGTAAAGAGAATGTAAAATGGATATTTTTGTCACTAGAACTTTTAAATTTGGAGGACTCTGGGAAGCTGAAGTGAGATCCTTCAAGTTTCATCTGAAAAGAGTTATGGGTGGTCAGAAATTAACTTATGAGAGCTTTCTAACAATAATTAACCAAATTGAGTCAATTTTCAATTCTCGACCACTTACTCCTTTATCTTCGGATGTCGATGATTTGAAAGCTCTCACCCCAGGCCATTTCCTGATCGGAAGACCGTTTACTGCAATTGTGGAGCCATATTTGACAAATATATTAGAAAATAGGTTGAGTTTGTGTCAAAAAACCACAAAATTTGTGCAACTAATATGGAAAAAATGGCACAATGACCAGCTGACAACCTTACATCAAAGATAGAAATGGTACTTCGATAAACAAAACATAAAGGTAGGAGACATGGTTGTAATTAAAGAAGATAACATGGCTGTGTGTAATTGGGTAATAGGTAGAATTGCGGCGGTCTTTCCGGGAAAGGATGGCAAGATTCGTGTTGCTGGTATTAAAACAAATAAAGAAGTTTACAAACGTCCAATTTCTAAAATTTGTTACCTATTGAATCTTGAATATTATTAACTTTGATCTAATATACATATATACTAATTTGTTCAATTTATCAAATAACTGTGTGTCATTTGAAATTATTTTGTCGTTTACTCATTGTATTGTGTTATTGCGAAATTTATTGCATTTTGATGTTAAATCTTTTCTTTATTTTTATTTGTGAAAGAGTACAATTTAGTTGAATGTTAAAACATTGCATCGCCCGGCGGTATGTATCTGCACATACTATCGTCGCGCCATCTGTATGAGAAAAAGAGTTTCGGTGAAAACCAGTGTGAGTGTGGGTTCGGAGAGTGTGAGCAAAGAATAAAGCGATAATGATACAGTACACAAATTTGTGTTCATTTATGTGATCTGAGCATCTAAAACTGAGCTATCGTGGGCCAAAACAATTACACTAGACAGAAATTAATGTTTACTTGTTCATATTGTTTCAATATGTATTTCACCATTTTAGAAAATTTAGTTGTTTTAGTACCCATAAGATTTTATTAGCTCAATGATATCGCGAATTATTTTCCCATTTGAAAATAAAGAAATACTTGAATCTATACCATCGAAACGTCTAAATCTGTATATGATAATGTTTTTGACAAGACTAAGCTGCTATACTTATTGTAAACATTTTCACTTTTAGAGAATTTTCCATTAAATTTCCTACCACTGTTCAATTAAAAATATTCTACTGCTATCTACAGACATTCAAAAGTTGTTTATTTCAGAGTAATATATTAATTAAAACATTTATTATACTAGACAGAAAATAATGCTTACTTGCTCATATTATTTCAGTAAGTACATCACTATATTAAGCGAGCAACATATACATTTATTCCCTCTAAATTTCCTTCTACCATACTTAAAAGCAAATCAGAGAAGTTCTGTTTCTAAATAGAGATCCATTTCCATTAACTACTTTCTGTACTAATGATACATCAGGCTAACTCCAAACAACCCCTTATAACAGCGAAAGTCACACATTTATTACGGTGAAGACGCAGGTGGTCCCTCTCTCACAAAATAGGAAAGTAATATACCGATAATGACTCTGAAATAACTCTCTCTGTTGACTTAGCGATCGGTTTTTGTAAGGTAATTGAATGCCTTTATACATCTTGTGTTTTTTTTGTTTGGTTGCTATGCTAAAATTAGTCCAGAATGTGTTGTTATATAGACAGAAAAAGTCAATTTCTAATAAATTATAATGACAGCGTGTTAAAATAAGAGTTATTCAATAAAACATTTGAAAGAAAAAAATAAAACTATTATAATTTGTTTTTATTGACTTTACATAAGTTTTTTATAAGATAATTACGAATTATGCTAAAATAAGCAATGGTAATCAAAGTTTACGAAAATATCTTCAAAAATATGACAAACATTCAGTAATTCAAATATCCTACAAATTCTTCTCATATATTAATGCGCGATGTTGAAATGACAAAAAAACAAAAAAAAAATAGTATCTTACTATATTTTTAAATATATTAAAAAATATTTTAAAACTTACATTATGACAACTTAAAAACAAAAACTTTAACAACAAAAAATGGAGAGAGATAGGAAATGGAATTTGAAAGAGGTTAAAAGATTTTTTAAAATTCTTTCAAACAAAACTAACATGTATAAAGTGTTTATATAGGAGCTGTAAATACAAAGAATATCTTAGCGAAGAGATTTTTTCCTATCTTTTGAGGAATAGACGATTGCGATGCTGCTCAATAGGGTTTTGTAATAATGTATCAACCTGATACTTTGAATTAGGTACACGAAACTGAAGAAGATTTTTTTTAAAAAACAGGCCTTGTATCATTTTTTGTATTTGGCACATAAACACCTCGACCTTCGTTTGCGATCTGTTGTATCATATCAATTTGATAGATATAATTCCCCATTCTGCCTCGATGACGCTATTAAGAGTTAGTATAGATATTAATAATATATAATAAGGTCTCCGATCTTATTATACACTGAAGTGACAAAAGTCATGAGATGACTGTTAATATCGTGTCGGTCCTCCTTTTGCCCGGCGAAGTGCAACAACTCGACGTGTCATGGAGTCCACAAGTCGTTGGAAGTCCTCTGCAGGAATATTGAGCCATGCTGTCTGTAATTGTGAAAGTGTGGATGGTGCAGGAGTTTGGGCACGAACGGACCTTTCGATGATATCCCATAAACGCTCGATGGGATTCATATCGGGCGATCTAGGTGGCCAGAGCATGCGCTGGAATTGTCCGGAATGTTCTTCAAACCAATCGCGAACAGTTCTGGCCCGGTGACATGGCGCATTGTCATCCATAAAAATCCCATCGTTGTGTGGGTACGTGAAGTCCATGAATGGCTGCAAGTGATCTGCAAGCAGCTGAACATAACCATTTCCAGTCAATGATCGGTTCAGTTGCACCAGAGGACCGAGTCCATGCCATGTAAAAACAGTCCACAACATTATGCAGCCACCAGCAGCTTGAACAGTGCCTTGCTGACAGTTTGGGTCCATGGCTTCGTGGGGTCTGCGCCACACTCGAACTCTACCATCAGCTCGTAACAACTGAAATCGTGACTCATCTGACCACGCCACAATTCCAATGGTCTAGGGACCAGTCGATATGCTCACGAGCCCAGGACTGTCGCTGCAGGCGATGTCCTGCTGTCAGTTAAGGCATTCGAGTCAGTTTTCTGCTGTCATAGCCCAAGAAAGACAAATTTCGCCGCACAGTCCTATCGGACACGTCCCTCGTACGTCCCACATTGATTCCTGCAGTTATTTGACGAAGTGTTGCGTGTCTATTAACATTGATCATTCTACACAGACGTCGGCGGTCTCGGTCGTTAAGTGCAGGTGGTTGCCCACTGCGCTGTCCACGATGGGATGGGATGCCTGAAATTTCATACTCTCGGCACACTCTTGATACTGTGGATCTCGGAATGCTGAATTCACTAACGATATCCTCAATGTAATGACCCATACGTCTAGCTCCAACTAACATTCCACGTTCAAAGTCTGTTAATTCTCGTCGTGCCGCCATAAATCACAAAATTCCTGTTCACATGAATAACTTGAACACAAGTGAAAGCTCTGGAAAACGAACTGCGCATTTATACTTTTTCGCTGCGATACTAATGCCATTTGTATATTTGCATATTGCTACCCCATGACTTTTGTCACTTCAGTGTATATTAGACTAATGTCATAAGAGACTAATATAAGGCTAATGTCATAATAGAGGACATTATTTTAATATAGTAGACATTAGTTAATTAGATGAGATTAGTTTAATATATTAGTATAATATATATTATACTAATATATTAAACTGTCAAACTTCTTTAGATTAATCCTATAAGAAGGCAATATTAGACTAATTTCAAACCTCTTTAAACTAATGCCTTAAGATGCTAATATTAGACTAGATATATAAATTAATTTCATATCTCTTTATACTAATGCAAAAGAGCAATAGAGGTAGTTTATTTAGAAACTACTCCTTTATGAAAGAATCCACTTCTTTTCTTATACTGATTATGACAACAAACCCACCCGTTTTCTCCCTCCACTCATTCATTAATTCTTTTTAAATCAAAACTATCAGCATATCGTCTTCAGTACATGATCCACAGAAGTGAAATTCTAATCTGGTATCTTGTTGGTGTTTGTATTAGCTATCAATCATCAATCGAGGAAATCCATATTCGTCGAGTACACTATTTCGTTTCGAGGGGAGACCAACTGTATCATGTATAATTGAGTATCATTTTCGATCTGTATATATATATATATATATATATATATATATATCCGTATTAAAATTCATTGAAAATAATTGGTACTGAAATATAATTTTATTTCCATCTGTTACCTGTTACCGGTTTTTTCGTTATGCTTTCTTCCTGAAATCAATAAGGATGAAAAAATACAGTTAAACAACCTGTATTTTTTATCAGTATTAAATTATTATATTTATTGATTTGAATCTTTAATAAATAAAAAAATTGCAATTTATTCATAATATATAAAATTTCCAAATTTTTAATAATATGTCACATGCTTTTTTAATATTTCTAAACAAAATAAAAAATACTCAATTTAAATGTTTATAAATATTTTTAACATCTTTTGCAATATAAAAATTTTCTCTTTATCGACAATTTATTAAATATATTTTTTTAAAAAATATCTTATATCATAAAGGTAGAATCTTGAATAAATCGTAGAATATTTTAATAAATGAAATAACCAGCTCGATACTAAACAGAAACATTGTGAAATAAATTTATCTTGTTTCTGTTTGTTCTGTCTTACAAGTAAGCCGAACGTAAATTTATTCATCTTATTTTAACCGATTTCAACATGTATTAATAATATGTTCTATTATCAATGTTGAAGTCTTCAGCTTAATGTTTCTAATTACCAAAAGTATTAAAAAAAATTTTACAACTTATTTCAATAAATATATATTTTAACATTTTTTTCTATTAACCATTTATTTTTTCATAACCAGTTTATATACCTTCAAAAGTTTACATTTATAATTTCAGATTTAAATGTTATTTATAGTACTAAAAGGCATAAAAATAGCTAAATGCCTTCATAAAAATAATCATTCCTATGAAGTATATATATATAATCGATCATAAATTAGTTCAAAAATATCTTAATGAATTCTATTAAAATGATTTTCATCTCTTCTCAATGAAAAATTCTTACGGACAGTTTTTAAAAAAAGGAGTCTTATCTCTTGCAACATGTTTCGTCGTCATTATTCGAAACCACATTGCTTAAGTTTGACAGGGAAACGCAAAACGCAGCTGCCCTCGAGTCTGTGAACTTAACGCCATTTCTTTGCAACAAAATATTTCAAAGCCATAAACTGCACTTCGCTCTGAGAGATCTGAATGCTAATGTTGGGAGAAAAATGAATAAAGCATGAACCAATCAAATACGCCAGCAATACACTGATGCACTTCATAGTGCCTGCGCATGTTGCAGAATTCTCTTACCACGCCGACTGCGGAAGTTTCTCTCCTCTTTTTGCAAATGGGAAAGGTTTTCTTGTTCACTGCCAATAGCCTTTGAATGGGAATGCTTCAATAACAAAGTGCATTTCGCTTCACAAAGCTGTTTCTTCTTTTTTATGTGATTTCTTCTCCAAGTATGTACTCAGACGAGTGCCCTTTTTTTCTTTTATAGCTTTTCTCTTTTAAAAAGTTTTACAACAGGCGAATGAATAGGATTTCTTTCGAATTTTGAAAATAAAAAAGCATTGAACTTCGACGAAAACTTCAATATTTTAGTTTTCAATGGTACATTTATAAATTGCTCCATTTAAAGTCACACGATTCGTTAAAAATGTATGTAAATTGCAAAATGTTTTATTGCGCAATAATTATTTTTAAAAGTTACCGCTGTTTATTTTATTTGCACGGTCTATAATGAAAGAATTTAAAAATTCTTAATTATTTCTCGAATTTCTTAATATTTACTAACTTGGAATTAGAAGGTCAGAAATGGGCTGTTTTCAAATATGTATTTAATCATATAGAAATTGCAAATGAATGTAATTTTTATGAACATAATAATAAAGAATAAGTTTTGTAATAGAATGTTAATGAAAATCGGAAGAGACTTTTGCGATTTGTTGGTCGATGAAGAAGAACAATCAGCAGGCCTCAGTAACAAACGAAGACAACCGCGATTAAACACGAAGACACTAATGAAAGGCTGAGACGAACCCAAGCAACTCACAGCAGCCCACAAGTAGTATTAGGGAGTAAAATAAAAATATTCTATTTAAAAAAGAAAGCTACCCCCACCATTTTATATTACCAGTGATACATGTAATAAATATGAATTAGTGAACGAAATTAGAATATAATTTTTTATGATGACTAGTAAAATAATGAGAGATAATGTTACCTAGTTATTAAAATAAAATTTGTCTATATCTATTGTTTATTTTTATGTCTGTGAATAAAAAGAAACATTTGTGAATTTTTTTTAAGATAGAGATAATAAACTCAAGCCTTTATCAGCTGTTAATCGTTTTGTAAACTAAAACCTAAAAAATAACTTTCCGCTTAGTGAAGCATATTTTCACTCATGGAATATACAATATTTGAATAATAATGGATAATTATATTTTCCTATAAAATGCAATTTTTAAAGATTGTTGAATCAATTATTATTCACTTACTTAAAATTAAATAGTGCTAGAAAAAATTTCGCATTTTTTTTTTAATTTATCAAATTTTTCACTTCTTAAAAAATACTACAACCTATATTTATTATACTGCCAAACTGAATCAAATTTATCGCCATACATTGAAAAGATTCCTACATATCCTTTACAATATTTCGAGAGAATTTCAACTTCCAAGTATTGTTAATGACTATTACGGTTTAAAAAAATATTTTGAATAAAATGTTGAATAAAAGTACTTTTGCTTTTACTCTTGTAATAAAAAAGCATTTGAAAAAAGGATAAAAAATAATTTAAAATTCCAGAATTATTTGTTGACTCATAATGGGGCAATTTGAGAGCAGTACCATTCATGTTCATCTTAATTTTTTCCCCAATTTGCAGTGATAAAATATAAATTAAAAAGGTTTAGAACTCGTACAAATAAATAGTAATAATAATAATAATAATTTTCATATCTGTACAACGCACTCGTAATAACTTTTCACCTTTTCAGGATATTGTTACGGACACGTGGTTCAACTATATTCAGTGTATGGTGTGGAAAGAATAGGCAGGCCTCAATAGAAAACCACAACGACATTTATTTTATACGAAGACACGTACAACGACGATGAATACACATACGACAGATATATACAGCCGAAAATAACACAGGATAGCAGACAGTAGCTCACAAGTAGTAATCGACCACAGCACACAAAGTAGTAAGACATAATCTAGCAAGAGAGAGGACACTCGGAGCTTCGCTCTACGGTCTCTCCAGATGGCTGATGTTCTCACTGTCCCCTGGCTTTAGCTGCTGACTTACTACCACTTGAGTGCCTACTTCCACACACGAAAAAACGCTGCCTTCACAGTAGAGAATAGGACTCGGCACACAGCTGAATTTAGAACTCGCTTTAGCTCTACAGCACGCTGGTTAATCGTTGTACTATTCCTCCGTTGCTTCGTTATTTTCTCGATGACGCCTTATTTGTCATCACATCCACCACCGCTTAAAATTTAATTTAATTCACCCTGAAGTTTGAAAGTGCCAGCCCTTTGTAGCTGCAGAGAGACGGACTTTTTTGTACAATCAGGACGCATCTCAGTTATTATTGAATGGATCGTTAAAATTCTCGAATATTCCAGCAATATCCATTTTGTCGCAAATTCATCGCTAAGTTGCCAAATGGTCGTCAAGTTTGTCCCCAAGCGCTCAGATCACGGACGCAGCACCCACTCAGCACGCAACAGGGCAGATCGTAAAACTGTCTTTATAAAGATGACACTATCAGTGCTGGGAAAATACGTTACGAATTTCTAACAATATCAACCAACTATATAGTTAATTAGACAAAATATCCGTTATACTATATGTATTATTTTTAATTTTTAATATTATTATTTTATAAGCATTCGCTGATATGCTTATGAAAAAGTTATTAATCAATTTTTGAAATAAAAAAATTCATCTAATTACACGACTTTCAAATAAAGGAGTGAAACTTTACTTGCCTTGCACCTAACTAACAAAATGTAATATATTTCTCTCTCTCAGATGCCAAATAATAATTATTTCTCTATCGTGTTCCCAAATTATGAGGATTTTTTAAAGAATATTTATGAATCCAGTTATATTTTATAAGTAAATGCTTATCCTGGCCTGAAGTTATTAATTGAAAATAATATGAAATCAAAATTTACATGTAAGCTCTGTAGCGTTAAAAAACAGTGTGAAATATAATCGATTATATCTAATTCCTTATTATTCAACTGTAACCTTAGAAACGTTATGAAGGATTAAAAAATCGGATCAGCAATAATGGACAAATGTATACGTTAAAACAAACTCTAACTTAGGACTCCGAATTTTCGACTTCCCTCAAAATATTTTTCAATGACCAAGTATCATATATAATAAAAAGTTTTTATAAAGAACACAGTATGTTAAAAAGTTTAATGTCACATTAAGTGTAAATCTCTTACTTATAGCTAACGCAGAATGTATATGTTGCGGCCGAAGCCCGAAATCCGGACGCTTCTCGAAATGACCGAGAGGTATAGCAAAGTCCGATGCAATTGAAACGGTCAAAACGAGATGGGATAATAGTATCGATAATTGATAATGGGATAATAGTGTTATCTTGTATTATGCACACAGAGAAGAACTGTTCGATATACCATGATATCGATTTGAAAACTTATAAAGAATGAAATTATGGTTATACAGAACCAATAAAAGTGCCAACGATTTTTTTTCTTCCATCTTTGACAGATCCTCCTATGCCACTTAACGATTTGAACGGCTAATGTCTGAAATCAAGAAAAAAGTGGACATTGACCAACCAATTTTGCCGATTTTGGCTTTTGATCGTAACATTTATATATTTTCCACTGCTTGGTTTAAATTATAAGGAAATTGCAAACCTAAATTTAAATTCAAAAATAACCGTTCTGATTCGGGCGAAACTGTAATTTTCAAGAATTTAGTATTAAAAAAATAACAACAATTTGCAACGTTACGTCAGTTTGTCATGTCCAGTAAAGTATTCTAACAATACTTTAAACTTAGATAGTTGATGTGTCAGATTATTGTTTCGAGTTGGACGAATCAATTCACTACACTGGATTAATACTTAAAAAATAACTTTAGAATAACAGAATAAATTCAGATATGAATCACCGTTTCAAAGATAAATTCTGTAGTTTGTATTTATCTGGTGATTTATTTTAATAAATTTTTCACGTCTGTTTTATTCGCGAATGCATTGTAGTGAACACACGCCGAAAGAATAAAACTATTTTGATTTTGATTACGAAAGAATAGGCTTGATCGTTATTTTTGAACGATGATCCCTTTAGGAATTGATGATATTTTCTGAGAAAAATAGCCCTATAGAAAACGGATTGAACGGCGGGATGCATTGCTTTCGTTATAGAAGTGTATAAATATACGGTTTACAGTAAGGATCTCTTGCGTGCGATCATTCATTGTTATGACGGTATGGGCTAGCCAGAGGCGAAAAAATGGCAGTAGTTTTTCTTGCTTCATTTTTCAGAAATTTTTAGGTGTCCACTCTTTATTTGAACCAGTATATCATAGGAAAACCTACATAGCAGGGTTTTTTTCAAAGAATCTATCATTATTTGTTGTTACATTAATTCATTGTTCAATTTTATTTGTTTATTTTCATTTCATATATATATATATATATATTCTTTTTAAAAAAATGTTTTTACTTTTCAGTTTATAACTCGATCGATTTCGATTTGTCGTACTATTAAGAATTGTTCAAAAATGAATTCGGTTCCTGTTTGGAAATCCTTCTATATGTAAAAGTATACTGTTCATTTCAGTATCACGAGACGATCACTTTATGACATTTCAATATCGCTAAGGAGAGAGACGCGATTGGATTAGAGAATTTACGGAATTCTTCGTCATTTGTTGCACCCTGATTTTCATTTTATTATTTAATTTTAGTTCAGTCTCTTTTTTTCCCATATATGTTAGTGCAGTATAGTTTCTTACCATATTATTTAATTTTAATTCAGTTCGCAAGTAATTTATATTACTGTAAAGCATTACTAAACTAACCTAAAACACATAAAAATATACATGAGCGGTTCATCTTATCGTCTTACTGCCAGTCTCTCGTCTGGTAATAATGATGAGTGAGCATTTTATGATCAATGGCACCATACAGTATATGACATTTGTTAGCAGTTCCCACAAATGTAAAAATCTCTCCCTCCTCCCCTCCCCTTTCATCCTACCCCTGACCCTTATTTCGATGAAGTAAAACCCTCCTAACGCATATGCAAAAGCACAGAGGGTTTCAGAATCCATTGGCAAACAATTATTATCATGCTTTCGATTATAAAACTGTTCTTTGTAAAAAGTATTTTTAATTTTTGAAGTTCATATTTCAATGGTGTGATCCAATTTTTACTACAAAGGTAAGTGTGTAAAAAATAGAAAATAAGGAGCTTAAATTCTTCTTCAGCTTCTAACCTTTTTTTTTTACAGAGAAAGGGAGATATATTTGTGAATTTATCTTTCTGTACACTGTAACTTATAGTGTCACCAATGCTAATCTAGATTCAATATATTTTTTAATTCTCGGATTTTTTTTATTTCCTTTTTGCTATAATTTTCAGAATTTATTTTGTATTCCAAATGTAAATCTTTCTACATGCATATTATTGTTATTGCCATATTTTTTAAAAATAAAAATAAATTAATTTGTACTAAATTTCTAAATTATATAGTTCTACATTTCTTGTTTATATTCCTTTTTGTTAAGCCATTGTATATTTAATTTTTTATATAGAAAGTATACAAATTTTAATTTGTAAAAAGATTTAATGCTGAAATTTTATTGAACATCAAAGCTTTAAATCCTCCCCTCAGAATACAGTTCGAAAAATACATTTTGGATACATCTGTATACACAATGAACTCTAGGTTTAATATACGATATAAAATCTTTCCACATTATAGAAAAATTCCTTGTAAATTTTGGACGAGATGCAATATTGGAACTTCTCTCTATTCATCTGTCTCAAAATTTGTTACAGATTTACACTTTGGATGATAAGACACTGTACTAAATTTTAGTTATTATTTATACCTTTTTAGGTACCCTGTTCCTTTTACTTACTTAATCAGATATCTAGATAGACAAAATCCGGTACTCATGTATTAAGCCATCGATCATTTTCGACAAATCAAAACACTGTCGCCAATAGATCGCTTAGTCGCCAAAATTTTTTTGTCACGCATTCAAAAACATTAAAGAATTTTGGCTACCAAAATGAAATTTGGCGTTGTTGGCGGATCGGCGGTCTAATACGTAAGTACTCAAAATTACTCTGAATAGATTGCATTCGCAATCCTACAGGGATCTTCAAAATTACAGTAAAGAACTCAAACTAAATTTAAACTATCAAGCCCAAAGCGTTTTATAATTATCATATTCATCGATAAACCAGTATGCAAAATTATGTTTTTAGGACTCAAGGAGATATTAAAGATGAAAATTCATCTTTATGTCACATTTGTCGATTGTATCACTTTCTCTTTGAATACTCCATGCTTGAAAGAGTAATAAAGTTAACTCTGGTTTGTTTATTCTTTTTATTAAACCTTTTCTGGCAGCACATTCATTCGATGCCTGATAATTCATTTAATACAAGGAATAGTTTATGGAACCAAAAATAAATATTAAAATTAATCTGAATTTCTTATTATTTGTCAATAATTTTAATAATCAAAACAAAAAATAATGTCAAAATGTTGCACTATTTTAAATGGTACCTGAGAAGAGCCCTTCGAATGAATAGAGTTAATCCATAATTATATGTATGACCCTTCCCAGAAACACACCTGTGTTGATTCTCACTTTTCTTGGTTATATTTCCACAAATTATTGAAAAATTTCACGCATCCGTGTTTACAATTCTGCCCGATTCAGTGGATAATCTTCAGGGGACGAACGAGTAACTGCAATCGTATCTTCTTTTCTTCTTTTTTTCGAGATCTGTATGTATTCCATTGACTAGTAAAACGTCATCTTAAGGGTTTCTTTAAATAAAAATATCAATAAAAATACAATTACAGTTACTCATGCATCGCAGGATTAATTTGCTTTCACGAGCACGCAGATTAAACTGCGACGTCATCTTATTGAAAGCAGGATCGCCACGCAATCATACTTCCAAAGAGTGATCGAATTTTCACTTGAAAAAAGGAACACCGAATAAACGCATTGAATCCGAGACAGTTCGAAAAGTTACAACCGATTCGAACAAAAAAATCGTGTCTTTTACCCAATCGCATTAACTTGATACGAAATCAAATTGGCACATTGCAGAGACTAGAGGGTCGAATGGCTCCGAGCGTGTTCCTCAAGTTTCTCCACTCTTCGATTTTGTCCGTAATCAGTAGTTCCCATTCTCTTTCTTTTAGTACTTACTCTAGGACAGTATTTTGGCGTAGTATTTGGACTGAAAGAGAATGAAAACTGCCGTAACATTCTTTGATTCTCACTGCTATTGTAACGGCAGTTGAACAGAAAAAGAGGTGACTTTTCTTCTTTTCTTAGTTTTTTGTTTTTGTTTATATATTGTAGTTTTTTACTTCTTGCGATTGTTTTGTTCTTGTAGAAGATTTAAAAAGTTTAGTCTGTTTTGTGTTGCTTTTTAATTTAAATATTTGAAGATATAAACATAGCATTATGATTCGTCGATGATATAGCAATTTCATAATATCACTATTTCCAGAAATCAACATTTTTTTATACCTTGACTTAGTTTTTATTATATATATTTTGCCATTTTTTTTAAATAATAATTTTCCCGGAAAGCCTTTTTTTAAAAATTAAAGTGGTTTTTCTATCTGAAGACAAGATTTTTAATTGATTTTCAATTTAAGTATTTGAGGATATAAAAATAACATTGCGATTCTTTGTTGATATTACAGCAATTGTATGATTTCACTAATCACACAGCGCGACAATTATTTATACTTTCCCCTAATTTTCATTATGTTTATCTTGGCTGTCTCTTGGCGTCAAAGAACTCATAAATATACCAATCATTAAATCTTCTTAATAGGGACATTTTGTCAAAGATTTTTTTTCTTAGCTCTATCTTAATCTACAAAAGGTAACGCTGATTTCTTAATATCTAATGTAAAATGTGATGCATTTGTTCGATTTTTTTCTGTTCCATTATACATTTTATCTAGAATATTCTTTATTGTTCGCAATGTTATCAAGCGTAGTTTGTTTCTTCGTGCTTCTTCGGCGGTCCCATCAAGTTTCCTGCATGAACTCTGGCTACGTCGGTCTGTCGCATAATATTCAATGTCTGCCTTGGAATTTTTTTTCATTAAATCGTTTTTTTTAATTGAAAAAATTTCTTTTAACATTGAGGTGAATTTCGGATATGTAAAATAAGATTTTGAATTGATTTTCAATTTAATTATTTGAAAATATAAAGACAACATTGCGATTCTTCAGTAATATAATATAACAATTAAGTTGTTAAGGTATGTTGCGCTGTTTACAGAAAGCAACAATTTTTAACTATTCTTTACTCAATTTTTCATTATCTTTATTTTATTTTTTGAAAGTTTTTTTTTTTTCATTTTCCAAAACATTAATTCAGTTTTTTAGTTCCCACTATTATCTCCTAAATATTTATATATCTTGTTCAAATTTTCAATCGCTACTAAAATAATTTTTATTCATCCATTGAAGTTCAAATACATTTTTGCAAACTTGTAGTAGATGACACTCGATTTTAATACAGTTTTTACAAATACTAATTCACTAAATTGATTTTTGATTTTTAATAATTTAAATAAAGTTTTAGAAATTTATGATGAAAATTGAAATCAACGGGCAGTAGCTCAACCGGTAAAATACAAGGATTTCAGTATTTTCCCTGTGAAAGTGAAGAATGTTGGTTCAGTTCTTGCGAAAAATCAATAGTTTTTTTACAAGTTACTTATATTAATTGTAATCATATATATATATATATATATATATATATATATATATATATATATATATATATATATATATATATTGTTAATAAAATGTTTCCCGCTATAAACTTATAGATTGTAACTAATAGAACTAATGTGAGCATTGAAAGCTTTTTCTCCAGAATTTCAGAACATATTATTGCATGATTTTCCACAACTTCAAAATTGTAAAAAGGAACATTTCGGTGTACTCGTTTTATTTTTTGATTTTTTTGGTATAAAGTTTCTTTTATATTTTTAATAAATTACAAAATATTTTTAAGTACATTTTACATCAACACTTTTTCTTATTCTATGCATCATTTCTGCGCACAAGTGCGTTTCGATGGAATTGTTTTTGTATGTCCATTGTTGCTATTGTTGTTTCTATAGTTCAGATTTAATTTTTCGAAGTGGTATAAATACAAACGAATTTTGAAGCCTTGCTATGCTGAGACATTTTGGACTAAATTTTTCAAGCTTCCTTCTCTAAATGTTTATTTATTTTGCCATTCTTTTCTTGATTTTATTATTATTTCTTATACCTCCTGATTCGTAATGTTTAATACGCTTTTCACTAATAATAATAATTTTATTTTTATTTGCGAAAAAATTTTCGAAAACAGCTCTCTGATTTTCAAAACTTCAAACAATGATGACTTTCGCTTGACAAAATATCGATATAAAAGAGGGCATAGTTAAATTACAATTCCACCGTTTGGAAATTCTAAGGAACCTACTTGATTCAAGAAATATTTATATGAAATGAATTCATTAAAAACATCTGGCAACATCCTGCTTTCTTTCAAAATATGTCTTTTTAGAGGTCATTAAAATTAATGAGAAAGTTTTACTAGCAAGAGCAACAATTCATTTCATGAAATGAAAAAAAAAATGATTGGAGATATAAAAATAAATACTAGAGCATAAGCAACTAGAGATCATTTAAAAAAACACGATTTTTCCACTCATGAGATGCAATTTTTTACCTATTGCAATCACATTCCTGCCCATGAAAAACGAAGGTGAGGTATTAATTCTCAACCACTCCCTTCTGAATTTCTCATTACACAAGGTCTTACTGGATACGCGTTCCAACGTTTCATATGGAACGGTAGCATCGCGTGAGCAAAACCACTGATGGTGTTTTTCACGCAATTTTACTGATGAGGAAGATGAAAATGCCTGAAAGATATTGATTTACATTCTTCGGCAGCGTATCACCATGGCGATCTCTTATCTTACTATTTTATTCGCCGACGCGTCAGAAAATGATACAGATATTTCATCGATTAATTTATAACTTCGATATTAATGACTAATGCACAAAGATCACTGTGAGTTGTTTTTAATTTTTTTTATTAAAATGTTAATATTAAAATCTCTGAATTTAAAAAAATGTAAATATTTCTGGGAAGAAGATTAGTGAAAAATAAAATGAGCATAATTAAATTCTCAGTTCCTCATTGGGTATTAGTATTGCCTTATGGTTTCTTAATGGACTCTTAAAAAAAGATAAATGAAAACATTATATCTAAATAAGGAATCTTTATTTTTTTTATTTTCAAGCATATACAAGAAAAAAATATAGTAAATATCAAAAATTTGAGAGCAAGATATTGACGTATCTTTACATTTCAAACATCCCTGAAATCGAAAAACCCTTTTTTGGAATTATACTTCTCTGTCTATAATAAAACTACATGTAACTAAAATTTGTTTGGAGAAAATGGATAAAGCTACATTCTTTTTTCTACCAATTTTTTTTATTTTTAGATTTCAGTCTAATTTGAAACAAAATATATCCAGATAAAAGCTAAAAAATAGATTGAACACGGTAACAACAGAATGTGAAAAGAGGGAAGGATAAAATTTAAACATACATTTAGCATCTAAAATACATTAGAGAATAGATTTTTTAACGAAATAAGGCAAGTCTGATAATCGATCTGACCTTATTTCGGGATACATGTACACGGTATAACACAAAAAACATCAATTATATAGCAATTATTAACACTATTAAGTTCATATAATGTATTAAAATTTATTTTACAGATTCAGTGTATAAAGTATACATCATCATCAAATTTTGAACTTAATTCATCAATAGTTTGATTTTCCAATCGATCTCTTTCGTGTGGGTACGTGATACATAGACACACATTGATTGACTTCAATAGAGCTAGAATACCACATGGATATTAGATAGAACTTTAATGTATGATTTTGCTATTCAAATTGCAGTTTTGTGCCAAATTTTAATTTTAATAGAGATAAAAGCTTTCGAAAGGCTCGCTCAATTTTCTTACCAGTATGAAGAAACCGCAACATCTTTTATGCTAGAGTCTGAAATTAAAAACGTAAGTTCTCGCAGCTCTGAATATCTTATTCTGAATCTATTTTTAAGACCAAGGGAATTGAGGAATGGAATAGTACTTTTATTCGAACATAGGCAGAAAATCTTCAAAGCTGATATAGCATGATGCTGTTTCTTTCAGTATTCTAGAACTACCATTTTTCGATTATTATACTTCGCTAAGAGGTGAGATGCAAAAGGATCTGAGAATTTCCTGAATTTTTCGTCATTATTTCCCCCCTCCCCCCGCCAATAGGCATTTCTTCGTTATATTTTCCCTCGTGTATATTCGAATGTCATATCGTTTCTGTTTGTTTTAGTCTCAGAATGTTATAAGAAATTAACAACAAAAATTGGCGTTTCAACTAAAATATTTATTTTACAAAAAAGGGAATTCTCAAATTTTAAGAACAAAAATCTTCCATTTATTCATCATAATTTAATATTTACATCTCCCAAAAAATAAAAATGATCTGAAGTATTTTATTGCGAACTAGTATCTTTTTCCAACAATATTACAAAATACTAGCCAAAGTACCTACCAAAATAATTTTTACACCACCTAAATTCGCGTATAATCAGAGTATTATTCAAATTATTGTTAAATGTTGTCTCTGCACGTTCCCCCAAGTTTGGCAACCCTGCTGACGTCTGATAGCTCCCCTGCTCGCCTAACGAGGGGTGGGACAAAAAAAAAAAGAGGTGAAGAGAAGTCAAGGAGATGAATGATTTAGAGAGTCTGTGTTTCTTTTGTATTTTTGTTTTATTTGTGTGCTGTGTCCTGTATCAACGGGAATGTGTCACTTGCGCTCAGTCTCATTAACGCTAACTCATTAGAGGGTGTCATTTGCGCTCACATGGTAGGTTTACTGCAATTTAATCACCTTTGGCAGGAAAACTTGGCGTGCATCTAGAGGGGCTAAAAAGAATGCACGTTTCTCGCATTGATAAGATTAAGTGACATAGTTAAAGGGTCCTTATCTCCGAAATATTCGATTTTTTTTCTCACGGTAAAACAGTAAAATTTTCTTTAAGAACGCTGTATACATTTTTAATAGTTTATTTTAGATTAGGGGTTAGATTAAATTTAGATGAAAATTAATTAGCTAAAAAATATATAAATCTAGCTCAGGGATGCACAACCTTTTCAGGATGAGGGGCCAAAATATGAAAAGAGATCATGGCGAGGGCCAAAAAAGCACATAAATGCTAAAAAATATTAAAAACGCGAAAACATTGGAGTTTTTTTTATGGCAATACGCATGAATTACAATTATTACTTTACTTATTTTATTCATGCACACATTATGCAATAAATAAATGAATAAAACACAAACATTATAGCTACGATTACCTAAACCTAAAAAAAAGAGATTCCTCCTAAAAAGGGTGCAAACTTGAAATAGAATAACAGAGGAAAACTTTTTGGTAATTATACAGAGAACGCAATTTAAATTTTGAGAAAAAAATTAATAATCGAAATTAGTAAAAATAATGAATTTATTTAAAGTTATTGATTTTATGTTGGTCTTAATATTAGTTGTAGCAATGCGTAGAACAGCAGAAAGATTCACATCTCATTCTTAATTTTGATTTGTTTAAATTAATTAGTGAGAAAATTTGCTCACGAATGTAAGCGCTTTTAAGAAAGTTGCACATGCAGCTGCATTTTTCTTTAAGCATAAAAATTCCTATAGCAAATCTTAATAAAATTCTAATATCGGTTTACCTTTGAACTGATTTTTGAAAAAAAAATCGGACTTCTGTAATTCAATTTAGGCCAACTGCATACTCTCATCCACTAGATTAACATCAACAGAAAATGGAGAAGAAAATTCATCAAATTTCGTTTGGCACTTTTCAAAATCTGAAAACCGATCATCAAATGCTTTATGAAAGATTTGAATTGGATCATCATACTGCATTTTCATGTGTGGAAATTTTTCTCATTCGCGAGCTTTTCCTATACGAAAATCGTACTCGCCGTTAGCCAAGAAGGGAACAAACTGAAAAGCTTCGTAATAAAAAGTAAATAAACTTAATGAACAACTGTTAATTATTTATTCTGATGCAGAATCGTTTTCTTTTCAGATTTTTATCCTTTTTCATTTGAAAAAAGACTCATTTCATTTTAAATTAGTCATGTTTTATTAACAACATTCACGGGCCAACTTCGAAGGCTATGCGGGCCAATTTTGGCCCGATGTGCATAGGTTGTGCATCCCTGATCTAGATGATAGAATAAACCGAACAGTAGAAAAATATTCTTTTGACAAGGACTTAAAGAGCTGCCTTGTAACTCTTGCCAATATAACAAAATTGTTATAAAATTATTTTAAAGTAATGATTAATAACATTTTATTTGAAATTTTTTAAAATAATTCTAATAATAATCGAAAAATAATTCAATAATAGTTGAAAAATAATTTTTAGTAATAAAATAGAACTGAAAAAACTAAGCAAGTGTAAACTTGAAGAAATAAAATGCTTTTAGGTAATATGAATATTTTTTCATTGGTTACTCTTTCTTACTTTTTTGCATATATCAATCTTTCTACTTACCATCAATGGTTAAAATTGTATTTAAGTTGCAGTGTGAAAGAGAATATTTTGTGTATTTTAAAAACTGTTGAATTGAAATAATTTATTTGATTTGTGTAATATATTTGAATAATAGCATTTTCTTAATAAGCTATTTATATATACTTACAAGTGTTTTTTTATTGATACATTGAATAACCACTTTACAATGTTGAAGTATTTCAAAGAAATTTTTAAAACGCACATGTCTACTGCTAAATAATTTTATCTAATTATCTTAAAGATGATGATGAAACTAAAAGCAAACGCATTTCATTAATACTTATTACTAACACTTATTTGCTATCACATTTGATAAGATATTATGCTTCAAAGATTCTAAATTATTCAGCATGAAATTATAATATTTATTTCCTTGTAAATTATAAATTTAAACAGCAGTTATGCTTTGAAAAATCCTTCTTAAAATAGTCGAATATTTCAGTTGGGGAAAAGACTCCTTATATAGAAAACATCAAATAAATTGAATAATTATCTAACAATTTATGTAATTTGAATAAAATTGTCTTCAACGGAAAATGAAACAAAGTTTTTTTAGATCATATAAGACAAGCAAATGTGTAAATTACCATCCATATTTGAAATTTTTTAAAATGAAAATAAAATAATTATTACATTTTTAGCCTTTCCTTAAAACTACTTAATTTGTTTGAATATTATACTATGCCAAACTATAATTTATACTAAATATTGAAAAATCTTAATATCCACCCTGATTGTGATATAGTCAAAAATAATTAAATAATCTTTTAAAAATTGTCACTAAAAACTATAATATTAAATTTTAGAATAGCAAACCTATAAAATAATTGTTAATTTGTCAAATATTTGCAATATAGCTGGAAGGAAATTGAAATAATGTTTGAAAACTGGTCGTTTAAAACTATAGGTGTATAAAATTTTTATTATAATAATTGTAGATATAAAAGTTTGAAATTTTTTAAATCTCATATAGCTTTCATGTCATTTTATGTTTTTAAACTCGCTAGTACTAAAGTTTTATGTCATTTTAGTAGAAATAAAATTACATAATTTATTTAAATCAGATTCATTAAATCAGTTCAATAGTACAAAATGGGTTTTGATTTTCTAGTTCCTATCAACATATAAAATCTAAACTCAAGTTTGATATTTTATGAACTGTTGCATTTCTTTTTTTATTCGTTTATTCCTCACGATATAAAAGCACATATATTGTTTGGTGTCTTTTTATATTAATTATAGTTTTTTTCTTTAGTTTTTTTCCAACTCCAATTAATGATAATGATTATAAATGCTTTCTGAGAGTATGGATAGACCTCTTGATCTGAACATCAAATTCAGAAAATAATTTAAATTCTAATTTAAGCCCCTTTGGGGGAGCCTCCTTCCACCCCTCAAAAAAGAATAACCTAACATTATTAATTTCAAGCTGTTTAAATTCTATTTCTGCTTTGCTAAAGCCTATAACATATTTATAGCCTTTTCAATAAATTATTTAAAAAAAATATCCTGGAATTGTATTAATTGAAGAGCATAAAAATTTGTTCCAAATTAACTCCTTCGACACTTATTCAGAATTCCATTATAACAGTTATTAATAACACTTGGGCATATGTGATAGGGTTCATGTGATATAAGGACTGACTTTTTGAATTAATCAGCAATGATTTATCAAATATCCACTGATAAAGTTAATTCATTTCTTAGTTTAGATATAAGTCTTGGTATTTAAGACCAGGGATAATGATTTCCCGCCCTCTTTTGTACATTTAGCTTTCGTGAATTCCGTTGTGTCGTTCTGTGTTGTGCACGTCGCCTTCGCTTGTAAATAATGTCTGCTCCCGTGATGGAATAAAAAGAACTAAAAATTCAACCTGTATTCTCCATGATTTCGACCACGACTCTGCTATTTATTTTCAGTAAATCATTTAAATGTGATTTTTCATTATATATATATATATATATATATATATATA
>JAOUZG010017793.1:1489579-1564045 GCA_026289955.1 Argiope argentata | reverse complement strand
ATGATATATATATATATATATATATATATATATATATATATATATATATATATGCTCAATTGCCTACCTTTTTTAATGAAATTTTGTAATTGGAAGTATGTCTGGAAGCAGGATTTAAAAAAGAAAAACTTATTCCTAAGTGCAACGATGTAATGCTTTTTAGAAAAAAAGTAACTTCAGAAACCTTTCTGTCATAGCTATGAAATTTGTCTTATCTTACGCCTTAATATTCAAACATTTGCTATTGTAATTTCACTTTCGGTTACAATAAAGGCAAGAAATTCAGAGATGAAAAAAGAAGGATAAAAAAAGGAAGGAATAAAATATAAAGTAACATATTTAATTTCTAGTTTTCTTTCATGCTTAGATCTAGGATAGATTTAAAATTTGTATTAAATCCCTGCTGCTACCGCTTTTAAGAAAATTAAACAGAAATTTACTACTTTATTACCTGCGAATAGAACTTTAGCACATGATGCTGTATCTGAGAATCAAGCGCTTTAATGTAGTACGTGTAGATGCTGCATTTAGATATCGCTTGTGGTACATTAGATTATGTATAGTTAAATCTGTAACTATACATAATCTAATGTACCACAAAACAGTAAATGAGCTAGGAAATGAAGTAATGTATTTCAGATTTGAAGGAATTTCAGTAATTATCAACACTTTCAATTTGAAAATATGCTTTTCTCCCCTTGAGAATTAACCAGCAGCTGTTTTTTTAAATTTTAAATATGATTCTTATAATTTATTATAGCCGAAGCGCTTATTATTTTGCAAAAAAATATAACTTATTAGAGCAACTTTAACGTAAAAAAGTACATTAGCTCATTTCAAGTATCCGTTTGTAGAATATATATACATAAAGGCATACATACATATTGAAAGAACTAAACATTATTGATATCCATTTAAATTTGAATAAAAAAAACTTTTTATGTTTTTTTTTTCATTTTGTTAAATAAAATTACACTTTAAGTCATAAAAAGATAAAATCCTCCTAACACTAAAAAATATAGTTCACTTTGATAGATTAAATTTGTATTACGTGCATCAAAATTATAATTTTCATAAATGTCTTCAGTGTAGGAAAATTATGAACATGTTCCTTTATAGTAAATTTTGAAAGCAAATTTCGCTCACTCTACTTATTACTTTTATCAATCGTTTGAAACGCGGTAACGGTCATTAGCATTTTTCCCACGGCAGCCTTTTAACGTTATCAGAGATATGGAGTGTCATTCTCACTGTGACGATGATTGATTACGATATGGCGCACATTGTAAAATCGCCAAATTTTACATACAAAGATAAAAGTTATAATGTGGTACTCTTTTGAAGGCTTGAGCGCAAATGACACCCTCTAATGAGTTAGCTCTAATGGGATTGAGCGCAAATGACACAGAACCGTATCAACATGTAAATAAAAAATTGCGGTTAAAATTAGAAATGATCACTAATCCTGAATCCTTATTCTCAAAGTAGAAACGAAGATATCAAGATCTTGAACTCTGTTCCTTTAACAGGCTGTACCTAAACTTGTTTGAGAAGTCCATTAATGATTCAATTTTTTTATTGTTTATTTGAATGTTCAGGATTATTCTTTTTTTTTGTATTTTAACAAAATTATTGATTATAAATGATCTATTTTCAATTTAAAGTTTTCATTATTGGAAATCAATTTCCTTTCCTCTAATGTTGTACTTATAAAAGTCCTCCTTGTATTATCACTTCACAAACTGATAAACCTCAATTTAAATTTCAAGTACACTATAATTCGAGATACGAATATTACGTATTCTCTTATAAGATGAATGAATATTAGACTCAATCATCTTAGATATTTTTTTTATATTCCCAGTTGAATCACTGGCTTCTTGCGCCCCTGCAACGGGAAGTGTCATCTAATTAGATAGAAGACAAAGCAAAATAATTGTGGGGTTAAGTCGTAAATTCTAAAACAGAGTTTGCCAATTTAAAGACTCAACACAAAATTAACTATGTTGAAGGAAAAAAATAACAAAATACGATTCTCAATAAAAATACTTTAGAGGCATCTTTTAACCAAAGTTACACTCAATCCTTTGTATTAAATATTAATCCATCGTAATCTTGTATTATTCATAAAAATTTCGAGAAAGAAAAATAGATAAATCAATTTTGCATAAAAAAAAGCATAAACGCTGCTGCGAATAATATAATATTCAAAGCAGCGCGTTTGTAAATTTTTAAAAGTTAACTCTAGAGGGATGCTATAAATACATTTACAGCGGTGTTCTCAGTTTTGGAAGAATAATGAGGGATATTTATTCTTTGACATTTATGTTTGCTTAAGAAAATGGTAAACGAATTGAAATTTTATGATGTTTTATGTTTCATTTTTTAAAAATATGTTTCTCTGTTTAGAAAAAAAATGATTGTGTTTTTTTGTATTTATGTATAGTAACTCAGAAACCGGTGTAAAGAAGTTTTTATATTATAAATAAATTTTGAAATTTCATTGAGCATTGCTGATACAGCTGCACTCTGTTTTTTCAACTGATGATTACCAAATGATTACCTCTGTATTGATTACCAAATACAGAAATATGTTGCCCTAAAACTTCCTTGCATACTCTCTTATAAAACTCTTATCCGAGTCGACTCTTTCTATGGCCCTTCTGTATTACAATTTCAAACCATATGAGCCTTTGATTTGGATTTAGCATTTTTATTAAATGTATTGAGAGATTCATGGCCGAGCCTTTGGCGGTTAATCCCTTGTACAACGTTAATAGTAACCGAAAATCGAGTTTGTATTTTAGACTCTCTTTTCCCTACGAACTGAAATGAACACCTTCTAGGCACTGCTATACAACCATAGCAAACCATGTGAACCTTTGACTTGGACTAAGATCATTTTTATTGATTCTATTGTGTGATTCATGGTCGAGCCATTGGCGGTTAATCCCTTGTACAACGATAATAGTACCCGAAAATCGAGTTTATATTTTAGACTCGTTTTTCCCTACCAAATGAAACCGAAAAATTCGATGGAAAACTACAAATGTAGTTACAGATTATCATACTAAATTTACAGCATTCTGCTTTAGTGTTATCGCTTTTATATTCTTCTAAAAGTACAAACCGATAGAAGCCGATAGATTGTACAAATCTTATCCATCTAATGTTTTCTGTTGTGTAATCCTTGCGTTAACTTTTATTCGAACAGTCTATTAAACAGACCTCCTTTATAACGGATTGTGTTAAGCTTTCCAAAAAAAATTATAGATCTCATGTAAAGGCGAAATTTCGTCCATATGCCTCAAAGAGGTTTTGAGTTATCTTTGTCATAGATAGATAGATAGATAGTATTAACAAACTATTTTTCGAACTAGTAAGTCAAAAGCGTGGAGTTTTATCGGAACCTGGAATTGGAATTGTTTGACTATTACAATATATTTTATATTTCATATAATGGAAAGCAAAAATTTAAATATTTTCTATAAAATAACGCCCGAAGGAAAATTGCTAGGAATGCTCTGTTATTTGATTTCTAACAGCACAATATAACTCGCTTTTGGTATTAAATTTCGTTACTTCGTGACAAAAATTAATATATATATTCTCTTCCAATATATATTCTCTGCTAAAATATGATAAGCCAATCATAGTAGTGAGAAGACCGTATACCAAATTATTTTACAAATGCTTCAATGGATTCAAGAAAAGAATTATATATATATTGATAGTCTAATCAAATCTTCCAAAAAATATTAGATTCTTCAGACAGCGTATATTCGAAGTGTCTAGGTTTTTTTCAGTCCGAAATATCTAGGTTATTTTTAATATTCGTGGATTGGGTTTGAAAACTAAAATTCAAATAATGCAAAAGAAAGAAGAAAAGACTTCTTAAAAAAATAAAAGAATTTATTTAAAGTTAAAGGAAAACGTTTACAAGGAGGAGTATTTACAGAGAAATAAGAAATTGATTAAAATATGGAGATGCGAAAGAAAAAGAGAGTTAAATATTTCTATCTAGGAGGACGTTAGAAATCTAAAAAAAGGGTGCTTTTTGTGCCTGAAACCACCTAACGCGTAGTTAGCAAGGGCGAACTCGCAAAACGTCTTTATAGAACGGATATTGGTAGGTCTCTGCCTGACTATTAACTGAGAGGTGTTTCAAAAGTTCAATGGCTGGCGTTGATATGGAATTCTGTATTAATTAAAATTATCGTCCTCTGGGAATTGACCTAACCTTCTACAATTCTCGCTTTCAATCACACACACACACACACACACACACACACACACACACACACACACACAAGTTCTCATTTATTTTATATTTTGATGTATAAAAACATAAATCAGGCATAGTTATTGAAATTTTTACCGTTTTTAAATAAACGTTTTGATAGAAAAACCAGCAGACCTAAAAATTAAATAGTCCTTAAAAATTATTCACTAAAATTTAGAGATTGCATTATTTTACAATATTTTATTAATTGATAATAGAAATTGTATGAAATCGAAATCGTATCAAATGAAAGTGGTGTGCATTTTAAGGCTCAGAAAATAATACATATAGGGCTAAATATTCTCTAATGAATGTATTATATCCTTCATCCTAAGTCTAATTAAAAGCTGTGAATGCCAAATGGGCTCAGATTTTTATTTTCTTATACGAAATTATTGCTTCTCATAGAAATTAAAAGCATTCCTATGTATTAACTGTTTGTCACTGATAAATTATAATTACATAAAATAAATTTTTGGTGTTAATGTATTAATTTTTCTGAATTTAGAAAGCAAACTTTATCAATTTTTTCGTGGTTTACATTTATAAGAATATTAAATATGCATTTTGGATGCATTTTTTCTAGTAAATCTAAATCAAAATTTGTCACAGAGCTACAATTGTAGTCATAAAAGTTAATTTTGAATTTCTTATTTTTTAGCTTTTGTGTTTCCGAATTTCATCATTTAAAATGCACGTGTAAGTACAGAACAACTGAAGGTTAAGGCGACCAGGGTCCTTTAAAATGACTTTTTGCAATTTTCACTTTAGCAATTTGAAATTTTACAGGCATTAAGAGTAACACTATAGGAGATGACACAAAAAATTGTAAAATATTATATTAATTTATTTATGAGTTGGGGGGGGGTAACATAATATAATATTAGCGATAAATAACATTAATGAAGAATGTTTCAGGCGTTCCCAATTTTTTGAAAGCTCTCTAATTTTTATTATTACTTTAATCTCAACTTTTGTCTCAAAAAGGTTAATCTTGAAGTTTGATTACGAAATATAAAAATTAATCAATGTAATAACTCAAAATTATTGATCTTTTTTTAAAAAAAAGTTTAAGCAGTTTTAAGTTATTACATTGGTTAATTTGGATATTTGGACTCAAACTTCCAGATTAATCCCAACTTTTGTTTCAAAAGGGTAAAAGTAAGTAATAATAAAAATTGAAGCGCTTTCAAAAAAATTTGGAGAGCCTGGAACATTCTTCATTCATGTTACTTATATCTAATATTATATTATATTAACCACCCTAATTTATAAATAAATTAATATAATGCTTTAAAACTTTGTGTGTCATCTCCTATAGTGTGACTCTTAATGCCTGTAAAATTTCAAATTGCTAAGTTGAAAATTTTAAAAAATCATTTTAAAGGACCCTGGTCGCCTTAACGTTTAGACACTTTTAAAAATTTATAGAACTCTACTTTTACATGTTTAACGTCTGCATCTAATTTTATTTACGTATCTCTTCAGCATTATCAAGTCAATGGACAAAATAATTTTGATCCAGGCCAGGCTTGAGCTTGAAACTTCACTGTCGAAACAAAAAACTTCCCATCCATCATCATATATCACATATACATCCAAAAGAAAATCGCTTATCGAGTTGCATTAAGTACATTTGACATAACGTTTTTCAATTATGGTGTTAGAATACATGATAAAGTTCAGATCTACAGATGATCAATTCGTTTATGGATTTGATTCCAAATATGATAAAAATAATTAATTTAAATGTTAAATATCTTTGCTAAATTTCCTCTATGCAGTTCTTTCCGATTTGTTATCATAATATTTACTCGTTCTCGACCATACGTATAGACATACTTCATCTCAATGGATACCGTTGAAAATTTTAAGGAAATCAAAGTGTTTTGTAAAAAAACACTATTCTAAATTTTACCAATTTAGCCAAAAGTATTTTTGGGGTTACATGTTCACAGACAGACAGATATAATTTCAAAAATATGTTTTTCGATTCAGAGAGATTTGAAGGTTAGAGAGATCCATCAATATCTTAGATTTTAACGATTTCGATCGTTATTGCTGTTAAAAAACGTTTACCTTTGTTTACTGTTTATACGAGAAAGTAAAAAAATGGCCAACCTACCATTAAATCGTATTCCATATCATCATTTTTGTAAGACAAAACAAATGGTAAGCTGTTCTGTTTTTTAATAATCTCACAATGATAACTATTTTTAAAGCTTTCTTTAAATTTTTATTAAAAAAAGAAATCAAAATTTAAAAAAAATTAATCTTTAAAAAAAATTAGAGCTTGCGAGTTCGATGATTCTGGATTTCGGAGGTATTCACGAATTAGAAAAATTCGTTATTAGAATTATGTCTGTTATCCCGCTACGAGGATAACTCAAAAAAATTTTGAGCTAAATAAATGAAATGTCGTATGCGATCTTAAAATCAAATTTGGGGGGGGGCTTCTATCAAATTTTGAAAGGTTTTTTAAAAACTTATTAGGGAAAAATACTTAAACAGATAAATAATATTTGATATAAATTTTGAATATAAATTTGTGATCCATATCAAATTTTAATATGGATCTAAACTTATTTAAATCAAATTCTTTCACATGGATCTAAATTTTTATCATATTCATATGGATCTAAATTTTTATCATATTCATATGGATCTAAATTTCTATCAGATTCATATGAATCTAAATTTTTATTAGATTCATATGGATCTCAACTTAAAATTCATTTCAGAAATATTTCAATGGATCTTAACTTTAAATTCATATCAGAAATACTTCAATGGATCTAAACTTTAGATTCATATCAGAAATATTCATATGAATTTAAACTTTTAGAATATGTATATGCATCTAAAATGTTATCATATTCATATGGGTCTAAAATTTTATCATATCCGTCATTTTCCAAATACCATATTCATACGAATTTAAACTTTTGTAATATTTGTATGGATCTATATTTTAGATTTATCTCTTACACATGCGTAAAGCCTCTATATCTCCAAAGAATCGTAACTAATTTTTGGTATGCAATTTAAAATTTAAAATATAGATCATTAAAGAAAATTTGGATTAATTTCTTCAAAGAATTTTGTTGTGCCTCGGTATGTATATACAAATGCTTGTGGATCTGACTTATGATAATGATTAAATAAAAGAAATTTGATGCTTGATTTTTTTTCTTAGTAAAAAAGTAATTGTAAGTCAAATTTCGATTTCATTAATTTGACATAAATTCATTTAAAGTTGCTATTCTTTACACGTTTGCATATTCGAATTTTCGCTTTCTACGGAGAACAAAGTTTTAAATGCAGGCAAAGAAAACCGCGTGGGAGTATCAGAGAATTCATGGACTTGCCTTAGGCTTTCAGTTTTATGCGAGGAGTATGTTACCTTCATTAGACAGTACACGCTGAAGTTTTCGAGGAGAACCACCTCCGCTGGTTGAAGAAGTTGTGAGTGCAGCCAACAGATGGCACTTGGGATAGAAACTGTTTCTTGCGAAGTGTGAAGAGAGGCGACGGCGCGCTCATTCCGACTTTCGCGTTTCTCCGCTTCTGAGCGCCTTTGTTCCACCGCCTCTCCTTGGCTCCACATGTGCTGCTGATGGACACGAATCGTGCTTTGTGGGGATCAAACCTTTAAAACGCAAGTATTTTTATTTTTTCCATCTTTTATATAATTCAATATAATATAATAAATGTTTTTAATACTTTAGTTTTAAAGTTAGTTGGTGATAAAAGTAGATAGAAATAAAGTAGTTCTTTCAGATTAAACAGGAGAAAACACGAAAAATTCCCAAGTTTCTGTTGTTTTCTTCCTTAAATTAATTTTATTATTATTTATTATAACTGTTTATCTGGAAAGTGTTTATAAAAGTATGTAATTATTTGTTTTCTATTTCTTTCGTATGCATGAAAAAATCATTTTTGCTATTTTTATTAGTGCTATATTTGGTATATTTGCAATAACCATTACTCGACAGCATATGCATCATTTGTTATAGCTAGTGTATGCAGAAGAGAAAGATTTAATACTTAGCACACGGAAAAGTAATTTGATGCATAATTATTGATATAATACAAAGATTTTTTTTGCTTTAAAAAATAAGTATACATAATTGTTTAAAGTCTAATTTTTTTAAAATACTAATTTACATCTTTTTGCCATTCTGTATGCGGTTTTAACAATCAAATTTGAAAAAAAAAACATCAAAATGATGCACCGTCTTGAATGGAAAATGAGACGTATTATCCGAGTTCAAAGGGTTACTTTCGTTTTTCGAACGAATGCCTAATGCAGAAAATACTTTTATACAGAAGTCGCATTAAAAATTACTTTAAATATTTTAAAAGAAAGATTATATATATATATATATATATATATATATATATATAATATTGTGGGATTCAACCAATGTGACCATTAATTTCCCAAATTTGATAACAATTCATAACTTTAGAGTAAAGAACTTATAAGAATGCGGCCCCGTCACTCCTGTTAGATACTTGAATTTGAATAATTAGTACATTAAAAAGTTTGTTTAAAAGCATAATCCAAAATAGGGTTCAAATTTACAAATTTTGTCGTAGAGACCAAGCATCAAATTTTATCTGCCTAAATCGCTCTGTTATCGAGCTAGTTAAACAGGTTTTTCTTGGACAGAAATTTTAATCATATACTCATAAACCACTTAAGTTAAAAGACTATCGAAAGTTTGATTGATTCAGAAGTTTGGTCGAAAGTTAACAATCAAAATCGATCTGCTGAGATAGTTCCGATTTTGGAAATTTTGTGCTAAACAGAAATATTTGTGTTAGCGAGCTTAAAATAAATCGTATTTGATTGAATATGTTCATTCAATCTTTCTCGAATCAAAGGTGAATTTTTATCTTAGCAGCTATCTAGAGCTTCTAGTAAGCAGAAAACTGTTAGAAGACAAATTAAAAAGTTTCACTTTGTTAATCTTGAAACAAATAACTTTAGAAAAATATCGAGTTAATGAATGATAAATTTTAAGAATATTTACGCTTTTTGAAATATAATAGACTGATTCATAGGTTTCAATAAATGCATTTAACTATCATACTATTGATAAAACTGAACTCTACTTCATTAATATTATGTAAAACTTGATTGTCAGTCAATCTGGACTCATAATAGACCAATGAAAACAAATTCATATTCATTAAGGTTATAAAAATATATATTGTCTTCAAATGATTTATTAATATATTAAAAAGACCACCTTATTGAAACGACCACATATGTATTGTATTAAAAGAAAACATATTTAAAAAATCTCAAATGATAGATAGAGCCTTAGCTGCAAAATCCCTGAATCAAGGTCGAAATTTTTTCTATCAAGGTCGAGATACTTTCTCTCTTGAGTTCCAGTGTTTAGAACTTCTCTGGGTTTACTGACTGGTGATGAAGGGAATTTTCCCCTGCCCCATCTTGATTGCCAGGATTTTTATTACGTTTCTTTATTTTTTTAAAATAATTTTATTTTTGTTTGTAGTTTTCCCAATATGTAGGCTTGCTTAAATCCACATTGCCTTCAATCCGTCTTTGATATATATATTTGGTATTAGACCGTCGATAAGCCAACTGTCTCCAATTGCCTCGAACCAATTTGCTTATGTGGCCAGAAATGTTTGATACATGACACCGCCATTGTTTGTACGTTTTCACATATAAACTCGTTTCATCTCCCTTAAAACACGTATTTTTAGATGGAATAATTCCATAATTTTCAAAATACGTCACTGCATCTATTTCGTTGGCAGGTAAAAACCAAATTTTAATCATTTTTACGAATCAAAAAAAATCGGAACAGAAAAAGCGTTCAATGATCTTCTGCGAAACCAACAAGGTGGTAAACGACAGTTAAGGTTTGCACAATTTTTTAAATAATGACGGTTGTTTGCCATTATTGGAGGTTTAACAACTCATAGGTGACGCCTTCAAATTTGACAATGTAGATCAACGGCTTAAGACCCAAGTACCTTACATTTTTTAATATATATTATCTGTTTAATTATGTATTTGGTTAGGCATAATTTATTTGACTTTTCTTTCGTATATTATCATTTTATACTTTTGACTAGTTTCTCATGGAGATTCCAAATATTCAGACTTTTCAACAAAGGATTTCTTAATGTGAATTCCTTATGATTATTTCTACTATATTATGTTCGTCATTATCAATACACATGCTGTTCTTGGCTGATATAGGTGCGCAATATGATTTTGAATTTAATTACCCTACGGGCCCATAGCCGGCCGTACACCCAATCCGGTAAGCTGGGAGGGGTGGATGATAAGTGAAAGAAGAAAAGAGCTTTGAATGTAATGAAGTTAAAATTATTTTTTCAATTCATAAAAATTTAATAATTCAAAATCTTACTTCCTTACAGATATGGTTTAAATATACCGTTTGAAGCTCTTCACGAGCCAAAGCATTTTGAAATGAAAATGATGAAAATTTAGTTCGAAATAAAAATCAAAGTTCTTGGGAGATAAACTTTCCAGGATTGAAAACCCAAATATGGATCAATTTTCAATTATCTTTTCTTTACTTCGGTATATACCATAATTATACTTAAATCGCTTCATACTTCTTTATTCAGCATCTAATGAAGAATGTTTCCAATGCGCCTTTTTTTTTCGTTGCCTTTAATAGAAACAGTTTAGACAAATATGGCGTTTCTTAAAACATGTTTCGATCTTGTTTTTTCTTTAAATTGCATTGCATTCAGTTTTAAAATCTTATTTTTAAACCATTAACTAGGAAAAAACTTCCGCCTTTACTTATTTCTGTAAATAATTGACTGCTGTATTCAATTGAACTTGCATTTTCCCACTTTTATTTCTGACTTATAAAAATATTCCGTAAATAAAATTATTCCTTTGAATTAATTGAGATAATTGTTAAGTCTCGAAGGCATAATTTATTTGCAAACAATCCAGAGCAAACACACTGTAGCTAAACTAAATCTATACATAAACAAAATATTTATAAATAAACTTCCTTTAACTAGATTAAATAAATCTAATGTAACAAAGTTTTATCGCCAAACGTAAAAATGCCCCAATTACTTTTCTAGTTGTAAGATCCACAAATAATATTGTTTTTACACAATTAGATTGGAGGATTTTTTTCCGATAAGTAAATGCAGTCAGTTTTTTTTTTTTGTTATTATGATGATGAAGGTGTAATCTGCGAATATTTCCATGACTCATCATTTAAGGAGGAATAGTTTATAACTAAGTTTATAGGATTAAAAAAAGGGCTTATTCCGCATGTTTTGTCTGTCCGACTATATATTTACTACATTGTATGTCCGACTATATATTTACTACACTATGTCCGACTAATATTTTTGAATTATTTTAAATGTGTTACATATTTCTTTGTAAAAATCAACATTTTCTCTTTGCAATCAGAAAAAAAATTAATCCCAAAATCGAATTTTGACCGTTTTATAATAGAAATGAATATACATAAATTGTTCAGTACGTCATATATATATAATATGAACCATTATCTGATACCGCAGGTTTAATTTTACCTTATTGCTAGCAGTTTAACCCTTTGCACTCGATGGTACCTCTTGGCCACCGTTCAAGACGGTGCTTCATTTTCACGTTTTATTTATTTACTTTTAATTTTGATTATTGAAAATACCTACAGAATAGTTAAAAGGCGGTGAAATTTAATTTTAAACACACAAATTTGGAGCAATTGTATAGTGAAATATTATGCATCGAATTACTTTTCCGAGTGCAAAGGTTTAGTCACAAAAATGTTTTTTCTTTCGAAATTTTGAAGAACTTCCAAACATTTCAGAAAAATATCTGTCTGTGCATACGTCTAATAACATAAAGCGAACATTAAACCCCGTTTGCCAATTGCATTCACTTTGATAACCACGAATGAAATTTAGTTTACGGTTTTTACACCTAATTGGTAGATGTCTATGAAATTTCAAAAAAAAAATCGTTTATAAAAATTTGTCTATCTGGGAGTCCGAATATAAATTCGACTATTCAGAATAGGGATCCTTCAAATTCTTAGTATTTACTTGATTTTCGAGCACAAAATAAACGTACACACGATAATTTTAAAATGTTTTGAGCTAAGCTGATAAATTTGATAAATTAGTCCATACATTAAATTTGACCCAATGATTTAGCATACGAAATTATAAATCGATATCAAATTTTGATTCAAATCCGACAAATGTTTAGCTTTTTATACTTTTAAATTCACAGTGATAGAAATTTTAGTTTATGTAGAAATTTAGTATTGTGATTAGTTTTATATTAGATATTAAATTCAATAATTTTATGAAAAAAAGACATCCAAAATGTATAAAAGGTTTTCAGATTTTTATTTACATCAAATTGGGAAAATCTTGGTCGAAATTAATTTTCTAACGGTTTTTTTCATAACAGTATTTAGCCAATGGCTTGCTGTTAATGCAGGATTCCTTACTATATATCGTACAATTCTAACCTGATGAATTCTGCTGGAAAAAGAAAGAAAAAGTTGTTGTTTCCTTACCACAAGCCAATGAAGGACACACGGAAGATCAAATGACTCATTTCGACAGTATGCTAGAATGTTCCTGGGAGACCTGTCCCTTTGATTTTGTTTGTTTAGGCATTAATATTTCACTACAATCCATTTTTACCATTATTTGCATTATATTATTTGTTGTCATTATTGAATATTTGTCTTCATATTTGGAAGAAATAGTTATAATTTTCTCCTGCAAGTTTCCTTTTATTATATACAGGGTGTTAATTAATTATTGTCGTGGTTTCCGTACCTCATAACTTTCGAATAAAAAGTATTATACAAAAACTGATTACGTATTCATAAATTACAACTCAAAGAATTTTGCGTGACAGCAATGCAATCTTAGCGCATTTGCAGTCTGGATAATTATGACGTCATAAATAAAAATGGCTACCGTTTTAGAGAAAGCAACATGTGTGAATTGTGAATTTTCGACACTAATTCAGTAATAACTACTCAACGTCGCTTCAGGACCATGTTCAAGAGAGACCCTCCTTCGGATAATTCTATCAGACACTGGTTAACACAATTTCAGGAAACTGGTAGCGTTCTACACCGAAAGGGAGCGGGAAGATCGTGCACTTCGCAGGAAAATGCTGATCGCA
Organism: Argiope argentata; assembly: GCA_026289955.1. Lineage (NCBI taxonomy): Eukaryota > Metazoa > Arthropoda > Arachnida > Araneae > Araneidae > Argiope > Argiope argentata. The sequence goes on along the minus strand of JAOUZG010017793.1, from coordinate 1,550,561 downwards.
TCCAAGAAACGTTTACTCGCAGTCCACGAAAATCAACGAGATAATCAGCTTTGCAGTTACATATACCGCATACGACAATATGGAATGTTCTCCATAACCGCCCTCAGCTGAATGCTTACAAAATGAAAACTGTGCAAGCTTTTAATAAGCTTTTTGTGCACTTTAATAACATTAATAAAGTACTTTGATTTGTAATTTACGAATACGTAATCGGTTTTTGCAAAATATTTTTTATTCGAAAGTTGCGAGGTACGGAAACCCCGACAATAATTAATGAACTCCCTATATAATATGATATTTGAAACAAAAGCAGAATCGTGGCAGAAAACTGTAAGACACTTATAAATTTTAACTTCGTTTTATTCTTTCCCAAGAGGCATGATTTGTTTCAAGAGGTACAGTCAAAACACTTATGTCCACAGTGCAATACAAGAGCAGATTAGCATAAAAGAGAGAAAATAGTTTTCCCAGCGCTTGTATACTTAAAGATTTTGATAGGTATATCTCTACACGCACCAACACAGATAAAGGGGGGTACTATAGGTTATCTTTTAAAAGAACTTCTGGTTTGCGCAGACTAGTGAGTTTTCCCAAGAATTCAAAATGCTAAATTGGTGAACTATTTTCGAAAAATGTAAACGAATATTTTTCTCAGTCTATCTCTTGTAATCTATCTTTTTGGTAGCTACACCTTCTCTCCATTACTTAGATTAATTATGTCGATTAATTTCTTTAAACCTTTTTGTACATAAAAAAAAGAAAAAATAGAGAAAATACTAGAATTGTCAAAAAAATTCGAGGTCGAGTTTTGATGGATCTCCACAAATTAAATCTCCCAGAATTCGAGGGAGAAACCCCCCTCCCTAAATTTTTGGTATAATCTCTGTCCCTGATAAAGATAAATTCAAAAAGCTGTGAGATAGACGAATGGAATTTCATATGACCTGTGCTCCAATTTTTTTAAATATTTCTATCAAATTTTGAGTCGCATCTGTTCAGAGAAAATCTGTCCGACTGCTTGAATATAAGTGCCATAATTACAAAATGGAGATAACTAGATGGATAAAATTCGATGCACAGATTTAACAACTAATTTAACATCTATCAAATTTTGAACCAAATAATACAAGGGGTTGATCATTTGTCGGTACATACTTTCAGAAATATGTAAAGGCGATAACTGGAAAACGCAAAAACTTGGATATACCAAATTTTATTACTGCAGTTGCAGTTAGGACTGAAATATTGATTCAAATTGATCGTGAAAAATGAGTCTAAATTATGTACACACACACTTTTTTAGAGTATTTGGAAATCAACTCAAGTTAATATAAATTATTAAAAAAATCGACAACTTGACGAAGGCCTCAAATCGTGTTTTGAATGCAAATGTTTGTGTGTTGGCGTTCTGAAGAACAATGGTTAAATCTAGAGCTATCTTATTTGACGCACATATACATAAAAGGTGAAATGTAGACCTCGGAGCATATTTTTTCAAGGAAAAACCTTTTTAATATTTTTATTGAAAAAAGGAAATTTAGGGATTTTTTTCATAAAATCTCATGAAAACTTTATTTTACGAAACTTAATTTTACATCATTTTAAATTTTAAAGTGATTTTAATTTTTTTTGCATTTTTTTAACTGGTATTTTTTTTGAAAAAAAGGGGGATTTTAATGTTGTAATTGAAGTCAAACCGTTTTCATTGTTTCGTCAAATATTTATTCAAATGATTTTCTTACATTGTTCAAAGATAAAGGAGGAATTTTTTACGTAGTTTACAAGAGTCATAAAATTATGGAATATCGCAAAATTTTAAATATAAATGAACTGAATTTTTGCATTTTTAATAATGCTATGATTTTATGATACTTGATTGTATTAATGATGATTGATACAGCCGATGAATAAAAATATGTAAGCCTCTAAGTTTTGGCAATTATCAAAAAAAAATTTAATTTTCAATAATTGCTTTTTCTTGAGGAAATAATGAACATTGTGTAGCGATTTAACTGACAGCAAACACAATGTATCACTGGTGAGCCAACAGATCGCCACAAGCTACGAGTGAATAATCTTGCCTAATTTTTTTTGCTTTAATGATGGTTAAGCATAAGGTCTTCTATTCCAAAACAAATATATTCAATTTGAATAAGTAATTATATTGAAAAGACCCGAAAGAATAGCGCATACAGAAACTTTGCATTTTTTCTGCATTTGCTATTTGTATATTCTATTCGTTCTTAAAGGAATCGGTACATTTCCATAATGGAAGGTGCTAGTTAATTGTTCAGAGATAGAATAAAATAAGTAATCGATAAAATGATATCTCATTGTCTATTAATAAACGCCAATTAATTTTTAAACGATTTCATTCGACTTATTTTATTGTATTCAATTATTTTTCTATGTTAAACAAACCTAAACCAATATACAAAAGTTTTTGCGAAGTTCAGTATTCCAGCATCATAAAAGGCTAGAATTTGTTTTTCTTAATAACTTCAACTATTTAGCGAAAACGCATCCTGCTATTTAAAACCCTTGATTACGTGAGTTTATCTGTATAATCCGATTTGAGTTACCTTCTACTCAAATGCGTGTCTCTCGATTGCTAAAATCTGTTAGATTGCATATAAATAAGAAAACAGACATATTTATCATGTGTTATTCACGGCTTGATATGAAAATATATGATATAAAACTGTAAATTCAGGATTAGATCTATACGATTATTTTTTAATAACTTTCTATGTTAAATAGCTCTGAATTCATTTGCTGTATAGTATCTTTACAGAAAACATGAAATTAATTTCCAGATTCACAAATTATATCTTTTGTCATAAATATTCAAAGAATGTGCATGCAAAATCATTCATTCCAATAATGAAAATTTAATCAAATTCGGATTTATCCATATAGTATTCAGTAACAAGAAATTGAGTATGATATATTTAGAATTTCTACAGGCTATCCATACTTCATATAGATTATTTCATTGAAAGACCCCTCCCCCCTGCTTTTTAATTCAGAAAGTAGAATTTATCTGAATTTTATAAATTGTTTTCACGCTCTTAATATTTTATTTGTTTGATATGATTAAAATGTTTTTTTCTTCATATATAACCAATTTAATATTTTATTTTTTGCAATAGAATCTTTCAAAAAATTTCAGATTAATATATTAGGTTTTTTTCTTTTTCCCAGAAAATAAGGAAATCTTTCAACTTTTAGTGCTGAAAGTAAGTTGCTAAGAACTATCGAATAACTGAAAAAAATTCAAAAAAAAATTCGTTAAGTCAAATACAATTTTAATAATTCAAAACCATTGTTATAATTATTCGCGCTGAAATATTGTTTTTCAACTGATAATACTTTATGAGTAGAATGCGTTTTACGTATGCCGCCGTAGATATTTATTGCATCAATGTGAATGAAATAAATTTTAGATTGAATGCTATTGTGAATTAAAACTCTGAATCAGAAATTTTTATTTCAGCATAGTTTTTTCTCAAGTAGGTATATTTTATTGATTTTAGTTTAATACCATTTACATATTTTAAGGTACGTTGGCCTAATGTAAAGTTGTTGGCCATGACACCGTTCCAAATTCGAATCCAGAGTCCATTAAAGAATAAGCATGCAAGGTGTTTGGCACATGACCAAATCCGTACGATAATGGTTCGATATCCATCCGTTGGTTTGGTACAGATATATGGAAAAGAGATTAATCATCAGATGTCGCTCTTGTCATCTAACCATGCCTCAAATATTCGAAGTTCGGCTCAAATTTCCGAGTTCGGCTGCAACTTCTAAATGGATAACTTAAAAATTGATAAACCAACAAAATATGTTCATGAGTTAGAAAAGTTAAATATTACTTTCAGGATATTTTAGATTGTTATAAAAATGCTTTTCAAGGGAAAAAGAGTATTTCAAATCGTACATGAAATAGCAGATATTATAAAAGGTTTATTCTGCACTCTAACGCATGTAAAAGAAAGTCTTGTATAATATTTCTTGTATAAGAATAATTAACACGACTTAATAAATACCATTTCATTCCTCTTCCCAAGAAAATATTTCTAATATTGGCATGAAAAAGATATGAAGTACTAAAAAAAATTGCACATTGAAAATGAGCAGCTGGATTATGTTCAAAAGAATTAATTTTCATTATGTAAATGATATCAAACTACTAATTTTCCTTATATGGATATTACTTAAGTTTTCAAGCATTTATTCGCATAATGGAAAATGTAATAGAATAAACAGAAAACTTGCGGGAATTAATTCTGCTTCATTTTTTTGCAATTAGCGCTGTATTTCGTTATCAAAAAGTAGAATGCTTTTTAGATGACTCGTGGGATCTTTTCCCTTGATCTTTTCTTTTATGAAAATCGGGATCATTATTATTACGGGATCTCCCGGGTAATACACTATTCACAAAATATTGCTGTAGCAATTTCGTCTTAATGATATTTATGTTCTTTAATATTACAGAATGAAGACTAATAGATGGAAGAGGCCAAAATATAATTATTTCAGTTTAGGCACTTAGACGGCCATTTTTATCTTCAGAAGTTTCCAGCTTACGAATTCATTATCTAAATTTCGTAGGATTGCGTCTTGCATGGTTTTAGATAGGGTTACTGTACCTCACCATTCTTTGAGACTGGAATATTAAGTTTCTTTGTAAATTATTCTAAAAATAGATATTGCTGTAAATCTGCTAATTTTTTATAAGAGAGGCCATTTAAAATAAGAGAGGCAGGTTATATTTTAATAGATTATAAACAGACACCAAGTGAACGGGCAAAAACTTGATATTAAAAAGTCTATTCGTTCACAAGAAGATGTTTAAGTTGATTGCTACTACCTTCGGTTGAAAACTATTGTATGCGCATCAAGATACTTGTATATTTACTTTTCCTTGTTACTGGCATATTAATGAAATTTCTCAAATTGCTGTGCAGAAAACCAAATTTAATATTAATGTTTCCATCCATGTTGTTGCTTCCAAAATTAGAAAGGAATATTATATACCAAGATATTTATGCGTACCGTTTTTTTGTCATATATTTATAATGTTTGGAGCTATTTTTGGATGCTTAAACATTTATTGTAAATTCTGTAAATATCCGTGCTTCGATTAAAATTATAATTGAAACATCATTACATTTTTTACACGCTCCTTACAACTAAATTTAAAAATTTAAAGCAAAGTTTAAATTTCAAAATGTATTATGTTTTTTTTTTCAAGTAACAGTTTTTAAGTTTTGTTTAAATTTCAAAGTATAAGTTTTTTTTCTTAATAATAGGTTTTAACATTAGATGAACGAAATATAACAATTAAAAACCTTTTTTTTTTTCAAAGTTATGCAACTTATTACAAATGCTTCTAGTTTTCTTATAAGCAGCGATAAAAAGGAAAAAGAAACAATAAAATAATTCAGACGGAAACTTAGTTTTTTCCCCCTTCACATGCACTAATTGCCCCTATGCTCATTCCTTTGGTGCACAGCCAACATTCAAACGGTAACTAACTTAATTACTCTGCGATTAACTATCTATTATTTCCTTTAGGTAAAATCATCCGGTGCTTTATTTTACAAGAAATCATGCTCATGTGACAGAATCTCATCTCATTCATGAATAAAAACAACATTTACAACTTTCGCAAAACAAGTGCAATCACTCACTCACAAGAAATCATTATTTTGAGATGAGTAATAATGTTCAGAAGGGAGATATAGGTTACTTCATCAGTGAAATTACAAAGCAAAAGATTTTTTTAGTGAACTTATATTCTGATATAATCTTCTTATAAGTCGTAACGCCCCATGGTATTCTCTAGAAATATCTCTATATATCGGCTCCAAATAGACATAAAATAACAATTCTCACCCTTAACACAACTTTCTTTTCCATCTCTAAATTGTAACCAAAGTTGACTCTAAAATTGATAGTTATTGACCAGGTATTCATTTAGATGGTCTACAAATCTTTTTCCTACATTGCAAAAAAAGGCCTACATTGCGAAAAAGCAATATTGTGGATTATTAAGAGTGCATTTAATCCATTTATCTTTGTACGAAAAGGAGGCGTAAGAAAATCTAGTGAATTTTAATACGATGAAGACATTAGAAGTGAAGGTTTAGTTGCACTAATAAGAACTGCTGGCAAGTAGAGAATTTATCACTGCTAGCATTCGTCTGTCTTTTTAGCATGAATTATCTCATTTTTATAGCTATGTTAACCATTCCGAATTTGATACATATCGTTTCTCAATAAATGAATGAATTTATGCGAGTTTCAAATTAAGTTTTTTCTAAATACTTTTATATTTCGCAATAATATAAAACATTTTAAATTTATATATGTCATTGGTTTAGTAAAGATATTTATTAACTGACTTTCTGCATTTTAAAACAATACATTCTTTTTTTGAAACTGGAAGGAAGCTATCTTCGGTGCGGATTTTGCAGGTTAGAGTTCAAGTCATGAGATAAAGATGAAGATATAGCATTCGAAATTTCGAAACTATGCTCAAGTTGTACAAGTTGACTGAAATGACAAGTTCATTTTGACCCAGATATACATAGATTGTGTTGGTATTGGGTTTCGGACTCTTGATTCACTATGAGGTAATTTTGAATCACATTTAGAGGAAGCCAATCTTTCTGAGTTCTATCACAGTCATTTTATCTCAATATATATTTAAGAAACAGAAAGCAATGAAAGATTTGCTTTGTTGTGAATCGCAAAAAAACAATTTGTAAAATGTTTTTTTTTCAAACGATGTGCATTATTTGTGTTTTTAAAAGTTTTAGTTAATTGTATTCAAATTAAATTCAATTTAAAGAAATGTTGGTGAAAGATATTTTGCTATAGACATTAGAGCAACTAGTGATTTTTTAAATTTGGGAATGAGAATTACAGTATATGTATTTTAGAAGAAAATTTATTTAAATGTTAGAAGGAAAAAATAGCTGAAATTTATTTTTATGTTATAATAATGGAAATAGATCTATAATTCTTTTCTTAATGAAAACTGTCATTCGAGAATTTTTATTTCTTTATTTTGTTTTAGAAAATCTGCATTTCTTAAAAAATCTTTTTAGTTCGACTTAACAACTACTTTACACATTTTTATTTGCATCCTTTGCATCAATGTTTTTTTATCTAGGAAATCGATGCAACATTTTTTGATTTCTTTAAACAAAAAATTGAACAACGGCATGCATGTATAAAATCTAGAAGTAAAAAGAAAAACACCGAGACACCTTCCCCCTCGCTTCAAAAAAAAAAAAAAAAAAAACCCTACGAAAGGAGTGTTGTCCTCGTGTAATGACATTTATCAGGTTGACAACCTTCATATTGGAAAAAAAGCTGGTTTAAAATAGTCTTATGTATTTGTAAACAGCTAATGGATGCTCGCATGCATGCCAGAGCATCCATCTTAGCATCCATTAGGAAAACCAGTAAAATAATCAGTAAAAAAGTAATCTCTGCATGATTTGCTTTTAATGATACGCCGATTTCTTTTAAAGTTCAAAAAAAATCTCCTCTTGAAAAGAAATTGACTTGTTAAATTTTAAAGTTCATTAAATAATTACAATTAATAAAAAAATTATTGATTTTTGCAAGAAGTGAAACCGCATTCTTCACTTTCAGGTGAACAATATTGAAATCCTTGCATTTTACAGATTGAGCTACATACTGCCTGTTGATTTCAATTTTTATTGCAAACTGCTGAAACTATATTTAAAGTATTAAAAATTAATTAATTTTAATTTATGAATTAAGTTTAAAAAAACTGTATTAACATCAACTACACATTTGAAAAAAAATGTATTTGAAAAAAAATGTATATGAGAGGGTGAACTAATGGTATGACTGGGAAAAGAATTTCTTTTGAGAGATAACATATTTTATATTTGCCCATACATTTTTCTATGAAATGTTAAGTATCTTCAATTTTCATGTGAATAATGATGAGGAGATTTATTTAAGGTTGCATAAAATTCCCGAATTTCGATTCTTATAGTTATTTATATTTTTAATATTATAAAAAAAGATTTAATATAATATTCTTTGGAACCACTGAATTCAAATATTTTCCATTGACAAAATGTTTCAATTATTGAAATAAAAGAGAAGATTCCGTTCCTACACAACCGCAATACCTTCCTTTGTTTTCCTTCGATACTGATCTAAATCTTTAATCAAGTCATTGTGTTATTTTAGTACCAATTAACCGAAACAAGAAACACTAAACTGTCTTTTGAAAGCCGGTTAATTTCTTTATACTAACCTAAGTCAATTAAAGGAATCTAGTTACAAGGATTTGCAATTCTTGTATTTACCATAAAGAAATTTGAATACCCTTTAATGAGAATTGTCTTAAAAAGGTACTATTAGCTAGTGTAAAATAAAGTTTTTTGCCCTTTCCTTATGTAACTTTCTCGCTCATGAATTATTATAATATGAAATATTTCAACATATTTCAATTTTTGATAACTTTCTACATTTGGAGGGAATCGGGAGAATGAAGGTGTTATTTATTCGTGTTATTAAAAGTGTTATTTATTGACTGTGAGCACAATCAATCCAAATGCTTTGAATTGAAAATTTCTTTTAAAGTGTACGCAATGTGGCAATTTAAAAGTGCAGTTAGTGAAACTCATCGTTAGTTGCATGATTTGGTATGCGGTTTCATTGTTTAAAAGGCAGCCAAATATTAGTGAAAGCTACTAATAGATTGTTTATCTTTTAATGTGTACGTAATATGGTAATTTAAAAATGCAGTTAGAAAACTTAATGTTAGTTGCATGGTTTTATGTATGTGTATTTTAGATTAACATGTCGCTCTGTGTTGACTTTTGAATTTCCAAATAAATGCGAAATGTTTATAAAATGGCCTTACTTTCCTTCTTTCGGAGGCATTTATATACAAAAATAATAGCCGAATTGAAACTTACGTGGATGCGGAAAAAAACGTGGAGTAAAAGACAATAGTAAAGATTTAATTAAAAAGAAAAACATTATACTTACTATTTCCAAAGCAGTATAAGTTATACACACAAGATTACTCTATTCTGATTAAATAAAGTCTTTCTGATTCAATTTGAATGACCGGAAAGCTACCACAGCATTGGTGGGAACTAAGGTTGAGTTCTTAGGACCATTACCAGTCGTAGTACAGCCCTTCCTGTAGGAAACATATTCGATAGGTAGTAGCTGACCCCCACCATTTCTGTACTCCCTCCTGTGAAAAGAATCAACCACCAGGCCAGAAGCTATATATACCTAAGGTGACTATCGTTTGAAGGGTAACATTCTGGTACATCAACTTGTACATTTGAAATGAAGTTCGTGGGAAAGGGAATCCTAAGTTAGAGTGATAAAATATTTTTAAAGAATTAATCTCAATTATTTAAAAATGTGTTAGGCGTGTATAAGTACTTCGAATTCGAGATGTTTTCCTTAATAAGACGTAGAATCCCTTCGAATTCAAAAGTTGGGTTTAATAGGATCCTAATTTGATCAACTCATCCCTTTGAACGTGTGCATGTGAATATAATTTGACAAAGGAACAAACCGCAATATACTATGCATCATAACTAGAAGTAAATGATACATTGTTTAATCTTTGAATTTTCTTTTTTTTTCGCAGAATCCATCCTTTATTGAATTGGGCCATGCATATGTATATGAAATCTGGGAAGAAATATTAATAATACAAAAAATTGAAAATCTTTTAGACCGAGTGCATGTGCTTGGATAAAAATGTTTCGAGCTAATTAAATACGATTTCTTTCTGCTCACATTAAAAATATACATCAGTATATCATTATGACCCTAATACTTTAAAAGACATATGATAATAAATTAAAATCGTAATAATATTTTATGGATGATATACAAAGAAGTAAAATTTTATTTGATACAGATAAAATTAAAAATTACAGCATACAGCTTTTGAAAAGAAGATATAGTTACAAAGAAATCAAATCTTGCCGAGAAGAATGCATTTTTCAATCGAATGACGATGTGGTTGAACACTGTTTATGATCTCTGCTCCCATTCTTTATCAAGCCGGATGATCATCGGTTTGTAAATATTTCCCTGGCGCAGTCATTTTTAATGCGAAGGTTCCTCGTGAATTCATTTCCCACCACTTGATAAATGACCCTCGCCGCAGAAATAGGTTCTTCCACATGACAAATAGTTTCACGGTTGTGATCATTTACTCGATGACAGAATTGTATCCAGAATACATTACACAGCGGCGTGTCTCTTCTTTTTACATAGACTTGGCAAATAGATGTATGGATGGAAGTCATCGGATCCTACGTGAAATGATGGATGGCAGTGATTTTATATTCTTCGGCTTAAATAAGATTCTGGGAAATCATTAGAATATTTTAGTATCATTTTTGTGAATGAGTGTTGAAAAATTGTGATCTAAAAAAATTCATTTCTGAAAATATACAAGATATTCATAAATTATTCACCTGATAATGGTTCATTATAAATAATATTGGTTAAGAGACAAGACTTATTACATGTTATTTAGAAATACAAGTTTTTTATATTACATTTCAACATGAGCATCGGGGAATATCAAATATATTCTCTATTTTTCACTAGCCATTTTTGAGCAAATTGTAATCATCGAAAGTTAATCTCAAGATTTTAATGAATTTTCAAATTTCACTCCTTTCCTGGCTTAAAATACCTTTTTCACATTATTATCCGTGTATTACAAAGATAACTAAAATCCAATTTGAGATAGACGGATGAAATATGGTATATGGTCTTTACACAAACTCCACAGGTGTGCATCAAATTTTGAGCAAAATTGGTTCAAGCGAAATCTGTTAATCCAATTATTCGAATATAAATAAATATTATAACTACAAAAAGAAGGGGTCCTTGCGTATTAAGTTGTCGATCTTTATCGCCAAATTTGAAGGCATCGCTAATGCGTGGCAGAACCGCCAATAATGGCAAACAACCTTCATTATTTTAACTGTGCAAACCTTAACTGTCGTCTACAATTTTGTTGGTTTAGCAGAAGATCATTAAGTGCTTTTTCTGTTCTGATTTTTTGACTAGTTAGAAGGATTAAAATTTGGGATTTTTCTGCCAACGAAACAGATGCAGTGACGTATTTCCAAAATTATGGGATTATTCCATCTAAAAATACGTCTTTGAATGGACATGAGACGAGTTTATACTTGAAAACGGACAAACAATGGCAACAATGGTGTAATGTATCAAATAGTTCTGGCCACCTAAGTAAATTGGATAGAAGTGGTTGGCGACCGTTGGCACATCGACGGTCTAATACGTAAGTACTAAGAAGAGAGCTAAATGGATAAAATTTGGTACAATTTAATATCTATAATGCAGAAACCTATCTACTTTCGAACCAACCCGACAACAGTTTGATAGTCTGCCAGTGTGCTCTTTTTAAAGCACATAAATGCTTTTAATAAACACACATTCAAAAAACAGCGACTCTAAATATATTATATTTGATGTACAATTTTGTCACACTAAGTGGTGTTTTGTATCAAATTTTGTTTCGGTTAATTCGAAAAAACCGTGTCACAAGCACAAATCGAATTTTCAGATACTATTCGAATACCAAGGACTCTGCAAAAGTTCTAAATACTCTCTAAAGATTAATATTTTTAAAATTATTATATTCTATTGTCATTCCAGGTGACAACTAAATAAATCTTTTAGTAAAAAGTATTCGAGTTTGGAGGTGACCACTGCTACTTAATTCTTTCACACTGCGAATCTCTACGAAGAAAATTCAGATTAAGAAAATCTGTTCTCAAATTAAGAAATCGTGTGATTTTGTACTAGCCAAATATCAAGAGTGGTCTATCTCAACTGATTTGTTTTTGTTTCGAGGAAATCACTAAAACATCAATTTAATGTAAAATATCCCCGTTCTTGGAATCTATTTTAATCATTTTAATTGATTGTCCGAATTGTGAGGATGTCTTAAATTCACATCTGAATCATCTTCAAAATGCTTTTGCAATTTTCGTTTTACTAGAGACAGAATATATCTACTGTATTGCGTCATTTTGTCAGCAAGAGAATGAGTTTCTGGTTCCGTATTTCGTAGAAAGTTTAATAAATGAAATTCTCGGTGTAAAGTTTATGATTACATCGCTATTTATTTTTTCCTTAAATGTTGTAAAATTACAAATTGAGAATAATTTATGCATCGAATGAATAAGTTAAGAACAACTTGCTTATAAAAATTATATGGCATCGATTTTTTTATAGTATAATTTTTAGATTAACTTATACTTTTTATAAAATATATTATATAGCATAATTTTTATTAGATACGGGACTGAGTTGATAGAATTTTTAGAATGTCTTTTTAAAAACTATGCATCCCTAGAAAAAATAATTCAAAGGGACTAAGGAGGAATATTCTGTTCTAATCAGAAGAAGGGAGTTAAAGAAATTCTTCCCTTCAGCGATTTTACTAAGAGATTTTGGAAAGGATTTTTTTGAGACGCTTCATCCTTAGAATAGGGGATCTTAAATACACTTGAAAGGGACGCATAAATATTAGGGATTTTATATAAATAAATATAATTTATATATTTAAATATTTGTTCCTTTGATCATGCATGGGAACAAGAGTCGGCAGTAAAATAATATTGGATTTAAGTAATGTAATAAAAGTAAATTTTAAAAGTAACATGAACTAATTTTCTATTTTTTTAATCTTAAAAGAAACAGAAAATTAATCAATTTAATTTAGGCTATTTCATTGCATATATGTATAACATATATTATGCATAGAATGATTCGTGTGGCTGGTTCAATCAAGCCAGTCTAAAGGGATGCAAGTCATTATCTCGCTATAATTAAATTAAATCATATATTCATCCGTTTTCTTGTTACGTATCTTTGATTTTTTATTTATTCGTTGATTCTACCATATTTGAATTTCTTAAAAAGATCATAATATGTTATGTTGGAATTCATTTTTATAAAGGCTTCCAAAAAAGTAAAAATCACCCAAAAATTCTATAATTTTTAATAGTGCTGTTCCCCAAATTTAAAAAAAATTGTTTTTTCTTAAAAAAAAACCAACCTAGTAGAATGAGTTGTTTTAACACCCATTATTAAATACACGCTGATTAAAAATCGAACTAACAATTAGCTTTAAAGTGTGAGCAGCTGCAGGGTATAATCCTTAAAATTATTACTTGCTTTAGTATTACACAAAATCTTGCATTCAAATTAAAATTAAATCAAATTATAATTAAATTAAAAAAAATACTTTCTAAGAAATATGATTTAATTATCAATTCTAATTCATTGAAATTTTCAGCAACACAATTCAAATGATGACTACTAATAAAAATACACTAAGCAAGTCTAACCTTTCTGTGTAACATTAAACATATATATGGAGCTCAGTAACCACATGACAATTATACAGAATAAATGTAAACCAGTGTCAAATGAATAATCTTGAGTTAAATGTTTGAATATTAGCATTTGTATTCATTTATTTTTATTCCGCCAGTGATATTGTATTTGTCATCAAAGTTTATTTAAAACAATACCGGAATATTTGTGGTATAGAAAATTTTATAATATACCAAAAAATCTGATCTACCATGATTTAAATCTGTTTTAGCCTCATGTATGGGATAAATTAAAACTCAATTGTTTCCAAAATACCTGAACTTGCAAATAAAGATACATATTTTTAGCAACAAAATGATAAAAAAAACTAACCCTTTGCACTCGGATAGGGTTTGAGTACCATTCTAGTACCATCTTGGTTGTTCGATTATCATCTTCACAAGTACCGTTCTAGACGGTGCACCCTTTTGAAGGTTTAATTATTTTTTTTTAAGATTCTGATTGTATGAATATTATATGTAAATTATATGGATGGTTATCGAGAATTAGTCTTAATGAAATCTCATTAATGGCCAGTCTAAAATCAATTAAGGAAGTCTCTATAAGTTTTTAAAAATGTTGAGACTTATGACTACTCTGTGATGGAAGTTTCACATTTCAATATGGTTGTACGTATGAATACGTGGTTTATCGAATTTAAATGTGAGACAAGTATTTCAAATTGTTGTTAAATGAAATGTCAGAAACAGAAATGGCAAATTCATTATAACCATATCATTGTAATATATATAAAACATTTAATGCTAAATAATAAAGTAAGTCATTGATATTTTTATATATAAAATATCAATGAGATATATATCTTGAACCAATCAATATAGTTTTGCTGTGATTATGACTGATTCTAATTTATGTGGTGTTTCATATTAGCAAATAATGATTCTCAGAAAAAATAAACCCGAAATAAATTCCTGTGATCCATTTTTATAAGTTTTTATACTTCTACAAATATTCAAAATCATATGCCAAAGTAAAGGCCGCAGTGATCTAATTATAAGGGTTTAGTCTCGGAGCAGGAGATTCAACTGAAGATGCGTCTGTATGTTGTGCTATATCTGAGGGCCAAGTGTCCTTCCGTTAGTGTCGCTGAATTTTCGACACTAACGGAAGGACACTTGGCTGGAATCTTGTAATATATTTTACAATATATTACAAGATTCCAGCTCAGGTGAGGGCATCTTCTTCTTCATCAGAGTAAATAAAACTTGTGTTGTTTTCAAACGGGACGTTAATCTAATTAAAATCAAACTGAAGATTATATGACCAAATGAGTGCTGTCAAAATTTTCGATTAACGTTACTTAATATAAAATATTATGATACATTTTGAAAATTTATGAATAATCTCATAGGTATTCAGATTTATGGTGATTCTTCTTGATACTAATTAATGAATAATAATTTCATGCTAATTTATTTTTATATAACCTTGTAATATATTTGTAAAATCCTCTTTCTGCTTGGGATTTCTTTAATGTGAGCCGTAGAGACAGCAATAACATCCAGTTTTAGTCCCCAATTTTTATTTGCGTGCAGATACTGGACGCAGAACACACATAAGCAAAAATACGAAAGACACAAAACTATCCCATCATTTTTTGACTTCGTCAAGGCTAACCTCTTATTTCTCGCTTAGTCAGTCCTCGACTGACTTGTCTTCATCCTCGAACTCACCTATTTTCTCTCCTCTTCAAATCATCTATCACCACATTCGGCAAGAAGAGTTGCTATACAAGGTGAGAAGGGTTGCCAAAGTCGTCAGGCCTTACAATATTCATGAATATAATACAAATTGGACGAATAATTAGACAAATAAAGGCGCCATATTTGGAAAACAATTAAATGGTTTATTCATGAATCATTTGTTGCTAAAATCCAATTTTATTAATGCCTTCTTGATACTTGCATCCTTTAATTGAATCCTATACATGTATTATTGAGAGTCATTAACAAACTACCAGTTCTACTTTTTGTTTATAATAAAAATGCCTTATAAGAGCACTTTCATGTACTAACAAGCGAGACATTTGCGATTCCATATTCTACAGGAACATAAACGGAATAATTGCATTTTATGAAAATGAATCGTTTAATATTCTCATCTAATGATTCTTTTGAAACAAGTAAATACGAGAAAAACGAAATGGAGGTATAAATGTTTAAAAAAAAATTAATGGTAAAACAGGATATTCAATAACTACATTTTCAATAAGAAATAAAACCTTCCCTAAGGGGGTATTTGGATAGGAAATCGTTTGTGGTTTCTAAAGTTTATTCCTATGTTCCTTCCTTGAAAAGCTTATTAGCTTATTTAGCAATTAATATTCAGTATTAAAACGCGTGAACTTTCTTTCAGAATTATATCAGCAATATTTTCTAATTTGTTTGTGCTATGATTCGTGGGCTTATCCATTCTCTCCACGTCTGCCTTCTGTTTTCTTTCAAAGTAAGAACAGCGTTTTACCTTCAAATTGCTCTTAAATTTCAATTAGCGGTGAATTATTTGCTGGGATTTGAGCACCGGCCTACGGAGAAATTAACTGGTTGATTACCAACCAACAGTATGACGCACATACTGAAGTTCTTGAATAAAATATTTCTTTGCGGATTTATTTGATTTAACGTTATTTATGATGTTTTTTAAATATCTGTAGACATTTGATTCTCAATGTTTGTTTTATTAACTCTAAATCTAGCGCAATGTGTTTATTCAACGCAGATATTTCCTTATTATGCTTATTAAAAGTTTTTGATAAATGTTCGGGATATTTGGTTCTAATATTCCTGATCCATTTCTGAATGGGGTTTTTGAGTATTATGAGTAATAAAGGCTTTTTTTATGAGATTCACTCCCAGATGAGCTCGCACAATTTATCTAATTCGGCTTTCAAATGATTTTGCAGGCATTATTAAATCGCACCTTAATTCAGAGGAATAAAGTTATCTTAATTTCCTATCATACCTTGAATAATATTGCTATAATAATCTTTGTCGGAGTCTAACCAAATCTTCCAAAAAAATTTAGGCTCTTCAGATAGCGGGTATTTTCCTGGCTAGGTGTCTAGGGTTTTTAAAAAAATATTTACTAGTTCGGTTTCAAAACTAAGATTAAAATAATGCAAACGAAGGCCGAAGAGACTTCTTAAAAAATAAGAATTTATTTAAAGTTAAAGGGAAAGGTTTACAAGGGGGAGTATTTACAGGAAAATAATAAATGGATTAAAACATGGAGATATGAAAGGAACAGAAAGTTAGATAATTCCCTGTAGGAGGACTACAAATTAAAAAAAAAGTGCATTACGTGACTGTAACAACTTACCGAATAGTTAATGTATGAGAATGAGCGACACATCTTTATCGAACAGGAAGTAGTAGGCCTCTGCCTGAATATTAATTGTGTCGGTGTTTCGAAAGCTCGGCAGTTGGCGTTGATCTGGAATGCTGTATTAATTAAAATTATCATCCTTTGAGAAATGATCTAACCTTTTACAGTTTTTGCTTTGAATCGTGTGCTACAATGGGACAACATAATCAAGTGATGTCAAAACTAAAGTGTTTCGTGGGATATCCTACATATTCATTGCTGGAAATAATATTACTATTTTATTGAAATAATAAATAATAATTCCTATGATATCTGGAATAAACATATGCAATTAAATTGGTATTCGTTAGATGTTGATCGAACTTCTTTTTGTATTATTGATTTTATTATATTCTTTTTATTCAATCCGGTTAATATGCAGCAAATTATGAGTACTCTAACTTAAACTCTAAACTTAATAAAAACGTCTGCTTTTACTTCTTAAACTTTATTACTGGTAAATGCACATTGAATAACTACAAAAGATTATATATGCTCTTGTATAGAGAAGGTAAAAATTTGAGTACCAATTATTAGATTCTAAATATTCCTTTTATATTTCATTATAAGTTTACTTATTCAAACTAAATGTCTAGTTCTTGACAACCGAGAATTAAATTTAATCAATTAGAGAAAAATCGAAGTTTCTTACGAATGAATTTTTTTAATTCACATGCGTCACTCGTTATTTACTTTTTATATGTCGATTGTATCACGACTCGGTTTGGGAGGGGTGTTGCTTTAAATATGGGGATAAACAGGTTCATGGATAGATTAAACACCTGTTTTTGCATACTCACATACATTTTACTATTAATAGAAATATAGATAATATTAAGATGACGAATATCAGTATATCGGGAGCTTCAGCCGGTAAAATGTATCTGTGATATCAGGAGTAGGTTATTTCATTTTAAGAATGTATTTTTAATATCAATAGTGAAATCCTTTTCCTCTCGATACAGTGCCTTTAATTGAGTGATGCGGATGCTCCACTAGATGTAGGTTCCTTATCCCAAATATATTACCTGCATTAATAACTTTAAAAAAATTCTTCTCTTGGGTTTGAAAAGGTTATTAACTTATAGTGATTTTGCTTCTAAGGAATAAATATTTTTGATTGGTATCATTCTTTTCTTTCAGACTTTTCATAGTACTTTGCAAAATTTCTTTTTTTTTTCTTTTTCTTTTCATAGCACGTTGCTATTTCCTTAATTATTTTTAAAAATATTATTAAATACATGTAATAAAAACCAAATTTTTTTTTCATTTATAAAACCTTTAATACATTTTCTTTATAAAAAGCAATAGTTTTTCTTTTTGAAAATATGAAGCTTATACTAGGATATTGAAGTCTCTTTTAATATACTGAATTACCAATTATTATTTCATATATTTTAATATTATGGATTCACAACTTTGATTAAATATTTGAACTGTTTAGGGTAAATTATTTTCGATAGTTTCTTTTTGAATCCGCTTTTAAACATCTATTAATCGTATAATCTAATCATTATCTGCATCTTTTGGCTATTTTGAAAGTCTACAATTTCAATTTTAATTGCTTATTATTTCCCTTATTAAGAGTTATTATTATAATTTTTACGGGGAAAATAATAAAACTGGTTAAAAACATAGAATTCAAAGTAAAACCAGGATATATTGGTAGCATTAGAGAATGAAAATCATTGCCAGTAACGGAGGTTTAGAAAGTAAACCTTCACAATCCCTAGTCTCTTCGAAATATTTATTTTATCTGTTTAATACCCAAGTATGACATACATTCAGAAATTATGAGAATTATTACATGCGACATAATTCAACAGAGGGAACGAATTCGCGGATATTCCTTCCGAAATAAAAATTTATCGAATAACGATTTTCCTTCCATCAAATAAATCCTCCCGATCCATTATGCAAAACCTCAGATATGGTGGAAATTTTGCGCGAAGAGACCGAGATGATATAAAAGGATAAACAAATCTGGAGATGGGGTTTTGGAAAATAAACAAATAAATGATTTTGCCGAAGTACCCATGCGGCAAACTCAAAGAATTTACGGGACACCTGATTGACAGTAGTGTATCGATTCCCTAAGATAAGACATCCGCAAAGCTTCTAATCAGGCCGCCGTGAAGGAGGGCACTAAGAAGAGGATAGGATATCATTCTCTCAGCCTCTTTATTCATTTAACGCTCCTTGAGATCAAGTGGAAAAGCACGCCAATAGATAAGGATGAAAAAATAATAAATAAAACCTTACTACTGTTTAGTTGTTTGACGGTGGATGTTCAGACGTTTTGTCTGAGAATTAATGGTTCCTTCTTCATTCACATTCTTCCTATATATATATCCTGTTCACATTTTCAGTCGTGAATAAAATCCTTTTTATTCATCCAAGTTCAAGTTTAAATGCATTTTTATAAACTTGTAATGGATGACACTCGATGTTAATATAGTTTTTTTTTTCAAATATTAATTCATTCGTTAAATTTATTTAATTTTTAAAACTTGAAATAGAATTGTAGCAGTTTGTAATCAAAGTTGAAATCAACAGGCAGTAGCTCTGACGCTAAAATGCAATAATTTCAGTACTTTTCAAGTGAAGGTAAAGAAAAAAAGCGATTCTTTCAAAAATTCATTTTTTTAATAAATTATTTATATTAATTGTAATTATTTAATAAAAAGGCAATAAAATAATTTTTTTTGTTTTCCTGAGTTGGCTTTAATTTTTTTATATTACTTGTTAGCTTTACACTAAATAATTTGCAAATTTATTTCCTTTTTATAAACTTTGTTTTTTATGTAAATTATTCGCTTTCTTACTTTCTCATACGTAGAATTATAATGTTGCGACTCTTGTATATGTATGAATATTTTAACTTTAGTATATGAAGCATAATAATGACTATTTGACTAAATTTTAAGGAATCTTCACATTGTAGAAAACTCCAAGATCAAAAAACACATATTTATAATTGTGTTTGTTTGTCTGTGTCAAAGCTAACTCGAAAATGCTTTACACCAGACAGATGAAATTTAATATACAGCTTTTTCAACAATTTTTGAGCAAGGGTCCTGCAGTGAAAGTATGTTAGAAAGTAAAATAGAATATAAGATAAAATGAAGAACTTACTTAAAAACTTATAAATAATACATAACTACTAATCAGCTTTAATCGCAGAAGTTCTCGACGCACGTTTTTTTTTCGAAATTGATCATAGATGCCATCAATGATTTCATGACTTTTCTGGAAGGATAACATTTCATGCGCTTAATTTCAGATGTGCGAAGAATTTTAAACGATGTCCTTGCTGCTTTTACAGCGAAAGTTGTGACGTCAGAAGTTGTAATACTAGATGTGATGCTAACATAGTATCTGAGGTACCTGTTCATATCTGATGCAATCACGGTCATGAAAAGAAAAACTCGTCGTATGTTTTCAGAGATTTGGATTAATTTTTTTTAAAAATATCCACTACTAAGGATGCAATAAATATACTTAATATGTATCCCTTTATATAACAATAATATTTTATGATTTAAAGAAAAGCTGCTTAATAATCCACTGAAAGATATCCAGTAATTTGTTATTTTAGAAAAAGGAAAGGTAATATGGATTTTATTACATTTTGTAGATTTCCCTCGTAACAAATTTAAATGATATTCAATATTTGTGAATTATTTATTTCATTGTAAGAACCATATTTTTATGTCATAAAACCGTTCATGCGTTCTTTCCTTTTCAAAATCGAATAATTTTTAAACGATCAGTGTTACAAGCAATGGAAAATTTAAACATGTTAACTAATTTATAAATGAACTTATTGATAAAGTAAATGTATATGGGCTGAGGTATATTTAGTTTTTTAATAAAATTTTTAATTTTATTCTGTTTCTTATGAAATCGCGTTAAAACACACTACAATGATAGGAAAACTCTCATTTAATTATAATTCCTATTATAATATAAATGAAACTAATTCGTATTAAAAGAAATACTTTTGTCTTTTAGATGCAAATCTATTGAATACTAGCCATCTTTGTTACTAGCCAGTTCGCCAGTATTAATGTTGGCTAAAATGTTCAATTAATATTTTATATAACATTTTCTCATAAGGTTTTCAGCAAAATATTTTTGATTCTAATTTTGATAGTCATATTATTCACCTATACCTTGAGCAGTTTCGTTGTGTTACATATCTCTAATTTTCTATAACGCCCGTAAAGCTACAATTGATATAAAGACGTATTTTAATGTATCACAGCATGGCTTAAAAATTTATATGAACTGAAAGCAGTCTTCGGCATTAAAATCTTAAGGGTTCTACATCATTATTTATTATTTTAATGAATTATAATATTTGTTGAATAAGAATTATTCAACAAAAATTTCACGGATTCAATGGAAAACTAAGCTAATTTTATACATTTTATTTTTAAAAGGATATAAACGCCCTCACTAATAATATTTTCTTTTTTCAGTGCATAAATATATTTCAAAAATTATGAAGTTTAAATTTTAAACAGTCTTTTGGTCCTAAGGAATCATATTCTGCAAAATATTTTTGATATTTCTACTTTTTAATAAATAAATAAATCTGTGATTTTATATTCTGCTATGAAATCGTATCGTTTGGGAAGTTTTGAATAGATCAGAACAATCAGCGCTTTCATGATCTTAGGTCGATCAGTCCTGAGAAGCCCTTGACAATGATTGAGGTATCAATTTTGAGACTTTTTAAGAAGTGATCATAAATAATCCATTTATATAGAATAGTGGTGTTTAAATTTTCATAAATCAATAATGACTGATTTAATTTCAGCGAAACTTGTTTTTATATAAAGCATTAGTGACTCAAGAATATTTTCTTAAATATGAATCACAGAGTAGATTATCTGTAATAAAGTTAAACATTCTTATTTCATTAGAGCGTTGATCAAGTTGCATGCTATTTTGCTTTTCATTTTTTAGGATATTTTTTAAATGTTTTTATCTTTGCACAGTGATTTTTTTACAGATATAACCCAATTTTATTTATTTTTTCGAATGATGCAAATGGTGGAGAAATTTCAAGCATTCACTTTAATTTTTTTAGCATTGAACTACATTTTATTCTGAGTGGATGAAAAAAATACTAAAACGGCTGTATATGATATTTTAATTGAAAATATATTCCTTCAAGCTGCCCTCGTATTATTCTAAATCAAAACATCTTTTTCAGAAATTTAAATTAGATAATTCAGATTAATAATAAAAAACAATGTATAAGCATATTTATTTAACAAATATTTTTGTAATAATTTTCTATTATTAATTGCATAATTCTTATTTGTTTATTTTTAAATTCATTTACTTTCAGAAAATTTTTACAATACAGAAATATTTCAAACCTATTAATTAAACTCTCTACTTATAGTCAAATATTATTTTAATCTAATAGCTTTCAATATTTCTGTATTTTTATTATATAAAAACATTAGATCCTAAAAATAAGCATTTCTAAGATGTGCATATGCAAACTGATGGAATTGAGACAAAGGTAAATCATGATTCTTATTTGATAAAATTCTCGTAATAACTTACTCTTTTAGTTCTACTTGAAGATAATGTTGCATTTTTTTGCTACCTGTCAGTTGGAGCTTTGAAGAAAAGTTGCATTCAATTGTTAATGAATTTAAATATTGTAAACAAAACAAAAAATCTAAGTCATTTTATAAATCGGAAAAAAATATTGATTTTGCAATAACGGAGTTCATATAAAGGAGGCTATTTTTAGCGTTAGTCTACCGTTATTAAAAGTATGTCTTTTTCAATTAGATGGGAATTTCTTTCTATGTAATAAGTTATGATAGTAAGAACCTGTAGTTTGTTTTTTGGATGTTAAGAATCTCTCCAATGTTAACATAACTTTCCAGATGAATATTTCAAAAAAGCTATAATATTAAAATAATTTCTGATATTTTGATAAAAATGTATACTTTGGAATTATATAAAACATAATTATATTACGAGATTTAAGTTCAAACTGCCTTACTCTTTACTTGACCACCTTTATGTATTTAGAATCTTTTATATAATAAATTGATTACCCCAATTTCCACATAATTGTGAATGCTTCAATCCTGTAGTTTAATTCTGATTTTGGATTTTAAATTACGAAAAAGAAATATGAATCATTTCGCTTATTTGTAACAAATTTACAAAATTATTTCATATAAATATAGTACTATACGTTGTAAAATAATCATTTTATTCAAACGAAGAATTTCGGTGGAACTCTGGAATCAGTTTTCTTACTCTTTACTTGACTACCTTTATGTATTAATATCCATTTGACATATTAATAATGAATTAAACGTATATATATTATCCATACATATTAATGTGGAAATTAAATATATTCTGTAAGGCTGAACCAAGGACAAGGAATCCTATTCGTAAATTATCATATTCGCAACCGTAGAACTCCAGTTAGATTCAATTACTCTTATAATTAGTTTTAATGCGCCTTAAATCTCATTTTATAGAACAAATGTCCATCTTAGATGTGGCGCAAAAGTATGACATAAGCTTACTATTATATTCTGACCTAATCGTATGACAGAGGTTCAAAATTACGAGATTTAAGTTCAAACTGCCTTTTACATCTTTAAAACGGAACTTTAACTTGATAATATAAAATATTTTTTTCTCATTTGTTGCACACCCTTTTTTACGAATGGTATAGGTATTTGTATAGAATCATTCATTAGTTGGCAATTTGAATCTATTTATGGAAATTATTCCTTTAAATACAAACCAGTAAAATGAGACATAATTGTCCAATTTTTATTCAAGACCGAGCTAAGTCACGCCGGGGTTCGAGTCTGATCATTTCAGTTTACCCCAATAAAGACTGGCGAAGCAGCGAGAAATACTTCAATGTATTCGGGGATGCATTTATTCGCTTGAATTGCTGTTCTCATTAAATGCCGCTCTAGGCAGAGGTCGCTGTCAGTAAAAAACGCAAATAACTTCCGTGTATTGATTCGTTCATTTTCAGATATCCAAAAAGCTGTATTACAGGCTGTTACCTATTTTTTTCCTTCTGCGATCAAAATTTATTTTCCATGTATTTCGAAAACTGATTCTAAATAAATTAAAATTACTGATAAATTAAATGTGTCAAATGTTTCCAAACATTCGAGAACTGTTTAGTAGTGTTAAGGAACAAGATATTAGAATACTGTAAAATTAAAGAGATAAACACAGAACATGTCTTACACAAAAACGATTCTTTTGAAAATGAAATATTAAATAATTTAAACAAGGCAAGAAAGAGTATTACAGTTAATCCTGCCGGAAGTATCATTTAAGAAAAATATTTGTTTCTGAGTTTCTAACAGAAAATATCATTGTGTTATATTTTAGACTGGATTCTTTTATTTTTTTCGAATGAGATTAGCAGATATATACGTCCTGATTTTTCGATAAAATTTCGCATCTTTTTTGAAAGTGAAAAGCATTAAATTATTACGGAAATGGTAACTACCAGATATTCCAGCATACTAATTAAGGTATTGTTCCTCTTTTTCTCCTTCACCATAAAACTTTGTTGAGCATGGGCACTGCCGTGAGAGCCACGCGTACTCAGATTATTATTTTCACTTCCTCTTATCAGAATTTTCTGATTGTTAATATCAAACGTACATTTTAGTTGAAAATTGTAACAAGCGATAGGAGCTACAATTTGGTTCTGAACTACATTCAAGTCATATTTCATTTATCTAAATCTGAGCTACCAATTTATTAAATTTGGAACACTTTCATATCTACCTAAAATTACAAGCAGACAGGCGAACATTCATTTAATGGATTTAATTAAAAATTTGATCAAAAGAGACATTTAAAAAGTTAGTTAACTTTTTGTATTAAAATTTATTTGTTTGATTTTACCGTTTGCAGTTATTTTGTTCACCTATACACCATATAAAAACATCTTAGGGAATAAATTTAACTCTAAATGTGCATGTAGTTGCAAAATTAAAAATTATATGTGAAATTTTATTTATCTAAAAACTGTTTTGAGTTAACGTATTCATTAATATACACATACAATTTCAAAACATCTTTGGGATTTGATAATGAAACGTTGATTCGTCAACATCGTGAGGTTAAATTTTTGGACAGTCAGTCTTTTTTTATACTCAGCACGAAAAGATGTAAGAAAAAAACCCGTAAAAATTTAGTTGTAGATCCCAAACTGGAACCAATCGAATAAAACGCAAGGAAGTGAAAAATGTTAGCTTTATTGTATCTCGAAGGTGTCTGTTGTTCTTTCTTCGACAATGATGAATCGGATAAAACAATGGGAGCTCTGTATTAGTCTCTTTTGTAGGGATAAAAAAAACTATTCATGGGCAGAAAAAGAATGGGATTTGTATGCGGAAATTTTCCGAAGAATATGAAGGCAGTCGAGCTTTAAGTTATATACAAATGACTTGGTTTACTTAATCCCTAAGTAAATATTAGGCTTTCATGGTAAAAAAGACTATTAACTTAGTAATAAAGGATAGAAAGTTATCTTTCCGTTAACCTAGTGGCAGCTTAAAATCGCCAGATGTTGAATTCCACCAAATTTCTTAGTCAATTTCAAGCAAAAATCGCCAAATGTAGAATTCTGTCAAATTTCTTTGACGTTCTTTCTTTGCCACCCGGACAACGGAAGAAAAGTACCGATAGAAATTATTTCTAGACTCAGTAAAAGAGCCTTCAGTTTTGATTTAAAATTTTCAGAAAGAAAAATACTTCTACTTCCTAGAGTAAAATATGTCATAATTAATCTATTATTTATGTTTTATTATCCATAAATATATTTTAAACCATTGTCCTGGCCTAACAGGAAACAGTCTTCCCTGTGATCTGGAGTACCAGGTTCGTGACCTGGTTCGGGCATGTTTGTTCCTTACCATGTGTTTTATCTGTGAAGTTTTTTAAAGTTAGCCCCCCCCCCCCCATCCTTGTAAAAAGGGGCTGCGCAAGCGATTGTATGAGTGCTGTCTTCATATGAATTTAAAAGTCAAAACTCTGTCCTAGTGTGCTCAGGAGTGTTTATCCTCAGAAACTACTGCATCCTTCTCGCAAATATCTTTTGGACTTGGTGTGAATTGGTGTTCAATCCAAGGGGGAAAGGCAATAAGGATTTTTAAAAAATAAGGAATAAAAGCTAAACTAATCTTTTAGCCTGTCGAATTTATTACTTTTTCGTATATATTATATATAATGCATAAGTATTAAAATCGTTAAAAAATGTCTTGACGGTTTAAAATTGACGACTGACATCTTGAAAATTTTGAAGATTCAAGACAATTAAAATCCTCGTTTTCGAAAAACACATTTTTAGTTTTATGTCTGTCTATCTGTGGTCAAGATAATTGAAAAATGCTGGGTTGATGAAAATAGGCAGAAGAAAATTTGTATATAGTTTTCACACCACATTCGTTGCTTTTTTTATTGAATTTTTTAGCGAAGTCTATTCAGAGGAAGTGTCTTATCTGTTCAGCGAATATTAGTTAATACGATAATTACGAAACGAAGAGAGCTAGAAGGATAAAATTTGGAAACTAATTTCACTTCTAAAATGTAGATATTTCTCCATCAGTTTGATTTAAGATTAGGACTGATATAAAATCCATTAAAAAGCTGAATTTCTTTAGACATGTTCTTTCACAAGCATTTAAATGTGAAAACTCAAAAATGATTTAAATGTAAGAAATTTGGTATAGTGACTTTTGTGACTAAAACTACCGTTTTCACTCAAATTTTAATTTCATTTGGCTGTAAATAATGAGTTTAACACAAATTCAATTTCTGGACGCTTATTGTAAAAGGACACTGGTTAATCGCCAAGAATCCAATGATAGGTTCAGTAAAAATGCTGGAGGCTTTCTGATCGTATCTTTGAATGTATCCATTTTCAATTGGCGTTGCAAATATTTTGCGCTTTAAGTAACCCCAAAACTGACATAGGACAATAAAGGACGATTTCAATTTTTACAACACAGGATATTTTCCTTCGTTGGCGCAATTATTGGCTTCGTATGATAACAATCGGATTCTTAAGATCAAGATGTTTCATACAATTCTGTAGAAAATTTCACAACAAACATGGAATTTGAACACAAATTCCACTGTAAAAAATAACTTTTGGTATTCGTTGTCTCTTCTTTAATCTTTTTATGACTACCCTGTAATTCTTTAATTTGCTTTTATTCATATCATTGTAACTGTATTTTTATTATATTTTTGTTGCAATAAGATTTGGTTTATCACAATTGATTGAAACTGTATTAATACCAGGAATATAAAATCACTCATAAAATAGAGAGTGCACCTTACTTTTACTTGATAAATCCGACTTTCAATACATATGACACATTAACGAGAAGTCCAAAATTATTTTTATTTTTACTGTTAACAAATGGTTTAATTTAAAGTAAAAATAAAGAAAAATCAATGAAAAATCTCTAAACTGAAAAATATCAGAAGCATTTCAAATAAACTTTAGCAGATTTTTACCTAAAAAAAATTGCGAGTACACCAACGAAATATTTGTAATGTCTCGCAAAGAAAGAAAATGTAAATAATGAATTGCATGTCTTTTAGATTTTATAATGACTGTTCGACGTTTCGGTGCTTATTCGAGAAGTTTTTGGTGATATTTTACGCATTCTTCTTGCAACAAAATTAGAAACAAATCCTATTTAAAGTAGTTGTTGCAAGAAGAATGCGGAAAATATCCCCAAAAATTTGTCGAATAAGCACCGAAACGTCTAACAGTCATTATAAAATACAAAAGACATGAATTTAATTATTTACATTTTCTTTCTTTGCGAGATATTACAAAGTTTTTGTTGTTGTACTCTCAATTTTTTTAGGTAAAAATCTGCTGTTTATTTAAAATGCTTCTGATATTTTTCAGTTTAGAGTTTTTTCGTCGATTTTTCTTGATTTTACTTACAAATTATACCATTTGGTATATGTAAAAATAAAAATATATTTGGGCTTCCCGTTAATGTGTTATTTGTAGGAAAGTAGGATTTATCAAATTAAAGTCAGGTGTGCTCTCAATTGTTTAAGCCACTGTATCTCTATCAGTTTTATACTATCGGCGCCTATTCTTCCGCGGTTGATGTTATATCGCTTTCACTCACGAATTTGACATTTTTTTCTTTCTGAATTCTCCATAAAATATTCTGTGATCGTCTCGGGGGATAAAACACGGTAAGTTCATTAAAAGTAATTATTTATATATAACCCTTCCGGCTAAATGATGAACATAACTCAAGTAAAATGATGTACGTTCTCATACCAGCATAACAATGATGAACTATACTCGTTGAGCGACAAAGTTACTGTTGAATATTATAGTAAATTTGTTTTTCAATTTCTAGTGCATTGAATCTGGCATAATTTTATTAATTATGCTGGTATCATACAAGGTTATCACATTTCGTTTACCTTTATAATTTCTTGGTTAAATTGCTTTTAGTCAATGGGATTCTATTTTAATGAATATTTAGTGTAAGCATCCGTTCAATCGATATATATTTTACTAAAAGAAAATCGTATTATATAAAAATACCATAATGGATAAGATTATTTCAGACTACAGAGATAAAATTCTGTTGAATCAGGAAAAATGTTCATACATTTTCTTGATGCTAAAAAAGAAGCTATTATTCTATTATTAATCCAGGTGATTAATAATAGAACGCGCTGTGTCGTAGACACAAGAACAGTAGAATGAATTGAAAAGAAATGGGTAATATACTTGAAATAAACATTTAAGAGCGTAACTGGCTTAAATACTCCTATTAAGAGAAAAATAAGTGTTAATTCAAACTCATTAGAAATATTTGAAGAAATATTGAATATGAGTTTACGAATTCAGTTTAAAGATGATGTAATCCATTAAAAGCAAAAAAAGTATTTTATTGAAAATCGTGGAAAGTACAGCAAAATCGTATTTCCACTTAATTTAACCCTTTGTACCCCGAAACTAATTAGGGGCAAAATGATTCACCTAATACAAAGATTTGTTTATTGCTATGAAAAATAAATATGCATAATTCTTTTAAGTCGAATTTCTTTCAAAAATTAACCTAAATCTCTTAACCATTAGGTAGGCGTTTTTAACAATTAAATTTGAAAATAAAAAAAAGAAAGAAAACGTCAAAATGATTCAAAATTTTGAATGGGGAGCCAGAGACACCATCGGAGTGCAAAGGGTTAAATTAATATTATAATTTATACCGAGAAACAGAATGTGGGTAATCTGCATGCAAAGGCAACGCGTTTGATGTGTAGGTAGCAACATAATGAAATTCAACCTCACTGGTGATAAGTTTAATCTCATTCTAGGAGGATGACGGAACAACCGGTCTGTGGCAGTTCCGGCTTTTAAAAGCTCAGATACTCCATTATCTAGGATTTATCAATATATGAATGATCCTTACCTGTCACATACACGACAACTTCCGATCATAATTAGACTATAATAGGGAGAAATTTTGTCAGCAAGAGTTTTTGTCGGAATTTGTTCGAATTTGTGCTATAAATAACTATAATTCATTAAAATTAAAATTGTTTAATTACATAAAATATTTATAAATAAATAAAATATTCATTACAATGGACTGTAATTGCAGAGATCGAAGAGTCATTTAACGATGCTAAAATTTTAACCTTTGTTAAAAAAAAAGTAGCATTTCATTAAAAAGAATTAAGCAATTTATTAATACTTCAGAAGCTCACTGAGGATTTTTTAAAATAATGACAAAACATAAATTATTAGCTTAACAATATATCAATGTGTGTATATAAACCAGTATATAAAATAGTTTTACTTTTTTTCGATTTTTCAAAGAACAATGCATTTGGTTAAGAACACATTAGAAAGCATATTTAATATTTGATCATGCACGAGATTCTTAATAATGGCGAAAGATAATATTTTCCTATAATTTTGAGAAATATTTCATTAATATATATAATATTTATTCTTTAATAAACATCATTACTACCTTTATTTATCAAGAATTTGTTCCATAATTGTTGGTGTGGATTAAATCATATGAAACTGAATTGAACTGTTATTTATACATTCATTGTGATAAGTGATAAACGTATTCATTCAAAAAAACATATTTAATATTTATACATTATTCAATAATTAATTTATTGAATCAGTTAACGTAAATATTACAGTTAGTGTATGATTAGTTATTAGAAGAAAAATTGTTATAATGAAAAAAAAGTATTCCGTATTTTATTTAATTATGTAAGGATTTTTTTAATTACTACTGCAATACTAAAGATTTTCAGGATACTTCAACATGCCCATTTGTCATCTGCTCGGAAAGTAAAACGACCTGAAAAAAAGTAAAGAAGCGCTACAGTAAAACTCCTTTAGTAAAACAATTAATATAAAATGTTTTAAATATTTTAACAATTTTTAATAATTAGTTTATGAATATATGAGAGTAAAATTTACTTAATTACTTTACCCGAATTTTTGTAATTGTCAGAATACTGAATTACTAATAAGGTTTGATCTCGCATTTATAAGTAAGTCAAGTTCTGGCAAATTAGTATTTTGAAATGTCGAATTAATATTTGATAGCTTAAAATTAAGTTAAATACTTTAATACGTTTTTTACTAATTAATACACCGAAGAGCCAGAAAAAATGGGTATAACAGATCGTATACAAATAATGGAAATGTTTAACCTATGATTATAACGCGATGCGGTCGATAGTGTGTATATAAGATATCAGTTATCTCAGGAGGCTATTGCATCGATTCTTGATGTTGTAATGGTAGTTTATCAAGATTTAAGCGAATTTTAACGGTTACCCATCGAAGGCGAAAGAGACAGGGAGCGAAGCATTACCGAAGTAGAGACGAAATTTAGATTTTTACGCCCATCCATTTCTAGGGTGCATCGTGAATATCAGGTTTCTGGTAAAACTTCATTTCTCCGACAGCGGTGCGGCTTGAAAAATGCCTTGATAGAGCGGAATCATCGACGCCTGAAAAGAATCGTTACAGATAGACATTCAGCATTCCTTCAAGTTGCTGCGGATTTGAGTGCAGGCCCATCAACAAGTGTCACTATGCAACGTAACCTAATTAATAAGGCTTTCTCAGTCTCAAATCTCGTGTACCATTGAGAATTCAGCTTCACAAAGTTCTGCATCTTACCTGGGCTCTTCACCGCCACCATTGAACTCGCCATCGCCACAATTGCGGACTCGACCATGGCAGATTGGCGGTACTTTAACATCCTTTTTGACTCTTTGTATAAATTCATGTTTTATGGGCGCGCTGAGGCACCTGGGCAATTTCCAACAGGATAATGCGCCATCCTACGGTAGCTACCGAGCGGCTTGAGGAACTTCCTTCTGAATTTCTCTCTTGACCAGCTACTTCTCCTGACACGAAAAGTATCGACCATACCGGTAATATTTTGTAATGTGTTAGTCCTTAGATCTCCTCACACTTCCATGGCTTTGTGAGCTATACTGCAAGAATCATGGTGTGGACTGTCTGCAGACTATCTTCACGAATTCATGCCACGTGGTACTGAGGCAGTTCTTCGTGCTCGTGGGGATTCTACATGAAATGAGATAATTGCACCAATTTTTGGCACTTTAATGTTTTAGAAGTAAGAAGCGTTTTTCAAAAAATATTATGTATAGCAACAAATTATAAATTATCGGGAGGTGGTTTATGTTAAAAATATTCTATATTTTAAAAGAAATAATTTAGTAAAACATTTACTATTTAAAAATTTAAGCAATTGTATGTGATGTTTCTTTACATATCAGGTATATATATTCTAAATTTCATATTGCTAAATCAGCCAGTTTAAGAGCACTATTACTTCATTTGTAAAAGAACAGGGTAATATAATAATAATAAGAGGATATCTTGGGACCTCGTGTAAGTTTTCAATTTAGTATTCGGAGGGTTTCCGTTTCGAGACCCAATTCTTCTAAAAAACCATCGTGTAAACGGATCTGGTTTACGTTAATCCGTCTTTCTTCAAAATCCTTCGGCTGGCATGGTGTAGAAGTTTGGAGAAAGAGGTGAAAGTTAAGGCATTGCCCTAGACATCTGACAGCGGTTCAAAATTACGAGGTCCATCTTTAGTTTTTCTTAAAAATGGGATATAAATATAACAAAACTTTTAACTTATAGTGAAAAGAAATCATTCAAAAAATTGCGAAGTTAAGTGTATTAAATTTCTTAATTAAAATTGTATACAACAAAATGCTCAATACTGTTAGACAGCTAAATATTTTTACTTCGTTATTCTACAAAGTTAGAACCATTTAAATTTTCTTATCTTTTAAGGACACTTAAGGTATCCGACTACATTCAAAGAATTTTTTTTGAAATATTGGATATTTTTAAAAACTATTTATAGTTTTCAGATGTATTGTCAATTATAAACGCTATAAATATAAAAAAAGAATATTTGAAAATATAATTTTTTTTGAGAAATAGGAAAATTTTTAGTAAAATTTAAGGAAATTTAACCAAAACAGCTAACATTCTACATAAAACTGTAATGCAGCAATCAATCCTATTTTTCTTTGTACACGAGTTATAGAATATATTGATGAATGAAATGAACTAAAATGTAAGAAAAATAATCATATTCAAAGAAGTTATGGGTAAAAATATACGTATATATGCATTTTCCCATAAATTAACAACTTAATTTGTCTAGAAACACCTATAAATGAAAAAGTTTTTCATCAGCTATAAAACTTTTGGTTCATTTCATTTCCTTTATTATTTGAAATACATGCTGAAATTTTTATGTAAATATCTTTAATAGTTTTTGAGATATGTTTACGGCGGAGGATTTTTATGAAAATTAAAATTTTGAGAAAATAGAAGTTAAAAACATGTTTTAGTTGGAAAATATGATTCCTCTTATTAAAATTGCTTAAAACTTCCCTGTATAATATTTGAGACCTTTCTTTTCCTCAATAAGTCATCATTTTTTCTTTCGGAGGCAAGAAAAAAAATTTGAGTTTTTAGTTGTGCTAGTGAATGTCTTTTAGAACTACTAATTTGCATATAACCCTGCACTCAATTTTAAAATGTTTATAATTTCTAGTAGACCTTTTATCATATCAATAAATTGAAGCACAGTTATAAATGAACCTAACTGCAATGTTTAACTCAACAAAATGCTCTCTCGTTACAAAATTTCATAACATGCCTTAGTAACTCTGATTGGGATGTTACGTTTTTCCATGTAAACTTCGACGCTGTAATTCCTGCCCACATAATTTTATAATCGGGTTTAAATTAGTTTATTAATTGTAGTCGCAGTTCTGCTGATTTATCCTGGAATGATAACATAGTTGTTACCACTGAGTTTTGAAAAACTTGCAGTAGTAAGATCAATAGAATTAGTTGGAATTTCACTTTCCTTTACCATTTTTAAAATATCCAGAATTGTACTGATTTCTCGAGAATTTCCCCTTCTTTGAGCGATAATATTTTTGGTGACCCATTATAAAGTTGTTAAACATTTTCATGAAAATATTTATTTTTTGTCTTTTAAAAAAGTAAAATAAAATTAGAAAAGCAAGCACGAGTTTGTAAATAAAAACAGTAGGTGAAGAGTAATGTTTCCAATTTTTTTCAAAGAAATAAGAAAAATACACTGAAGTGACAGAAGTCTTGGGATGACTGTTAATATCGTGTCGGTCCTCCTTTAGCCCGGCGAAGTGCAACAACTCAAGGTGTCATGGAGTCCACAGGTCGTTGGAAGTCCTCTGCAGGAATATTGAGCCATGCCGGAATGTTCTTCAAACCAATCGCGAACAGTTCTGGCCCGTTGACATGGCGCATTGTCATCCATAAAAATCCCATCGTTGTGTGGGTACGAGAAGTCCATAAATGACTGCAAGTGATCTGCAAGCAGCTGAACATAACCATTTCCAGTCAATGATCGGTTCAGTTGCACCAGAGGACCGAGTCCATGCCATGTAAAAACAGCCCACATCATTATGCAGCCACCACCAGCTTGAACTGTGCCTTGCTGACAGTTTGGGTCCATGGCTTCGTGGGGTCTGCGCCACATTCGAACTCTACCATCAGTTCGTAACAACTGAAATCGTGACTCATCTGACCACGCCACGGTTTTCCACTGGTCTAGGGACCAGTCGATATGCTCACGAGCCCAGGACTGTCGCTGCAGGCGATGTCGTGCTGTCAGTAAAGGCACTCGAGTCGGTCTTCTGCTGTCATAGCCCAAGGAAGACAAATTTCGCCGCACAATCCTATCGGACACGTCCCTCGTACGTCCCACATTGATTCCTGCAGTTATTTGACGAAGTGTTGCGTGTCTATTAACACTGACCATTCTAAACAGACGTCAGCGGTCTCGGTCGTTAAGTGCAGGTGGTCGCCCACTGCGCTGTCCATGATGGGATGGGATGTGATGCCTGAAATTTCATACTCTCGGCACACTCTTGATACTGTGGATCTCGGAATGTTGAATTCACTAATTCACTGATATCCGCACTGGAATGATCCATGCGTCTAGCTCCAACTAACATTCCACGTTCAAAGTCTGTTAATTCTCGTCGTGCCGCCATAAATCACGAAAAACCTGTTCACATGAATAACTGGAACAAAAATGAAAGCTCTGGAAAACGAACTGCGCATTTATACTTTTTCGCTGCGATACTACTGCCATCTGTATATTTGCATATTGCTATCCCATGACTTTTGTCACTACAATGTATATGTCAAAACTGTATAGCTTGTCACCAGCAACATAAAATAAAACTATATTATGAAGTAAAACTGAAAGAAAATATCAAAATTTGGCAAAATGAAGGCTATTTTTAGTTTCAGAATGTCACTACCGGTTTTATTTTGTTTAGTTAAAGTATATTATAATTGCTGTAACTTTTTTTTCGAAATTACTTAGAAACAAATGGTAAACTGTTTTGGAAAGAGGAAAGTCTGAATGACAAGAAATAGCAATAAAAATTTTACCAAAGTGGTCGAAAACCAGTGTTTTTAAAGTAGTCGGATACAATACACTTAATGGAACAGAATATAATACTAGTTCTATAATCATAACTGGCATCTCTTTTTGATGCTCTGGTCTTCCTCCTACCCTTTTCTCTCCGATAAGCTTTCATTCAGATAAAATTCGTGGGAAAAATATCACATTTTTACTTATTTTCGTGGCAACCGCACTTTCACCTTATCATGAAATCCTTTTCTTTCAAAATAAAAATCTTTTCTTTCAGTTTGAGCCTCGACGCACATATTTACTGAGAATAATTCGAAAATTTTAATATTTTGAGTGAAACTAATTTGTACGAAAGTTTAGTAAGAGCAATGTAAGTACACTCTGAAGTTTTTCTGAAAGTTTACATTAATAAATGTTTGAAATTTTGGGCACAGATAAAATTTCTTTCATACGAATAATATTTTTAATGACGATGCTACATCTTTAAGACCAAAGAATTTCAATAATTTTTTAATAAGTTTCCTAAGTGATGATTTTTCTTTCGGTTTTAATTTTAAACTTAGGTACTTGGAAATAACTTTAGAATGCAAAATATTTTATCATTTTTACATTTACTTTTAAAATTAATTTAAACTTTCAAATTATTCTTTTCTTCGGCATTTTTTTTCTAAATAAAGGGAATTATTTTGCGCTACTTATATAAACATAAAATATTAGTAACATTTTAGCATAATTCTAAAAATAATGATCAATAAATAATCTAGTAGTAATTATATGCATACGAATTATATGCATTGGCTATTGGGATCGGCTGTGAATTACTATTTCTTTCAAACCTTTAAGTAATTTCTTAAACTTCAGCTAAGATATAAAAACCTCAGGAAAATTTCTTATACATTTTAAAACTTCTATGTCGAAAAAGATATTTATTTGAAATTGGTTTTCTCATTATCAGTGTTTAAGTGTTAAGATTTTTACATAATATTGAAATTTGTATTGCTACCGTCTAAATATAAAATTGTAACAACACTAACCAAATTACAACACTAACCAAAAATAAACATAGTTGTGTTGTTATAAGTCCTCTCTTCAATAAAATTTGCAGAATATTGAAATAAAATTCAGGTTTTATGATTTTTTATTTATATTTTAATATATCTCTGCACTAAAATAACTGTTTTTGAGAGACTATACATGCGTCTAATTTAACGATCGAAAACTGTGGCGATTTACACAATATCCAAGATTGGGATTTTTAAGTTACGTTAAATTCAGTCCATTGTAAATGTTTGTAGTCATTATTAAAATGTACATTTAAAGCTGCTTGTCATTTGCATTTTAATAAGCCGGCTGGGTTGCATTTTATTTGGCAATCTTGTTTATTCAAATGTAGAGTTTAATAATATTTGCCATTGTTCATGTAAATAAATTCTATTGACTGTATGCGCGTAGACTAAAATTTCAAGCCTAAAATTAACCAAATTAGTGGCTCATCAATTTACTCCTTCACTTCGCCCTTGTAATCAGATTAGAATGTGGATAAGAAATATGAAACCAGTACTCGCAGAGCGGGGTGTTTATCTGTTGATTCGCTGGATTGAATTAATTTTGTAGGCTTCGATATCTAATATACTCTGGGGCATTATGTTTAAGGAATAGTGTAATAATTAGGTCGGCTAGCCATTATTCAAATAGTTATCAATAACTTAAATAGCATAGTTCAAATAGTTTGTTGGATTTTAGTATAAGAGGAAACTCATGCTAAAATCATGAAATGATTCTCGTTTGTTGGATGAATAATGGATTTCATAGGTTCGATGAAATTTAAAATTAAAAAATAATTTATCTACATTTTCCCGCTAAAGTGTTATTCTAATTTCGTGTACTTGCATAAATATGTAGAATTAGAGACATAATTCTTGTGCAGTGGATTTCAAACTTCGTTTTCCAAATCCCTTTGCCTTTAAGATTTTGATTTTTTTCTCTCCCGATGTCTTTAAGATTTTGCTCTGGCATTTTCCACATTTCCCACGAGCTTGAAATCAGTTTGCAAAGAAGTGTGACAGAAGTATTTTTTTACAAAAAATACCATTCATATATACTGTTACATCAGTCAATAAAAATTATTATAAAAACTTTTAAAAGAAAAAAACAAACCAATGATATCTATGCAATGGAATCGCAAGAATTTTAATCCGGAGTTTTGCTACTAAACAGAGTGTATTATTCAGTATTTTGCACTGTTTCAGCTCAAAACATGTTTTAACAGTTAAATGATGATGGATAAATCTCTTCCTATTATTTCTATTATTTTTTTCAGAATTATTTAGAGAAATAAGATTTTAATACAACGCAAAACCTTAAATAACGGCTATAGTCACATGATAATTATGGTAAATTCACCTTACAAGAAATATACAAAAACTAAATGTGCAGTAATTTTTAAAAATAAGTTACGGAAATATTGAATAATTGAAACAAAAAGTTACCGGAATTATTCCTTTTCATTTTGAACTGCAGTTGGGTTTGTTGATATGCTTTTAATCTTGGTTGTAGTAAAAATTTTGACATTATAAAAAGAATGAATAACAGGTAATTTTATTTCACTTTTATCTTCTACAAAAATTGAACAAAATTACAGCGGTATTAATTTTAGATAATTCATTAAAAATTGATGACAAATTTCAGGGAAGTTAAAATAATTTATGAGAAAAGGAGTGTGTGAATATAATTGCTTAAAAATCCACCCCCTCGATTGATTTTTAATGTAATAATAATCAATAAATTATTTAATGGAGAAAGTGTAAATGACATTATCAATGAAGAGACAATTCTTGATAAAAAATATTATTAGTAAAATAGAGAAAATGAATGATATCGAAATAGTTTTAATTCTTGTTGTGCAAAAAGTCTATTATTAGTGTTAATAAAATTTCTAGCTCGTCGAATATTTAGCTTCCAGTAACACTTTTATTTGAAAATGGAAATTTAGTGCTGTGCACGAAATACAGGAAAACTTCTTTATGGCATTATAACTTAATCCTATAAAGAACACTTTTTCAACAAAATGATAAAATGTTCTTTTGCAAATCTAATAAAAAACAAGTGTGAAATGATGTTATTTAAATTTAGTCCATTTAAAAGAGAAGCTACTGAATATTTTCAATTAGAATAGCCAGTTAATCGCACTTTTTCTGATGAAATTCAATAAATTATGCGTCAAAAGCATTAGCGAATATTTTAAGAATATTAAGATCCTTAGATTTCTGCTTTATTAAGATATAATCAATTCAGTAAATGATTTAATGCAAAATTGTTTTTATGATACTCTACAATACAGAAGTTGATAGGTATTATGATTTCCTATTCAACAGCTTAAGATGCGCATTGGGCTTTCAATACCCGAGGGCATTAAAATATATTTCTGAAAATTAGGTTTTTCAATGGAAAAATGTTCAGTTTCACAGCGACTATATTCAAAGTTTTTGGAAGCTAAACTCGTTCGTTTTAGGACTTTTTTCCATTTTTTGTTAACTCAAAAATTAGATATCCCGATGACGAATTGATGAATTCACTTGCTCGCATTTTAATGTCGGTCTGTTAAGTAGAAGACCTCAGTTAATTTTTGTTTTGAACTTAATGATATTTTTGTATGCGTATAAATGATAATTTTAATATAAATTCATATATGTCTGATTATTTAATTTATAAAAATTAAAAATCTTAAAAGTACTTTTTTTAAAATCTTCTTGTTTCAAATGTGTTTAAATGAAGAATATTAATCCTTTGCATTCAGAAAGATAATTTGTTTCGTAATCATTAACATAATACTATTTCTACTTCATTGCTTCGAATAAATATGTATTTGAAATTGTTTTAAACTGAATTACTCCGAAATATTTATCTACGCCATTTTACCACTTTGTAGTTATTTTTAATAATCAAAATTAAATACACAAATGAAATGTCAATAA
Source organism: Argiope argentata (assembly GCA_026289955.1). Classification (NCBI taxonomy): domain Eukaryota; kingdom Metazoa; phylum Arthropoda; class Arachnida; order Araneae; family Araneidae; genus Argiope; species Argiope argentata. The sequence goes on along the minus strand of JAOUZG010017793.1, from coordinate 1,511,683 downwards.
TATTCCATCTTGATTGCTGCTAGAGAGGAGCCATCCAAGTGCGAAGGATTAAATCTTATAACTTGAAACGAGCAATTCTTGTGTGTGTGTGTGGGTTTACATATCTTGGAAACTGCTTGAAATGTTTGGATTAAATTCTATATTTAGATAAGGTTTTGATTTTTAAATTTGTTGCACACACCCACACAGATATATACTACAACGTACTCTTGGTCCTAGTTGGCTCTATTTAAAACAAAAGGCGCATCCTCGGCCTAAATTCGCTGACTGCAACAGCGAGCTTGTCCATGGCAAGCGCCAAATAGCAGCAACAACAGCATAAGTATATTCCACTTCCACTTCGAAGTTTAGTCAATCTAATATAATGATCAGAACAACACGAAAAATGCGTGTTCGGATAAAATTGCATGTACCTTGGATATATTAATTTTTACTTGAAGTGATAAATATTTTTAATTTTTTTCTCCCGATCTCCTACATCCTGACCATAATTAATCTACTTAATTTTGGCAGGTGTGAAAGCTAAATTCAGTTCTTCAACCCTGCTGGGGAATAAAGTGACAAGCAACATCGGCCTCACTTTAATATATGGGCCTCAGGTATACGCGATTCTTCGTTATATGCAAGCATTCCCCGTTACAATTAACATCTGCACAATCCGACTTGAAGAAAAACAAAATTGTCCTTTTTACTTTCTCGTATATGAAGTCTGGAGAAAGATAATGTTAGGGACTCAGTAAAGCATTCAAAGTGGACTGTACTATTTAATCAACAAACACCATTTACATAATAATTATACAACGCCCCATGGCTTACAGTTATATGAGCACGATAGCCCTACAAACTAACACCTTCGAACGGTGCGAACTATATACCAACTGACTGGCAGAGAGCAACCTGACAATCGCCAACACATCGCCATCGGAGTACCAGATTTGGCGGTTTATCAGCTGAATCGGGGAGAGCATTAACATCCCGGCCCCCGTTGAATTTCTAAAAGTTCAACACAGAATTATTAATTAATTTTTACAAAACGTAAAATATTACACAATATACAACAATGAGAAAAAAATTTCAAATATAAACATAGTATAAATTAAATTCTGAGCCTTTAAGTATTAAACTATTTAACAATAATGAAGATTCAATGCTAAAAAATACATACAATTCCAATTAGTAAATATACAATCATACAAAGCAAGTAAGTTCTTGAAAGCTTGTTTTGAAGGGAAATACAAATGAACTTATTTCTTAACTATAAGCGACCCATTAATTAGTTATCAGTCTTAACAGGCAAAATACAAATTTTTGAGATGGGTCTCTCCAATGTCCCGTGCATGGTCCGCACGTTGGCTACTCTTATGCGGCCATCTTTCCCATAAATTACATCCACTATTCTCCCCAGAATCCACTTGCATTTTGGAAGATTATCCTCCCTTAAAATCACCATCATACCTGGCCTTATATTATCCTTCTCGAACTGCCATCTATAACGTTGCTGAAAGTGTGTTAGGTAGTCTAAGCTCCATTTCTTCCAAATAATTTGAGTCATTTTTTCTACACGCTTCCACCTAGATAGACGATTGAGGGGTGTATCAGTAATATCTGGTTCAGGAATTGTATTTATTGCCCGACCTATCAAAAAATGACCCGGCGTTAAGGCCTCTAAGTCATTGATGTCTGACGAAATTGGAGTCAAGGGTCTTGAATTGAGAATTCCCTCAATTTCTGTAATTACAGTTAAAAAATCCTCATAATTTAAGTGAGCGTCACCCACAACTCTTCTAAAGTGGTATTTGAAGGACTTTACTCCCGCCTCCCAGAGCCCGCCAAAGTTCGGAGCTTTAGGAGGTATGAATTTCCAGTTAATCCCTTCAGCAGACAAAAAGTTTCCTATTACTTCATCTGGATGCCTAAGTAAGTTGTGGAGTTTTTTGAGTTCGGAATGTGCCCCTACGAAGTTTGTTGCATTGTCAGAGAACAGCGTGCAACACTTGCCACGACGGGCAAAAAATCTTTTCAGTGTCGCTATAAATGATTCGGAAGCTAAATCCGAAACCATTTCGATGTGAATGGCCTTGGTAGCCATGCAGACAAAAATTGCTACGTAAATCTTATGCAGAGGTCCCTTTCGTTGATTTTTATATCGTACAAAAAAGGGTCCTGCAAAATCCACCCCTGAATTTGAAAATACGGGACTCATGTTAACTCTTTCCGGTGGGGGTTGACCCATTAGTTGTTCAACTATCACTGGTTTGTTTTTTACACAAGTTATGCAATTGTGCACTACTTTCTTCGTCAAATTTCTTCCACCAATCGGCCAAAATTTTTGCCTGGTGTAAAATAGCAAGGCTTGCTGACCAATATGCAAGTATCTTTTATGGAAATATTCCAAGATTAAATAAGTTACCTTATCATTACCAGGCAAAATAATTTGATGTTTCGAATCAAAACTAAGCCTTGCGTTTTGTAGCCGCCCACCAACTCTCAGAACTCCCTTCTCATCGAGAAAAGGATTCAAAGATCTAAGGTTACTTTTACCTGTAAGTTGTTTTCCTTCCCTCAAGCACCTTATGTCAATACTAAAATTGCTTTCTTGAATGTACCTGATTATGACCAATTCTGAAGATTGTAGTTCCTCTGTAGTTAAAGGACCTACCCGACGCGGTGACTTCCTTCTGCAATTTTCTAAGAACCTATAAATGAAACTAAATACTCTAATCAATTTAAGGTAATTGTTAGTAGAAAAAATAACATGGGAAATAATATCATTATTCATTGTACAGCTTAAGTTAATATTTTTCGGCTGTTTAAGTTCACATGTAAAGTCAATACTAGAAGTCACATTTTTAAGTTCAAAGGTCTCATCCATCGGTGTAGATTGTCTAAGGAATGGTGGACCATGCCACCACAATTCTTGCGTATGGCTCTGATCAGGCATCATACCTCTAGAAAGCTGATCAGCTGGATTTTGTGAAGACGAAATATGATTCCACTGACAGCCTTTTGTTAACTCTTGAATTGTTGCAACCCTATTGCCAACAAAGGTCTTTAATTCGTGAGGAGGTCTCCTCAACCACGCAAGCACGATGGTAGAATCGGACCACAAAACTATGTCACAATCCTTAAAATTTAAAGCCTTTGTGACCCTTTGTATGAGATGTGACAACAGGAGAGCGGCAGAAAGTTCCAGACGAGGCATGGTGATTGGTTTTACAGGAGCAACCCTTGACTTGCTGCATAAAAGGTGTACCGCATTAGTATCATTGGATGTCTTGCATTGGGCATAAATAGCTGCACCATAAGCGACTGAAGAAGCATCCGAAAAGCCATGAAGAGTAATTTTGCCATTGTTTTCGAAAAATCTACGAATTTGCAATTTTTCTATTTTTGGTAGCAAGGAAACAAATTCTAACCATTTTTTTCGGAAGGGATCTGGTAATGGTGTATCCCAGTCTAACCGGATCGTCCAGAGTTCTTGCATGAATAATTTTGCTTTGGTAATCACAGGACCTATTAGTCCAAGTGGATCGAAGACTCTAGAAATATCTGACAGAACTGTTCGCTTCGTATAAGCAGTCTCAGATTGAACGGTCACCTTATATGAAAAACAATCTGAGGCGGGTTTCCATAGCACTCCTAAGGCCTTAACAGATTTTACTTCATTAGAATCGTCAAAGGAGTAATTCTGATTATAAGATTCATCATTTATGAGGCTGACATCATTTGAGTTCCACTTATGTAGCGTAAAACCCCCTTTCTGTAGTAATAGAACTAACTGGCGTTTTAATTCCCATGCAGATTCCAAATCATGTGATCCGGTGAGGATATCATCCATATAAAAATCATCACGGGCAGTAGAAGCTGCTTCCGGAAATAATTTTTCTTCGTCGTCACACAATTGCCTTAAAGCCCTTGTGGCTAAAAAAGGCGCATTTTTTGTTCCATAGCTAACAGTGCAAAGTCTATACGTTTTAACTGGGTCTGTTGGATTTTCTCTCCAGACAATTCGTTGCAAGTCCCTCTGACCGGGTTCGATCAATATCTGACGATACATCATACGAATGTCTGCAGTAAAAGCAAAAGCGTGTTTCCTAAAACGCAGCATTATGGAGAACAGATCTTGTTGAGGTATTTTACCATTCATTTGAAGTTGATTTAAGGAGACACCAGTAGTTGTTAAGGCAGACCCATTAAAGACAACTCTCAATTTTGTTGACGATTTTTCCGGCCGGAAAATACCATGGTGTGGAAAATAGTAACAATATTTAGGTTCTATTTCGTTAGAGACTTCCTTCATATGTCCCAAATTTTTATATTCCTCAATAAAATCAAGATACAATTTTTTAAAGTTTGTGTTACGTTCTAAGCGTCTTGAGAGAGAATTTAACTGGTTAATTGCCATAAGCCTAGATTCACCCAACATCTTGTCTGTTTTCAACGGCATACTCACTACGTACCGTCCCTCTCTTGTTCTAAAATGAGTTTCGGCAAAATGTTTTTCACATTCTAATTCTTCACTACTTAAAATAGATTCAGAGCCATTAACATTTTCTAGTTCAAAAAATTCACGAAGAGTCTTTTCAAGATTTGATTCTTCATGCACAAGCCCACAATAAGTGTACCCTGTAGTATTTTTGGCTAAGCTTGATCCGCTTACAATATATCCAAATGCAGTTTCTTGTAGTATTAAATCTTCCATATATAATTTTCCCGTTCTTAGCATGTCAAAAAATAGCTGCACGCCGATTAAAGCATCAATCTTGGCAGGTTTATAGAATGCAGGATCGGCTAATTTAATATTTTTATTCAAATTCTTAAAATCTACCTTTAAATACATGGAAGGGCTTAAGTGCGTAATTTTTGACACGATCAGAAATTCCGTTGATCTTACAAAGTCATTAGATTTATTCGAAATTTCTGCTGAGACGCGTGCTTTCACCGGAATATAAGTTCCGTTTAAACCAGAAAGGGAAATATTAATTTTTTCTCTTTTCAATCTCAAAAGATTTACACTCTCCATAGTGAGGGCATTGATTTGAGAGCCAGAATCAAGGATGCATCTTAATGGATATTTATTTCCACTAATATCTTTAATATAAACAATCGATGTGGCTAGAATAATATCAAACACATTTTGAGAGCAGCTGGCACTAGCACAGACTGGCGCCTTTAAATTCTCCGAGGAGATATTCTGTTCAAGGTTAGAAGGTGCTTCTTGTTCAAAAAGTGATGATTTATTAATCGTGTTTACATTGTTTTCAACTTCCGGGTTCGAAGAATAATGCAAGAGTGAATTATGCCTTTTAGTACAAATTTTACAAACAATTTTTGATTTACAGTCAACAATTTTATGAGAATAATTCAAACAATTAATGCATAATGAGTGTTTTTTAACTAAGTTGAATCGCTGTTTAGGATTTAATCGAAGAAATTCTGAACATTTAAAAATGGAATGCATTCGAGATTTACAAATTGGACAAGATATATTTGAATTAGAATCAACAATAAGACTTTTAGCCTTGGCAAACACTTTCGGTTTCATTTGGTTTGCGTGTCCTTCTAGATTTTCCAAAAATGTACAGCGCGTTTTAAGAAAGTCAATAAGGTCTTCCCATTTTGGTAAATTAGACGTTTTCAATGTCATTTCAAAGGACTTTCTTGATTCCTTATCAATTTTCATGAGTACTACATTAATCAGTATATTCGCGCTTAATTGATCCAACTGTAAATCTAGAGAATTTAATGCTCTAACTTCTTTTATTACCTTATCGAGGAGAGATCTCAATTCAAAAGCCGATTCATGGCTAATTTTTTCTAAATTTAAAAGTCCGCTAATATGTTTGTTTACAAGTAATCGTTTATGTTCGTAGCGCTCTTGTAGTGCCTTAAAAAGCGAATCGAAAGTGTCTTCTGTAGTTTGAATTTGCCTTGCGTTACCAATTAACGAAGACTTCAAATAATATAATTTATGCGACTCATCCAAACCTTCATTTGAAGAAATCAAGGAATTAAATTGAGCCTTAAAATTATGCCATTCTTCAATATTACCCGAAAATTTGGGCAATGGGATTTCAGGCAATCTTATTTTAATATTATTAGATTCAACATTCAAATTTTCTAACTGAGATTTAATTTGAAGGTATCTTACCTCCAAATCTTCGATTTCTTCTTCAATGTTGTCCAAGGCCTTATCAATTTCTTCGAAATCTCCATCTTCAGAACTTTCACAATATTCTAATCTCAGCTCTTCTAGCTGATTTTTAACAGCTTCCAAATTATTTATTTTTGAAGTAATAACAATAGAGTCACTCAATTTACTATCGTCATTCAAAAAATTTGAAAGCCTTGTTACCTTTGCCTTTAGCATTCCTCTTTTCCTGTTTAAAACTTTAAGGTCCGCCATTGTTAAGGGCGTCGAAAAGCAAAGGTTCGAATTGAAATAAAGTTCTTATAACTATATCCAAGGTGGTAATTCTTCACCCTCCGGTCGCACGGACCAAAATGTTAGGGACTCAGTAAAGCATTCAAAGTGGACTGTACTATTTAATCAACAAACACCATTTACATAATAATTATACAACGCCCCATGGCTTACAGTTATATGAGCACGATAGCCCTACAAACTAACACCTTCGAACGGTGCGAACTATATACCAACTGACTGGCAGAGAGCAACCTGACAATCGCCAACACATCGCCATCGGAGTACCAGATTTGGCGGTTTATCAGCTGAATCGGGGAGAGCATTAACAGATAATACGTGCTACAATTAAACATCGAAAGCTATGAATGTGTAGATTACCTAGCTGATCTGCAGATTAATTGATTTTCTCTGTTGAAGTGCGAAATCAAGTGCTTTCCGCACTTTAAGTAGATAATGTGCATATTAGCGGTTTTCGTATCGTTAAAGTTTGAGTTTGTTTCTCTTATTTACTTTTTCTGATCCTTCCTGGGCTGATTTTCAAAGAATGTGGCTACAAATCGAATGCTATTATGAATAGGTGTGCTTGTAACATAAGCCAATTGCTATGCGAATCAAAGTGTCTCTAAACCTAAACCTGACACTAGATCGTATTAATGAGTAAGCTAAATTTTATTACGTTTGCAATTAATTCCCTTACTTGTAGTAATATGTTAAACCGTTTGACTCTTTATATTAAAGTTTCTCAGCTGATTTTTCATTGATTCTATCAACTAATTTGTTTGTATTAACGTAATTCATTAGATATTAAAAAATAAACGTTTGATTTAAGAGAACTGAAACGTTGCAGCTGTTCCAGCGAGCATCTTATTTTCATTTTAAAGAGTTCTTATTAACTAATGTATTGGGAAGATAAACAATTTTCTTCTAGTAGGACATGGCCATTTGCAGATGACTTAGATACTTTGATAGGAGAAAAAATATTTCGAACTTGAACCGTACATCCTAGTCAATGTACAAATTAGCTGACTCATCTCCTTCTAGTTAATATTGCCGCTAAAATGCTGGTTACTGCATTTTAACGGCAATATTATATATAATGATATTTTAAAATCTGAATTAAGCCTTACTTAATTTCCAAAAATTTAACTCAATTTAGCCTTTAGCAGCTTCAATCTAAAATATTCTTTTATTTCTTGATGCCATTTCACTTTTCCAATTTCATTAATTCAATAAAAGATACATAAAATTGTTGAACCGGTTAAAAGACGACTAATTCCCACGTTTCTTGTGAAGGGATAAAATACTGACCATCGAAGCACGTTCCTTTGAAAAATCTCTGATTCCCTTACTTTTGATTGACATGTGTCAAAAATCCCAATTGAAACCTTACCTTATATATTCACAGGGATAAAAATTTCGTTAGCCTTTCCACATTTCGTGTTGTATCGTTCTATGTTATACTCGTTGCTTCTGCTTATACATAATGGGTGTCCCCAGGATACAATAAAGTGAAGATAAAAATTTAGTTTTCTTTTTGGTCTTCGAAACTGCCTTTTGCTTTATATATATGTAATGATGAAATTAAACCCGAATTAGTTTTCAAAGCTTTATCTTAATTTAACCCATAGTAACATCATCCTGATACATTCCACTTGTTCTAGTTAATTAATTCAACAGAAGCTTTGTAAAATTGCTGAATCAGCTGAGCGCCGGCTAATTTCCTACACTTCGAGCGTAGGGATAGAAACTGTTCAGCTTAGCACATTCTATTAAAATATCTCTATGGTTCCCTTACACGAGCTGAACATGTCATTTATATGCATTAAAGATTCCTGTTAAAATCTAAAGGTATATATTCAGAGGTATAAAAAGTTTAATCAGATTTTCGTCATTCCGCTTTGTGTTGTTCTGTGTAGTTCTCGTCGCTTTTGCCTGTGTATAATGATTACTTCCGGTTGTAGAATAAAACGAGCTAAAAAATTCAAATTGTCATCTATATCTTCAAAACTGCCTTCTGCTTACCACAAAAAATAATACATTACACATATATATGCATAATATTGTCATATTAGTGTCTTTTTGAATATTTTCGAATCGTCGATCTGAATGAAAGTAATTCTTTAATTCCCATTTGGATAATAACTGATACAAATTCCCAAATATTATTTAATGTCTTTTAAAAGAAATTCATGTATAGCATCATTACTTACTGAAATAAACAGTTGCATAATTAAATAATTAAGAGTAGCTGCTGAAAGTTGGAGAAAAAAAACTTGAAAATTCGAAATGAGAATTCCATCTGATTTCATTAAAAAAGTTTCTGCAAAATGTAGCATTTTTTTCTTTGTTTTGCATGGAATGAAAGTTTTTTATTATTATCTAGACAAAGATAATCCATTAATTCAATTGTATGTTTTGTAAACATTCTAATAGAAAACTAAAAGGCGAGGTCATCTTTTTTAAATGTCGTGAATAGTTTTTTCGGCGTCATTGCTTGACGTGTTGGTAGCAAAAATCGGAGAATTAATTAAAATTAAATCAGTTAATTGTAACACAATGTTATAGAAATAAATTATTTAGCGCTAAATGTTTATTAGATTTAAACCTAATTGAAGTAGATGAATTAAATACTGTTTAATTTTATTGAAAGAAATGTTTTTTTTGGGGGGGATGAGGTCTCTGGGGTCAACAAAAATTCGCAGGCAAAAAATAAAATTTTATTGTTTACACTAGCATCTTTAAAAAATCAGCTTTTAATAATGAGTTGCCATGGCATTTACAAAAGCCCTGAGTAAACAAAGTAAGTTAATGATTACAGCAAATAAAACCTAGAAAGATGTCATTTTGAGGACGTGATTATATGAAATGAAATAAATAGGAAGTATATTTTTTCAAACAATCAATGCGGGACAAATTTTTTTGGATTGTTTGCAATATCAAAATTACTCATACAAGAAAGCAATTAAATGGAACAAAATTATAATTTAACTTGCATGAGCACGTGGTGCTTGGCCATTCAAGAAATGATATTCTGACGTGATACATTGAAATATGCATAGCAGATTTCATTCTAATATTCTTATCATGTCAGAACATGATGTTGTTTTAGGGATGGTTTTTTTTCTTTTGATTTCGTCTTGGCCTCAAAACATTTTCAACATCTTGAAATTTGCGAATATGTTTGAGTTTCATCTAAAACTGTAATCCAATCATCACATTATTGGTTTTAACTATTTTTGCCGATTAAACTCGTCATAATACCAAATGTCATATAAAACTCACTAATATACTCGTCAGAAATAGTTGGCAAATTAAATTTTTTTAATTGGTAGGTGTCGCCTTTTTTATGTAATTGTATATGTATTGGATATTTTATTAATCTTCAAGCTGTCGGTCATTTATAAAGTACAATTGAAAAGAAAGAACTTTGTTTTACATCCTTGCCACCTGTTGCTGTGAAAACATAACTTTTTTCTATGCTTAGAGCTCTTTTCGATGAATTACTATTCAAAGTTTTGAACGCTTCGATTCCATTTCTGTTCCAGAGGTCTTTTATACTGTTGAAGCAAGTTTTGGGCATATCTTCTTATCTTTGTAGTTTTTAAATAACGTTTTTTATAAAAATGACAAAAAATGTAAACAATCAAGAGCTTCATTATTCGTTTTCATAGACAATAAAGGACAGCTTCTTGAAAGGAAATATCTTAAGAACGTTGGCAAATGCTTTTATGAGGGAGTACGTTTAGAGAATTGTACTTTATATTTTAATACAAAGAGCTAAAAAAAGTTTTCAAAAGAAGACCAGAAATAATTCTTGAATTAAAGAGCATATTATCCAGTAAAAAAGTTATAATAGGTCTGTGATTATAACCAGATATTAATAATTAATTGCTTAAAAATTTGTATCGTATAAAAGCTTATAAAAAATACGCATGACTATTGATGGTGGAGCAATCAATGCGCCGTTGGATGGTTAATAAGGAAGATAACTGTTTGTGTTTTTGGCGCTCTATAGGCCAGATCGTTATACTTAATTACAAATTGGAATTAAATTTACTTTAAAGGTGAGCAAATATGATCTATTAAAATTTAATCTAAAAACAAATAAGATATTTCTGAAATTTATTTAAAAAAATATTTTAGTTACGCATTTTAAAAGGCAATAAAAAGTCGCTTTTATGAGTATAGTTATCATGAATTTTGTTTATCACCAAGTTCTCTTGATCTAATTTCTTGCGCTATTTTCTAGCGGAAAGTCTGCCCTTCAGTTTTTACAGTAAATGAAGCAACGTGTAACTGACGTATTTGAACTCGATGAAATTTATATTCCATCACGAGTGCAGCAGGCATTGGAATACAGCATGGGCATTTGTCATATCATCGGAGATATACGCTTAGAACAGTTATAGAAGCTTGCATAACTGCAGTGTCACTGATAACTGAAATAAATAACTTATTAAACTTAATTAAAAACATCGTTACATATGTCTTATTTTTGTTCCTTTGATATGAAATACCCTGTAATACAAATATCCACTCAAACGAGAAAATAAATAGTTCTTCAAACACTTTCATTAACCTTAACACACATAGGAAAATTTTCATTTCAGATAGTACATTATATTCTTAAATAATAATGAATCTTCGTAATTATACTTCCAAAAATTCATGATCGGTAACCATCCGAATATTAAATTTGAATATGCAACTGCATTATTTTGTAATTAAGACATTTTAACAAATTTTCATTTATAGAGATTTCGATTCTTTATATTTAATACCGGTATCCATATAAATATTTATTTTGGAACGGGGATAGACATTACGCATTCAGTCGTTGTGAAACGCATAATGTGAAAGTGGTATCGAATACCATCAGTTCCAAAGTGAAGAAAGGACAATTTATATGGTAATTTCAAAAAGAATGTAAGCAGTGAATTTGTAATGAAGATTGCTTTCTCATTGTGAGCGTTATCTTCATGAAAAGCTTCTAGGGAATGAGTGTTTGCTGTTCGCAATCACAGCAGAATTTAAAAACCTTTTTCTTTTTTGTGCGAACTTTTTATAATGTGTACTCATGCATAAATGGACGGTAGTCCTTAAATGTAAAGAAAACCCAAATGTGTTAGTTCGAAAAAATTGTTCCTTTGCATATTCAGATATTTTTTAGTTTACCTTTGAACTATTTGCTCTTGTTTGTTTGGATTTGAGTTTCCTTTTTTATGAAATTATATATAATTTCTTTCTTGTGGAAGTCATTTCGAAACTCTGTGTGTGTTCTTTTTAGTAGTTTTGATGCTATGTTTCATTATTTAAATTACAGTTAAGTCTCTTTTATTGATGTGAAATATGACTAGCATAAAAATACATTGTAAAAATAATTTTTAAACCTCATAGCATGCTTATTCAATTGATTTTAGATAAATTTAAGAGAAAAAAATGATTCGGTTTTACGCAAGTTCTCAACAAAGTATATATGGTTTTCTCTTAAAAATTTAGATGTTGCTAAAAGATAAAATTTCCTAAAAATAATCGGTTGTTATTATTTACCCTTCAAATGATTTTTTTAAAATTTACTTTACCCTACAAAATTTTTTATTCGAGAAAAATATGTGATTTACTAAAAAATATAAACACAAAGGGACTTATCCTTATTTTGTCCCATTTTTTTTATATTGTTCGAATACAGAGACAATCCTTCAGTTATATTCAAGGTTCAATATTACTAAAAAATTAATCCGAGACCCATTGGTTTTGAATATTATTTCATATTAAATGATAAAAACAAGTTTAAAGACTATATATATATATATAATTTTATTTCCTGCTTTCTAATTGCAAATTTATAACTCATTATTATAAATGTTTTGAAAATTGAAAGAACCTTTTCGCAAATCCACTAAAAGGTGGTTCTTATAATATGGAATAAAATTTAATTATTTGAATAAGTTTTAAATTAAAAATTTCTGAAAACATTAAAATCGTGCATTATCATCAAAAATTCATTATCTCAATTTTTTTTTAAAATTTAAGCCACTCAGGTAGCAAACGTAAAGTCAAAAACATCGTTTCAAACATGAAAGATGCAAGATAAAAAAATAAATATAAAAAATGATTTTAAAAGATTTTATTTTTGATGATTACACATGTATTAATTTTAAATTTCTGTTACTAATTAATTTTTGAATTTTTTTTTGCGGGATACATGTTATGTAATAGTTCATCATAAAATAAAACTTCTAGAAATTCTATTAAATATATCTTTTATTTTAGTTTTATATATCTTTTATTTCGGATTAATTATACCCAGGTAAAGATATAACTTTCTATATATATTACATAATAAATCCATACAATATATTTTACAGTTGTTCTGTGAAATAATTTCTGGAGTAATTTCGATATAAAATAAAAGAGTACGTTACTCTGTAGCCTGAAAAGATTGTTTGTACATTAATGTTGAAAGAAAATGATATAATTTTTTAAGAAGGAAAAATAAATCATGAATAATTCTGCAACATTAATCGGAATTTACAGTCCGGACGTCCGGTAGAATCGTTCAGAATTTTTAAATGATCATGACTTTGAGATTGTATTTTGATACTTTCTTTAAACATACGAATAAATTTCACAAATACATTGTTCGAACTTTCTTTCTCCGTTCATTGCATGATGGCTGTCAGTGTCTGAAGACACTCCATTTCCTGTTCTGTGATTCGCGTATTACTAAGAACTTGATGAATATTGTTGGCGCTAAGAATGTCTTTTCTAATTAAAATTATCGTCTTTTAAGATTTGATGATGCTTAAAGCTGTCTAAGTAGTGTAAATCACAGACTTGTTTCACGTTTTAGAATTTTCTATTTAATGTTTTATCCTTGTTAAATTTTAATTGTGATACTTGTCTTATACACGAAAAATTCTGAATCAAATTATCGATTATAAAATTGATATTAATGCTACTAGCAGATAATTATTTAAATAAAATAAGGAAATAGTTAGAAATTAACATTTTAAGAATATAATCCATTTGTTATCCAGACATTCATTATTGTAATTTGTCCGAAAAATACCATTCATGAAATTTTAAGCAAATATGCAAAGTAAAAACAGTTTTGCTTTGGGATAAAGTAAAGAAACCTAAAAATCCGGATCCATTGCTGATTTCAAAAACAGCAAATTTGAAAACCAATTTGCAAAGTGTAGTAAAAAAAAAGCAATGTGATTTTCACATCCCCCCCCCTCAGATTTTGAGCAAAACCTTCGATTTTAGTGGGTTGGAAGAAAAGTTTTTCGAATTATTTTTTTCTGCTTTTGTATGTCAGTCTGTCCAGTCATTTGGAGCAAGGTAACTCTAAAATGTAGTGAACTAAGTGATTTCTATAGATATAACGGAAATATAACGACACGAATTCAAAAGAAGCATAGTTATAGGTAATGTAAATCGTTATATATATATATATATCGTTCCTTTCCTTAATATTTAAATTCAAAAACTAATAGCTTATAAACCTAATTTTTATTTTCGCTGTCGGAGTTTATGCATGTTTTCTTGAATTTGAAAACAGAATAAACTACATAAGTTTCTCAAGTGAAATCTGCACAATAAAATACAGATATGGGGGGAAAACGATGAAAGTCGAAATCTCTTTATAAATATGAGTTTGCATAAAACGCAGAATGAAAATGTATGAAATGTGATAAGCAGTTTAAGCACAAGAATAGTTGATCGGTATCAGATCTGGAATAAATTTCTCTAGGGCTATTCTATTTATATTCTTGTTATGTATGCGAAAACGCAGCTCAAAAATGCTTAATTCTATTTATTGAGATTATAGCAATAGGGACTGATATCCAGACTTTTATTTCCTTGTACTCGACGTTATGGAAAAAGAATTGTAGCCTTCGAAGTATTCACATTCAGTTGATATGTTAGGTTATCCTCGTGCTAATGTATGAGCAATTAGTTCAAAAATCGACATAAAAACCCTTATAATATTATTACAAAAATTCTCTCAAGAACGATGCGAAAATTTAAATGAATTGCATAATTTATTGTCTAAGAAACGTGTATTAAATACACAGAACACAAACTGCAAATAAAAAGCGAATCAATGCTATTCAATTCGCTTATTACGTGTAACAACATAGCTTTTTTAATAAAGCATACCACAAAGAAAAGAAGGTTTCTCGAGACAAACCAATTATCTCGGTTTTCTCTGAACCGACTCCCCGTGCATTATATAGCTCCATATATACCTCTAAAGTGGGCTAGGCAAACGCAGAAACTTCCTGGACGTTACAGGCAAGTGTGGAAATTTCTCAAACGTTCTCTAGGAACAAATTTTACATTCCACAATTTTGCATATAGTAAAAACCGTTAAATTTAGACAATCTTTGGTCATCAATATGCCTAATGGTGATTAAATTATATTATTTTTGGTAGGCATTCCGAATAAACTGAGGGATGACCTGGCTTAAGCATTATACATTTTATATACTTAAGTGCTAGAAAAAGCGATACACCAATCTAATATTACGTGGAGCTCTCACGAGAACGCAGAAGTGCCGCAACATAGAGTGTCATGGATTCAACTAATTCGTGGATATTATCTGTGGACAATTCAGACAATGATTCTTGCAGAGTAGTCCAAAAATCCATGGTAATGTGAGATGGTAGAGATTTCCTTAGGATAAGACATTATCAACTATGTCTGGAATGTTGTACAATGTTCATGTCAGGATGGCCAAGAGAGAAAAAGAAATTCAGAAGAAATTCTCAAGCCATTCGGTAGCTACTGTAGACCTGTGGGGTGACGCATTATCTTGTTGAAATTGTCCACGTCCGTCAAAATGCGCTCAGGATATGAATGCATATAGAGGGCAGAAAAGATGTTACATCCCCACTGATCTGTCATAATTGAGTCTGCACACAACAAAGGTCTCATTTCATAAAACCGACCCATGCCCCTTTTCCTCACAGAGACTCCACCAGCTTCAACAAGTCCTTGTAAGCTTAAGAAATCCATAGATTGATGGAGTTTTCTCCATCCACCCGATACACTTGGAAACTAGACACCTCAGACCAGACAACATTTTTCCAATCGTGAACAGACCAATGGCAGCGTGCGCGAGCCTAAGTAAGATGCAGAGCTAAGTAAGAATGCAAGTAAGAAGCCCATATCAATTAGGTTACTTTGCATAGTGTGTAAACTTACACTTGTTGATGAGCCTGAATTCAAATCCACAGGGATTTGTGGAAATGTTGAACGTATATCTCGTGTAACGGTTCTTTTTAGTCGTCGATTATCCTCTTCAGGCATTGATTATCTGTCGGAGATTAAAAGTTTTTCCGAAAACCTGGTATTCGCGAACAACCCAAAAAGAGTTGTTTGTGGAAATCCAAATTTCACTTCCACTTCGGAAATGCTGTGCTTCCTCTGTTGCGTCTGTTGCTTAGTCACAATTCATAATGAGTTAGATCTTGATAACTTGCCATTATAACGTCAAATATTGGTGTTATAGCTTCCTCAGACACCTGTTGTCTTATTTACTTCCGACTGCATCCCATTACGCTGGTTTGGGTGAACACCTAATTATTTACACGACCTGTTATACCAGTTCTTCTGGATCTTCAGTGTAGATCTTTTATATAAATTTTTTTTAAAAAAAACGCATGTTTGTATTTTGTCAGCATGAATTGCTTTTCCAATCCTTACTATTATCTCACACTGTTTCTCTCTATATATAATTTGTTCAAATTTTCAATCTATAAAAAAATACTTTTTATTCGTGCAATCAAATTCAAGTAAACTTGTAGTAAATAACATTTGATGTTAATGCAGTTTTTTTCAAATATTAATTCATTAACTTTTTATTAATTAATTGAAAACTAAATTTCTCGCCAAAAATCTTCATTTCCCAGTCGCCAAATAAGTATTGAACTCAGTTTTTTTTCCAACGACAATGAGGTTAGGCTTAGCATATTTTCGGCCTATTATTTCAAACGATTGCGTTTATTTTCATAATGCTCGACGCATTTAAAGTCAAACATTGCTAATGAATCAATTTTTCCGATTCATTTGGAAATACTTTAGAATTAAAATAATACAGAATATAGAAAATTAGAAATTTCTAATGTGTATTGTGTTTTCCAACTGGCGTAGAAATATCACGCATTTGACGCTGTCGCAATTGACGTTGAAAATTCACCACTAGTATAATTTTTTGATCAATTATTTGTTGTAATTGTCAGGCCGGGATAGTGTAGTTGGTTATGATGTTGGATTCGCATCCCTTGGACTCGAGTTCAAAAAAAAATATATTGGAAATGGAATGGTAATTGCCAGTTAATTCGTGTTCTGTTTTGCCACTTAAAAATTGTGATTCTCGCATATTTATATTAATTGTAATTATTAAATAAAAGTAAATAAAATATTTTCCTTTGTTAACCTAATTAGGAATTGATTAAAAAAATTGTTTTTTATATTACTCGTTTACGTCTGGTTTCAAACAGCAATTTAAATCTCTTTTTGTCGAAAAGAAGAAAATCCAACCTTGAAATGATGGCCTGTTTTTTTACTGAGTACATATCATATTTTAACCTTTGTTGCAATCTAAATGTTTCTGTATTTGTCCTAAAAAACCGGTTTGTAACTATTTATGTTAATTTCTAAATATATTTTTATGTTCAGTAACATGCCCCTGTCATATCGGGCGGAGCCAAAATGTAAGTGTAAAGCTAATTTTTCTTCTTGGATGCTACGCCACGTACAACGCCGTGGGGGTGCTGCTAGTATATATATATATATATATATATATAAATTCATCTCGAAATGCGTTGCTAAGCGCAAAACCCGAGAACGGCTGGACCAATTCGGCTAATTTTTTTTAAATATTTTCTTTAAGACACGGGGATGGTTCTTATGGAGAGAAAAAATGAAAAAAAAAAAAAACTGCGAGGAAAATAGTTAAATCGACACTTTTCTTACTTTCCCGCCAAAAATCTTCATTTACTTCCCCCCCCCCCACCAACTGAGTAAGATAGCAGGAAGTAAATATGTAATATGTATGCAGTAAATTATGATTTGTTTAAAAAGAAATATGCGAAGTCAGTTGGTTTTCATTTATAGATAACGGGATGTTTAAAAAAGAAAGAAAATAGTTGCTTTTATTATTAGTCTGTATGGATATTTAATTTATGCCCGCTCAAAATAAAGTCTGCGCAGGGAAGAAAAAAAATGAAAAGAAGGGTGTTTGTGTGTGCCATTATTCCTCTGTGAGCGGCATTTTCCAAGCTGTTTTTAAACTTTCGCATCTCTTGAAAACCAACTGAGTCTTTATTTGTTTTGTGTGTTTACATTTATGAAAATTTGTATCTCATTATTCTATTAAAACGTAGAATTTTAGACCTTTCCCTCCACCATTTAAGTAAAATATCAATTCCGGGACAATCATTGCTCGGATAGAAAGAGAAAGATGAGTAATACAATGAACAGAACATCTGAAGAAAATAATACTATAAATGAATTATATGATTATCAAAATTTATTTGGTTTAAAAATATTTTGATGAAAAACCTGTTATGAGACACAGCTACATAAAATATTATATGAAAATTTTAGCGAGCATTAATACTGGCGAACCGACTGGACGCCAAAGGCGGCTAGTATATATATATATATAATATATATATATATAATATATGGTGTGTGTGTTAAGAATATCTTAAATCAATTGGTCAATTAATTATCACTTCTACATACATATTTATGAATTGTTTCGTATATTTATGGAAAAAGATGCTCTTGATTGCTCTTTAATTCCACGAAATCTCTAATCACTTCATGACCCGTAACGATATCTAACCATCCCGAACGATTTGCGCATCCATCTTTTTATAATTTTTCCTCGCAAGAATTTGCGAAGTAACACCGCTTCTATTCCTCACCATACTAATTATTGAAGAGTGAATTAATTGCGCCTTACTTCGCGGGATTATTTACTTTAATTGTTCCAACGCGCACCGCCGCAGCCCCGGGCTCCACCTGCCTCATTTCAGACTTAATTAATATACGCCCGCCGAAATAAAAGAATCGCGCATTAATTCATCAAATGAGCATCCGACTGGGAATTCTGAGCTGAATATTTTCCTGGGATAAAAACATTTGTAGAGCTGAAATAATATTTTTCTTGCAGATCTTGGCGACAGGAATAACAATTTCCCGAGGCTTGGCTCCAAGCTTTTTTCAACATCTGTAGCTATTTTAAGTACATTTCCCTAAATGGTCCCTTTTATGGTTAAATTAGCTGTCCTTTAAAGCTGACATTTATGTTAAGTGTTCATTGGAATGTGAAAATACGAGAAATGAGTTTTGAAAAAAATTGCGCAATAATTGTGTGATATTGAAACATTTTAACATTATTACGCTAAATATTAGAAAAGTTGAAAATTCCTTAGAAATATGTGACTTATTCATATATTTTTATTAAGTTATCAGCAAAAGTGTATTTAAAATTCTTGTAATAATTTTTTGAGTTAGAATAGTATTGTTTTATAACTATTTTAGAAGGAATAGATACAGTCTCACGTTTCTTTTATTTAAAAATAAACAGTTTTTATATCTGTTTTGCTAAAAAAAATCAATCTTTTTCTTTCAAAAAATTTTTAAACTAATTTATTTTATTAACATTAAAATTATTCATGCGAAGCCTGGTAAGCTATGACACGCATAAAAAGCGCAGCACATTACATCAAAATTGTTTGAAACCTCCAATTGTCCTGTGTCTTGTGAACTTACTTTGCTTACCAAAAGCTAGTTCCTTGCTATTTACGAGTTATTATGTCATGAAATGTTAGAGATGTTCAGTATTACTGAAGAAAAATTAATCTTTTTTTTCTTTATCTTGCAGGTGCGATATGAATCAACGAGCGTTAACTAAGTAGATTCTACGGCTCGAAACCACAGGAACAAAAGAAAATAAGTGATTTCCAGTGTTTCTTTGTTTTTGTGATAATTTTGGATATGAATTCAATTCATTACAAATGAATCATTTTTTCTTCACGATAACAACTTTTTCTCTCTGTTTATTCATTTTCTCTTTCAAATAAGATATCGCTAATCATTTACAGAACTTTAAAATGAGATGTTAAACAAAAAGATGTATCATGCACACATTTTTTGATAAAATGTCCATTAAATTTGTGAAAGATAAAGAATGGTTTTTCATTACCAAGTATCTTTCAAGATAAAATAATAAGATACATACCAGAAATTGGCATTAACTTTTATTATCCAGATTCGAACTGGCTTGAACTACAAATAAAGTGACTTACAGAATTACATATCATGATTCAAAGAATTTTTTCGGTAATCCGATGAAGAAATACTAACTCTTATTACTGCATATTTGCTTTCATTTTTTAATATGTTCGAAAAGTTATGATTGCAATTGCTGGTGAATTGGACATTTCCTTTGCTTCAATTTTCCAGGACTTTAAATTTTTTGTTCTCTATACCACTGCATTCTAAATTGTGAGACGAGCTTAAAAATTAAATTCAAGAAAATATTTTTCTTTTTATGTATTAAAATCTCGTATCCATTCTTCGATAAATTGTATAATTTTCATTCCGAAAGATTTAAAAACAAAATCTAAGAATTTCCACATTCTATTTGGCGCAGCGTAGTCAGATATGGCCCTTGCGCCATTAAACACAACGCAACCGACCACATTCTATTAATCAACAAACTGTTTTCATTACAAGTAGAAGTCCGAATTTCATCTATTTTAAAGGATTCTATCCTGCACTAATTGTTTTTGTAGAAATAAATGAAAGAGAATTCTGTAAGCAATCTGAATTACAAAAACGTCTCAGATGTCACGTTTTAATGTCCTTATCAAGATCATTACCAGACTGTTTTACCTTGTTCGAAAGTAAAACCGGAAGATGTCAGCGGTGCCAACGTTTTCTACGAAACATGTGTCTGTGCAACGTTATTTGAGATAAAATATGTGCTCAAATGCTTTCAGATGAGCAGTTTGCAAGGTGTTATCTCAGAGCAACAATATGATCATAAATTTTGATCTCCCTTCCCTTATCTAGCACAAACATTTAATTCCTTTCGTACTGCTGCGAATTGCAACTCTTGCTGTCGATTATTTCATTCAAAGATTCGAAAAAACAGAGTGGTTGCTAAATAATGTTCTATAACTGATGCTCTTTTATACTACAGCTGATGTAAAACCTTTGGACTACCAATAACAATTAATCTACGACAGCATTTCATACTGAAGCATAGCGATGTGCAAGTGTAGGAAGTATATTTTACTTAAAGAATTAAAATAATATTCGCAATGATGACTAAGTCAAGAAATCGATGATCGAAATATTTCAATAAAGCAAAAATGGAGAAACTTTTTGATTTGAATGAAACTTTGAATTTCGACGACTATTCTTTGCTGTTCAATGAATCGGCTATTTCCGTTGAAGAACTGGACTGCATGCTGCGTCACAACAACAAGACATTTTCTGAAGAAGGTAAGTGTCTTAAGAAGATCGAATGTTACTTAGTTTAGATTTTATAATTTGATTCTATATTTATCATATGAATTACCTCAACCGTGGGAAACATTGCTTTGTCTCGTGAATTTCACTCAAAGCAATGCTTAGACGAAAAGGCCTGGTTATTTTAATGTACTATTTATTTGCAAAGAGAAAATTATTTTCCATTTTAGTTTATTGGTTTGACATGATAACTTAAAACTCATAAATAAATTTTAAAAATTTTCTTCACAATTCGTATTTAAAAAATATATATTGTTATCAATCGATTTCTCATGAAAAGAAAATGCTGCACATAAACAGGTTTGAGTGTATGCATGGCGAAGTATGGAATGATTAACGTTTGTGAGTGAATTAATTCACTTTTGTAAATTCATTCATTTCTTTTTCAAAATATAAAATTTCCACACTAAATGTTTATGAAGTGAGTGTATATATTTACTAATTTAATTATTTTATGTCCCTCGATAATACAGTAAGATTATTATAGTATTGATTTTTTTTCAGTAATTTATATACGGAATACAGCTTATTTTTACTATTAAATTGGTTGAAATTAATCTAAATAAAGCATGTATTTTCCATAATTTAGATGCTTATGTAGAACCACATTTTTAATCAACTACTCGGCCATCAGGCCATAGGTTGTTGTCTATGGATTTCCACCACTATATGTATTAAATTAAGGAATTAGTTCAAGCTCTTTCATGTTAACAGAATTTGTTATCTTGTGATCATATTTCCTCCTGCATTTATGTTTTCTTTATAGTTTTTTTCTTCCAATTTTATACGTAAAAAATAAAAAGTTGAAATTGCTCAAAAATATTTGAATTGATACAAATCGAATTTATATTTGAATTTTTATGATTCTGTAGACATTAATGGTTAAATGCTAAAAATAGACTTGAGTAGGTTTTAAGCTATTTCATTTCAAAAATTAGCTATGTTCATGAATAAATTCGCAGTAGATTGTGTAAATATAAAACAAATTCTGCATAATTTTTATGATTGTATATTTCATTGTGATTTGTATTAATCATGTATTTAAAATTGTAATATTTTTTTTCCTTTATATATATATATATATATATATATATATATATATATATATATA
>JAOUZG010017793.1:1436648-1484579 GCA_026289955.1 Argiope argentata | reverse complement strand
GAGATGCTAGATGAGAGCCCGAATTTACAGTAAGACATTGCTTGCATACTTTTCAATCACTTGTAATGGTAATTGTAACAAAAATATTTAATTTTCAATTATCTTTAATCGAATCAATTCAAGAATAATAAATGTGATTAAAAATTCTCAATTTTATACTTTATTGCTATGAAAATTATTATTAATGTTATATAAAATATTTAATATTTATATAAAAATGAGAAAAAAATCATACCTTGATAATATAACTAGGGTATTAACTATATATTAATTTGAATGATTCACTTGTTCGTAAACAGGCGTTTTGATATAGTTATTGTTAAGAATTTGTAAAATTAATAAATTCATATTTCTTGAAATTTTCATATTTTTTCATATCCTATCTAAGCAAACATCTGGGATTCTCTGTATCCCTATGAGTTAGCCTTTCATTATTGAAGTCATTAGATGGAAGCCTCAATTTTTATCACGATCTTGTCATCTTAAATTTCTCATCCTATCCAACTTCTACCTAAATTTTATTGATATTTGCGTTCTTCAGTGATTTATAGCGAAATAGTTCTTAAAATTCTTTTAAATTTTTTTTCCAAGTTTCCAATTTTTTTTAAATTGAAGAGTATTACATTTGATATTCCTGTGAAATATATATTTTTTTATGTTTTCCTAAGAACTCCGATTTCACTAAATAAAATACGCATATCGGTGAGTTGAGTGTTTGAAATTTATTGAGTAAAGCTTAACCTGTTCCAACTCAATTTTTAGCCCTACGTTGATGTTACACAAAAGCTGTTGGGATCTGAACCAGTCCTACCGACTCCAAACAAACAAAAAAATATGGATTATATGTGTAAACGGCATAGTGTTAAATAATGACATATATAAATTAATTTTAGTACTGTATAGAATAGGAATTTTTCTAGTTCCATCACAGGTATTTATCTTGAAACGCATGCACTTGGACAATCAATAAGAGAACAAACAATTTGTACACATATTAAATAACAATGCCTCATTAACATAAGGATGATTATTATTCAAATGTATTCTACGTTTTGTATAACAGAAATCGGAGATTTCGGACACAGCTAAGGATCCTAGATTTATTCGGTATGTTGTTATTCGATGAAAATAGAATCCTGTCCCACATACTGATTTAACAAGACAAATTTTTCCACATAATTTTGTTAAAAAAAAAGTCGGCCTGTAGAATTTATATTACTCCACTACATTCTCTTTTGATAAGATTAGTGGTTTTACCTTATTAATATCAAGGTTAATTTCCCATGACTTTTTTGGGTGTTATTATAAGATTTTTCAAATAGTCAGATAATGTACTGTAATATTAATGAAATAATAAATACCAGATAAGATAATTAAATAACTCGTCTGTTATTTTTTATCTACTTCGTTAAACCCCTGGGGGCACTTTGAAATGAGGATGAGATGCTTTCTGCATAATGGGTGGACCTCGCCACGCTGTGAGGAACAGAAATAGGCATAATAATAATAACACAATAGAGGAATATAATAATAGACAATAAATCCTATAGGTAATATAGGATTAGGCTCTTCACATCGATGATGGTATGTACTTACGGGAAGGGTTGTATCGTAGCCGTCGAAAGCCTTTAGGTTTTAACCACAGTTAGCTGTTGCGGCGGTCCAGTCATTCTTTTTTATGGTCCATTCCGTGTGCCTAGTGGTGGGTCGGAGTGTCTGGTATGACTTATTTACCTCATAATGAAGTAATAAAGTTATTAACACTACAATAATAATTTTCCTCTCGAGATTACAAATACTTAATTTTCTAAAAAGAAAGCATTTACGTCGAAAAAATTGCCGACTCTAAGTTAGAAGGTTATGCATTTAAATAATATCCAGATCACCAGTGTGGATTGTGTCAATAGCATTCAATTTAAGAATTGGCGTAAAAAGATAACATTTTTATTTAAAGGAAATATTAAGAAGTTTGGGATAGTTCATGTAATACATATATAAATTTCGGGATAAAAAAGACAATACTGTTGGTTCGTGCATTGCATAATCAGTATGCTTGCATGAGCATGCAGCTTCAATTGCGACGGCATCATGGCGAAAGCAGGATGAACACGCATGCCAAAAATCAGACGGTATGTGATTACATTGTTCAATCTTTAACCAGATTTATTTCTAGTTTATTTGCATTTGTGTCATTTTCAGAATCTGTTTTCGGTGTATCGTTACGATAAATCACAAAACACAACTTTTATACCTTGCAGACCAAAAAAACAAACAAACAAACAAACAAACAAACAAACAAAAAATGGTGGAATAATCAAGGAGAAAACAATTTGCTTTGCTTCGCGTTAACTTTCTCGCTCAGAGATGGTTACTTCTTTTTCCACCCACATTGCGTTTAATCTGATCTTTTCAGTTTTGGGACGTCAGAAATCTCGAGTGTTCGTTCCTTTTTGTGTGCTGTTTTGAGACTGGATTTGTGGGATTGCGGTCTTTTCTATTCAATTTCCTTCAAGACAGAAAGAGTTGCTCCACGGTTGTTCGAAATAAGAAGTTTCAGTCAATAATGGAGTTGTTTTGAGATCTGCCATTCTGTAATTTTATTGCCTTCCACATCTATTTCTGGAGAAATTCCTTTGGGAGATAAAAGACCCATGAGATTATTGGATTGTTTTGTAAAAAGACTGGTTTTCAGTGTAGCAATAAAAGATCTTTCTGGTAAAAACTGAAATAGAATTCAGTTTTTTTATTAAAAGGAAAAAATAGTTTATTATTAAACTAGCCGCCTTTTGCGACTCGCTTGCTTTCAAAAATGATTGGCTTTTGGGGGGGGGGGCTGTTCAGTAATCAATATGGAATACATTTTTATTAATTTCAGCTTGTTTAATATAAAATATATAAATTTTTGATTTAAAGTTATTTTTATTATGAAATATAAGCGAAAATAACCATGTTTCGGAATTAATGATAAAAAAAGGCAGTTTTTTAAAAATCTTAATTTTAAGACTGGCAGAAACACGTGATTGAATATTTTGATGAATGAATCTAAATTTTATAACATTTAAAGAGAAACCAAAGAGATTTACTCTTGAAAACCTTTTTTGAATAAAAACTATTAAAAGCATCTTCACAGTGTAAATAAATCTTGAAGAATTTATTAAAACTAAAGAAAAAGTTATGCGGAAATATAATCAATATTATTAAAGCAGTAGTTCTCTTTGGTTTTAAGATAATGCAAAAAACCTTTTTGGATAACTAATAGTTTTGGAAATCTTCCGTTTTTTATAGGAAATTTTCATTTGGAAATTTATCAATTTCATCACCACAATTATATGCAAGATAAGAGGGTAAAATAAAAGGCCTTCAAATAGCATCGCCCTTAAATTGTATGCTAGAAAGTTTTGGAGAGACCACTTTCGCTGGTTTCAATAGTAAATTCTCCTAGCATGTTAAGCATGTTATCGATGCCTTGATTCATTTTGCACATAAGATGATTATCTTATTTTATTTAAACACATAAAAATATTTTAATTTAGAAAATTTAAGAGCATTTATAATTTTATTAATAGAATCTATTTTTTTGTTTTATATCTTATTAGTATTATTTTAAACATTTTATATCGTAAAATTACTTATACTTTCCGAATAAAAAGGGCACCATCTGTCATCGATCACTAGCATGACTTCTAAAATATTAATCAAATAGAAAATAATTTGGAAGTTCCTTTCATTTTGAGTATTAATTTGCCAAAAATATTTTCGCACCTAGTAATTTTTACTTTCTCGTATACGTTGTAGAGAGAGAGTCTAATAATCATCAAAAACTTCTCATCAAAATTTTGGTGAATTTATCTGCTTTAAACGACACTGAGATTGATTAACATGTCTTTAGAAAATGTCTCGTTGTCTATCAAATGTAATTCAGAAATATTTTGAGATAAAAACATGATATTTGGTGAGCCTTTCTTTACACCAAACCCGCAAATTTCTATGTTCCATCTGTCCTGCTATAAGAATATCAATTAACACAATCATTACTAACGAAGAATTCTAGATAGATAAAATTTGGAACGCAGATTAAACAACTCTTGAATTTTGAGCCAAAATCATCAAGGACTTAATTGTCTGTCGAACTGTTTATTCTGAAACATGTAAACGCTGAAAGTCAGAAACGTGTTAACTGAAATATATGATATTTGATTTGGGATTTTGTGACAGCATCAAATTTATTCTTAGAACGGACGAAAAAAACTTGTCTAAAACACATACTCGATTTTTCAACTCCTACTATTAGCTCAAACTTTTAAAACTTGTAGTGGGTGAAATCTGATGTTAATATAGTTTTGTCGAATATTGGTTCATTAATTTTTATTAATTAATTAAAACTTAACTTTTTGCCTTTATAATAGTTTTTATAGTAGTTGTAATTGTTAGGTCGGGTTAGCCTCGTTAGTAAGGCGTTGAATTCGCATCCCTTGTCTGTGAGTTCGAACCAGGTCGCAAAGTTCTCCATGTCGAGAGTTATACCACTGAGAATACTAAGTCAAAGGTGATCGTCATTCGGGTGCTCAGAGCTCCATACTCTTAGAAGCTTCTGTACCTCTCCTTTCGTTGTAAAGCGGAACTCGAGAACAAAAATTGTTGTTGTTGTGTCTGGCACTTGTCATGGACAAGCCCGCTGCTGACCCAGCAGCAGATTTAAGCCGAATGACGCGTCTCTTGTATTTGAGTAGCGCCAACTAGGGCCAAGAGTAGGACTTTGCTACACACTCACCACATTCGCTTGCACAACCCCTTTTTACAGGGGGGCACATTCACACATCTCACAGATAGCACACAGAAGAACAACCATGCCCGAACTGGGACTCGAACCCGGGACTTCCAGAACACGAGGAAGACGTGCTACCTCTGTGCCAGCAAGCCGGCACAGAGGTTACCATTACTAAAATTGTAATGATTTAATTAAAAGTAGCTAAAATAAAATGTTTCCTAACTTCTTAAATTTTTCTAATATCCAAAGTAGGAATTGATAAAAAAATAATTATATATATATATATAAGAAGAATAAAAAACAGATATTTGTAATTGAAAAAATGAGAAATCCGGCCTGATGACTTTCTCAAGGGTCAACATCAAGCAAGGACTCCAATAAAAAAACGGAATTTTTTTCTGTAAAGAGTTAGACTATTGTCTAAAAAATTTTTTAACTCTTTTATGACCCGAAAAATTCCGAATTTTAAAATAGAAGAGAGGCATCAATTTTTAGCACAAAAAAAAACAAAAAGACAATCAAAAAAAGAAGAAAAAACAGTTTAAAAAAATAAAAAAAAAATAAAATACAAGATCGAATTATTACCTATTATTCATGAGATTTTAAACTTAAAAAAAACTTAAAATATTTTGAATTAAAAAAGCCCGAAATCAAATAATCCCTTAGCTAAAAACTTCAGTCTTCGTCTCGGGGGCGGGATTTGACGAACTAAACTAGTCTCGGATTGGACAATCAATACTTCTCCTCTATCCTTCCTGATTTGGCATTCACCTAAATTTCTTCCTATCTGGTTCATTTGCTCTTTAGCACAGCTTGGGTACGCATCTCCGTCTTAAGGGTATGTTCAGACTTCTTGTTTTCTTACTTATTCTTTTGATAATATGGATTTATTTATTGTGTTTGGTTTTTTTAATTATGTTTAGTTTTTTTTTGTGATTTATGTTTTTTCTTCAATCTTGTATTTTATTTATTTTATTTTATTTTTTTAAACTGTTTTTTCTTCTTTTTTTGATTGTCTTTTTGTTTTTTTTTGTGCTAAAAATTGATGCCTCTCTTCTATTTTAAAATTCGGAATTTTTCGGGTCATAAAAGAGTTAAAATTTTTTAGACAATAGTCTAACTCTTTACAGAAAAAAATTCCGTTTTTTTATTGGAGTCCTTGCTTGATGTTGACCCTTGAGAAAGTCATCAGGCCGGATTTCTCATTTTTTCAATTACAAATATCTGTTTTTTATTCTTCTTAGATCCACTATGTCGTTGGGAATAGCAGCATACGCGCTCTCTTAATACATTTGTGTATCTTTCTAATTGATTATGAAAATGGCAATTTTTTTTAAATTTACCTCTTTTAAAATTGTTTTAGTGTTTATATATATATATATATAATATATATAAATTACTTGTTGGGTACTATAAACGTAGGGTAAATCGTCAAAAAACACGGCAAGAATGCAACGAAATATTCAGTAGAAATACTAAACTCATACTAGAAGTTAATAATTTATAACTATTGTACGCCAATGCCATACAAGGTGTTTTATGACATGACAAGTTTATCAGAGAAAATGCGAGAAGGTTTTGGAAAGATCATTTCCCCTGGTTGGGAAAGCTATTATTTTTGTCCGAGCATTAATCATTGCAGTAAAATAGATGGTGCAAGCGTCCCAGTATTGTATCGTTGATTTCCACAGAATCATATAAGAGTGAGTTTTTAGGTTTGCTGGTTTTATATCCAATTTCACTGACTACCACGATTTCGTTGGGAAAGGTGCTTTTAAAGACCGAGGTTAAGTGCTCCTCCAATAATGTGTTGTTCCTGTTACTTATGGCACATGCCATGGACCAGCTCTCTGATACATCAGCAGAATTTAAGCCGAAAATATTCGTCTCTTGTTTCAAGTAGTGCCAACTAGAGCCAAGACTACGACTTTAGCTACACACTCTTCACTGTCGCTTGCACAGCCCCCTTTACAGGGGGGCACAGTTACACATCTCAAAGATTGTACACGGAAGAACAACCACGCCCAATTCGGGACTCCCGTAATACTAGGAAGACGCTCTACCTCTGTGCCAAAAAGCCTGCTCCAGTAATGTGGTAATTTTCAGTGTTTTTCTAATGATTAGAGTCTTAATAATGGTATGTTGCTACGTTCGAAGACTTAAAACGATTATCTATATTTTCTTGCATTTTAATGCATTTCTACAATTCATTAATATAATTAAAATATCTAAAAAATAAAAAATTAAAATAATTTTTAAAATAAAATTTAAAAAAATAATTTTTAAAATAATTTTTTAAACGTTTAGAATACTTTACATCTTGAGTTAAAATAGATAATAGAATGAAGATTGTATTTCTAAAAGTTGACTGAAAACAGGTAAATTTGAACAATTTAAGTTTTAGCTCGCCATATATATATATAATAAATTTGTCTTTATAAAATACTTCATCGGCAATCTAAAAAATTTCGAGATAACCTCGTTTTCCTACCGCTTGGCAATTAACATTTTTAAAAATCGAACATCCCTGCAAGGTTTTCAGTTAAAATGTCACAGAAGCGAATGGATTCTTTTAATAACATGTAAAATTTTCGATCATGAGTCATTTTGACATTACTTCGTTTTACGCTCTCGGAAATTCGCATCAGCTCATTTAATGGACCAGATAATAACTTCGAAAAGTATGATAATTAACTACAACAAATTGTGCACCAGAATTTAGACAAGTCTCAAAAATGAGTGTCGTGGACATAATTAAAAATATCATCATACTAGTGAAATAAATCTTGAAGAATTCGAGATTTGTAATGTTAAAATGTAGAGCAATCGTGATTATTTATGAATTGAAATAAATTTTAAGATATGAATCTTGTGAATGAAACTTCAAAATTATATTTAGATTAATTTCTTACTCTATTGCCATTTTATATCACATTTAAATATTTATGATTGGATAAGTTGAGGTAAATATCAATTTTAAAATAATAGTAAAGTTAAAAGTAGGAGTTTAATTTTAAACACAATTTTAAAATTATGAAACGCCGAAATAAATAAATGAAACACAAACGCAACACTTACCTTCATGAAGACGTGTTAACAGATCAAATTCCTCTCCAAATATGTGGGCGTCACGTTTCCTCGCTGGAACATAATAAACATAAAATCAAAAAATTGAAATTGAATATACCACAATAAACTCGGATGAAATATTTTAATGTGCTTAGAAATAATAATATTGAAATTTTATTTAAATAATGCATAAATTAATTTTTTTATTTTGGAATCTTTTTCTAAACAAAGATTTTAATAGAAGCAGCATTTTTATTGTTGAAATGGATAGCTGACATCATCTGGAAAGAACTCAATTTGAAAAGAAGAAAATGAGAAGAATTTAATAATATCCATTCTGTTCAAAAACATTTATAATGCCAAATTAAAAAATACATGTGTTGATTCCTAGTATCATCATTCGGATTGAAAAAAGTTACGATTCCAACGTGTTAAGCAAGCCAAGTTTGTGAATGCAGTTCTACAAAGTTTCCAAAAGTTATTTTCTACACTAAACACAACTTAGTACTTCATGTAAATTTCCTGCCACGCTACATTTGTTTGATTTAATCAGTTGACACAAACGAGCTTTCCGCAGCGCATGAAGAATCTTTTATCAGGAAACAATCACCCAGTCTGACGTAGGAGATGGAAATGAGGCTTTCGAATTTGCATTTTAGTAATTAAAAAAGCATTTTATATATCATACTTCTGTAGTAAATAACATTATTATTTATCATTCAAAATTTAAGATAAGTGGTCTTAATAATGTTCTCTGGTGAAGATGCTTTTTTATTATATTTTATCATATGTTAAAATCATTTGTATGCGAGCATAAAAGTATATAAACTTATTAGAAGGTTTTAAAGACTGTATTTAATTATAGTATTTAAAAGTAGTTTTTGAAATTATAATTATTTTATAATTTTTAGGTGTTATTTTATAATTCATTATTAGTATCATGAAATTTTAAAATTAATTTTTTGTCTAATTCACAGGAGCTAAATCGTACTCGCATGGATTCAGAATTTAGTGGACTGTATTAAAAATTAGTTTAAAATTCCATTTTTCTTTGAGATCATTCAACTAAAATTAACGACAAAAAGAAAAAATGACATCTGACATCGCAGATTTCAATTTATAATGTGAGGACATTATTTTTTAAGTCATTATTTGTATTAGCTAATTTAAGTCATTAAGTAGTTTAAACCGATTTGAAGATGACTTCCAGGCACAAGGGTAGCGCGTTTTCCCAGTGATTTGAATGTCCTGGGTTCGAGTCCTAGTTCCGGCATGGTTGTTCTTTATATGTTCTATCTGTGGTATATTTGAATGTGCCCCTCCCTTCCCCTGTAAAAAGAGGTTGTGCAAGCGAATGTGGTGCGTGAATAGCTGTTCTGTATGTGATGCCTTTATGCAATGTATTGTCTACATCTAATAGCCCAGTGTGATGCTTAGTAATGCACGGGTTTTATAAATTTCAAAAAAAAGTTTTAAAAAGGAATACTGGTAAAAGTAGGTCAATCTTTTATAAATGCATCTGTTTTCAAAGAAGCATGCATAATATTAAAGTAATACTGGTAAAAGCAGGTAAAATATGCATGCGATAAAAAGATGTTGATTAATATGAGCCTCTAACAACATCATATTCTCACGTAATAAAGCTTAATATCTACTTTATTTGAAAACCAATTGTAAAAATATGTCGTTGCGAAAAGAAAACATTTGTCTGTTAAATAAGCAATATATATATAATGTAGTGCAAGCTAATGGTAGGAATTGAAAAAAAAAGTTACCGTAAATTAGTAATTGTAACTATTTTTATGATTAAGTTAAATAAAATGTTTTTAAAAATATATCTAAATTCACTATACCAAGAAAAATCTGAGAAAAGTTACACAAGCATTAACCGCAATGAAACTTTTTTTTAAAAAAAATTAAGTTTCATTTAAAGAACATTTTGTCTTATGAATTTAAATTTTTTAATTATGAAACTATTGAATATCATTGAAGGATTTTATATCATTTCTACAGCTGTCTCAAGCAAAATCAATTGATATCATTTTTACGAAATGATTATTAAAAAATAATAAATTTATAAAAACAATAAGCTTCATATCTGAGGTAGTTTTGATCGGAATCGTGCAGTATTACTTTTGTTCGAATTATGAAATTGCTCGAGATAGTTTTCAAAATACTAGAATTTAGACAGTATCGAATGACCTTCGAAAATTCGACTATTAGGCCTCATTTAAATAAAGTAAAAGTAACATGCCTTCGCATATTTCACAAGCATGCAAACAATTCGAATGTGTTATCAGTAACCAAATGACATTTAACCAAATTGAGCAGATTCCGCTTCTTCATAATTCTTTATATATACATATAGATATGAGAAAAGAACTACATAAAAATTTAAATATGGGATGGATCCATGGGGGCGCGCACATTAGGCTGGCTGCACTGCACAGTCAACCTTGTGTGCGTGTATACAATGTTCACGTTTTGTTGTCTTGATGTGTGTGTTTTTCTTTATTTATTTTCATTTCTCGTTTAATTTTCAATTTATTTCAACAGAAACCCATCTTGTTATGCCATAACTTATTGTTTTTGGGATGAGGTTTTTGGCTTGAACAAAAATCCGTGGGCGAAAAATAAAAATTTTATCTGCATGATAATCTCAAAACATCAGCTTTTAATTACGCGTTGCCATTGAATAGGTAAAAGCTCTGATTTTTTTAAAAAAATAATTTAATGACTACAGCAAATAAAAAGTAGAAAATGTCATTTTGAACACAGTAATTATATGAAATGGAATAAATAGGAAATGTGATATTTCTTTAAACAATAAATGTGAGAACAAAGTTTTCTGGATCGCTTACAATACTAAAGGGAATGAAACAATTAAAATGAATAAAAATATAATTTAACTTGCACGAGCACGTGGTGCTTGGCCGTTCAAGAAATAATGTTCTGACATGATACATTGAAATATGCATATCAGATTTCATTTAAATCTTTATTTAATTTACATTCATTTTCTTTTACTAGATATCTTTCAATGGGATAAAAATATGATTACAGTTTTCAAGAACAAAATTAAAAAATTGGGCTAATTAAGGGTAGTGGGGTTTTTTAAGACTTGCATTTTAATTATATCTTTCATATTAAATATTTTTTACATCAGCACTTCTTGTCTTTGAACTGAATCGCCCCCCCCCCCGTTTATCTTCTGAAAGTGAGTCCTATCACAAGAAATCTGTAACAAATTTTTTTGGCAAATTTTTAAGTGTTTGTTTAAATTTAAAATAACTTTTCATTTTTCTTAAGGAGTTTTTGCTAATTGAACCCATTTCTCTCTATACCGGCTTAATAAGGCGTCTTTCAAAGGAGCCACGGTCTGCCCATTCATTTAAAAGCGTACGTCTCGTGTCGTCCGGCATTCATTTCTTTAGCTCCATTTCTTTTCGGCTGCAGCCATATGTCGGTAAATAGGCTCATGCTTGTCTGCCTCTCTGACAGGTTCCAGTCGGGAATGATATTTATGTCATTTTCACGGCACAGCTCAAGATAGTGCTCTGCCCGAATTTTGTTTTCTTATTGTCCTCGGTGTGGTTGGTTTCTTGGTTTGTGAGGGCCACAGATGTCTTATTACAGATGCTGACAAGCGAGGATATATTACTTAGAAAGAATTTAACGAGAATTTTTTTGGCTTTTATGTAATTAATTTTTCTTAGTTGTTTCAAAAGTGTGTCTTTTTATTTTAGAGTTAAAAATAATAGTTATTTGTTAACTAGTAAAATAACAAATTACACTAATTATTTTTGTATTTTTTTAGTTCTTTCCTTTCTTTTGTTAGTACAATTAAGAGTTAGTCTTTCTTTTGTTAAAAGAAGTTTAATTAAAAGTGTTTATTACGACGATTGTAGTTTGTATAGCAAGAAATTTATTATAATATTAGGTAATTAATTATTATAATATTAGGTAATGCTAAAGTATCTGTTTATGAATCGCCTTTTAAGGAACCATTACCGAGGGTGATAAAAGTATTTACAGAAATGTATACTATATATGTTAAAATATTGAAATAAAATTTTTTTTGAAGAAAATGAAGATTAAAACACTAATACTAAAAATCCGATTTTGTAATATTTTCCATTGTTTCCTTTTTGTTACAAATTCGGATTTATAAAAAAAATTCCCCACTATAAGAT
The DNA here is from genome assembly GCA_026289955.1 of Argiope argentata. Classification (NCBI taxonomy): domain Eukaryota; kingdom Metazoa; phylum Arthropoda; class Arachnida; order Araneae; family Araneidae; genus Argiope; species Argiope argentata. The sequence goes on along the minus strand of JAOUZG010017793.1, from coordinate 1,472,549 downwards.
TTGTAACAAAATAAAAACATAAAACTTTATAAATAAAAACACATCGTTTCACTAATAAAAGCGATATTCCTTTGATTGTGTTTTAACTGTATGTATAAATGTTAAGAAACGGATTCCCTGCATAAGAGTTATTTATGGTATTTCAAGTTTTGAGTTTTGGTATTTCAATAATAAGAACTAAATAAAAGTGAGAATTCCAATATTTTTCGGTAAAAAAATCATATCAATGATGATTTCTTGATTAATTTTTAGAATAAATTAAAAGTTTAATACATTATTTTAACATAATTAAATAGAATAGCAAAGCTTGGATATCCAGATCACTAAGTAAAAAATGTAATTACATGCAAAAGTACAGCAAAAAATATTCAGAATGATTTTAAAATATAAATGAATATTTTAAGATATTTTAATGAATGAAGATCTAAGACAAACATTCTGAAAAATTCAGAAGTGGTATACAGAAGAGAACGTTTACACCTGTTGTTATTTGATTTTAAATACGTAGGGAACAAATGTCCTCCCACTGGCGTGGTGTGGAAGTTTGGAGAGGGCGAAGGGCCAACACATTTGTCTTTCTCTGACTGCTGTTCAAAATTATGAGATCCCACCCAAAATAGCCCTATTGCTGCAATGAAACGCGAAGATAATATAAGCTTACTAAACTGTTATTTGATTAAATTGTATTCAGTTTAAATCCATGATTTTTCGATTTTCTCTGGTATGCAGACAATTCGTGGAGTGACTTCGTCTAAAATGTGACAGTTTTAATAACAAAACAACAAATAATGAACAACATTCAACTAACGTTTAACGAAATCCTCGTAGGGTCCACAGAAAACCTGACGTATATGATACTAGAAATTATTTGTATTTGTACTCTGAGAAGTTGAAACTTGAAGATTATAAATATTTTTAAATTGAATTATTTTTCTCTGATTACATATTTCTCTGTTATAATATTTCGAACACAAGAAATATTGTTCAAAAAGACTAACTAAAATTGATAAACATGTGCTGTTGTTGTTTTATCCAAATAATTCTTCCAAGTATTATATATATATATATACATATATATATTTGATGTTTATTGAAATGCATCGAATGTGGTACAGATTTCTCCAAAAATTTGTTATGAGTTTAAATCAACAAGAAGTCGTTATCTTTCTGCTTATTGAATCAACTTTTATATTCTTTGGCCTCATATGATTTTTTTGACTAACATTTCCGCACGACTGTATTTTTAAGCCAAAAATATTAATTTCAAAAAACTTGATCTTGCTTAAAATCGAAATTAAGTTTAGCGACGGAATACAACTACTTGGCTTCAAATTGACGAAATTTCTTTACCCCACTGGGTTAGACTAGCTTAAATCGCAAAAGAGCTTTAGAATAGAATTCAATTAATTATCAAATCCGAAAACGATTGTTTACCCCAGAGAGTATTCGTCTTTACGACGATAGAATATTTATATAAAACCGCTGATACTTCGTGTAGATTGCATCAAAACCGTTGCTAGTTGAAATACATTCTCCTCGCACTCTCACAAAGCTTCTTACCTACTCCAACCTTAATCAGTGTTTATATTCTTCAGAGACATTTAAACTCGAGTAAGATATTCAAAAATCTCGTATTTTAGAAGGACATGCACATACGATGGGGGAATTTTAAAATTATTATTCGTATAATGCACTGCATGGATTATCTGACGCAACCCTGGATACTTGCCAACTCCCTTGATAAGCAGATGAGATGGTTGTTGTATAAATCTTATTTATTAGATTTAATCAAAATTTATATTTTGAGTTATCTTTAAAATTTATAATTAGCAAAATTATGGTGATAACAAAAATAAAAATGCAAATTTCTATAAATTTGTTTTTATTAGTGAACTATAACTATAAAAATTGTAAATTTTGATGTTAATGTAGTAAAGGAAATGTTGATGGCAAACCATAAATCGGAAACTCGTGAAGAGCTGATATTAATCAAATTTAGGATGCAGTTTAATGAATATGACAATCTGTCATTCATAGTGATATAATTTATTTATAAAAAAATGCACATTAATATAAATATTATAATTTTTTTCATTTTTGCTTTTTTTCCTTACCATTATTTCGTGAAACTGTCAGAAGGACATTTATTCCCAATCAAATATTTTGATATTGATGTTTACAATAATTTGTCGATTATTTAAAAAAGTGGTTTTTAAAAGGCGTGTTTAAAGTTTTCATTTACTTAGATAGTGAAAGGTTTATTTTCACTTCTTTCATAGCAGAATATAACACGAAATTATATTAAAAAATAAATTTGTCAGTATTAAATTGATATCAGGCTTATTTTAATAAACCTGATATCAATGTAATAAAATAATGATCAATATAATATTCATATCAGGCTTATTTTAATAAGTCTGACATCAATACCTATACCTAAATCACTTTTAGTTTTAACCTACATCTTTTGGATCATTCTTTTTTATAAGAGGAAATTCAAGAATTATTGAGAAATTGTTTAAAGTAATTGTATGTTTTATTTTCGAAAGTTGTTATTTATGGAACTCTACAACCTCCCTGGAAGTAATCTGTGAGTGATTTAAGCCTAGGGAGCTTCTCTTGTTTTTTTTTTTTTTTCCGGAGCGCAATTAAGATCAAGAGTACGACTTAGCTACTTCATGCGTCACATTCGCTTGCACAACCTCATTTTACAAGGGGTACATTAACGTTCACCTCACAGATAGAACTAAGTAGAACAACCATCGTCGAACCGGGACGGACGCCCAAATAACGGCACAGAAGCGCCATCCCTATGCCAGGTCGCTGTCGCTTTCGAAAGTAATATCTTCGCTTATCGACGCGCGCTTTGATATTAGAATAATTTCATTTATAATCTAAATGGTAATTTCTAAAGCTCTTTCGTACCATTTTATTGTTTCGAATTTAATATAAATATACCAAATCGAAGGTGAAGAAACTTGACAGTAACATTATTATTTATTACTTTTGCTAGGAATTATTAATTTATTCACAAAATTCTCCAAAATACATTATTTAAATGTACAAGCTGAACTTACTCAATAAATATTCAAACTTGCTGCAAAACCAAAAAGTAAAAATTCACGATTCATTTCTTGAAAAAAGAATGTTAAAATATTTGTTCCAAGGTTAATTATTATGAACTATTATTAGATAACTAATATCTAGATAAATATCCCTAATTTTTTAAAGGATAAAAAAAGGAAGGAAAATAGCATTTTTGTCTTCGTTTTAAGTAGTCTTTGGAAATTTTATTTTTTATTCATTTTAAAATTCCAAAAATCCTAATCATTGACAATCTTAACAATTTCTTTTAATATATTTTATATCATAAGTAACAGAGTAGCAAGTCTTCTTTAGTCCGAAAAAGATAATCACAGAACTTGAAAAATGATGCGCCATCTATTTTTCGATTTTGAGACTAAGAGTTAAAAAAAATGATAAAATATGAGTTGTTCTCTTATTGAAGTTTTCCGCATGTCAGAGAACTCAACCTATTCACTTCTATGTAAAGTATTTTTATAATGAAAGAACCCATTCACTTCTAACAATGAATAACATTCACTACTCAAACGATTTATCAAAGACTTAAAATATATTCATTCATAAAAAAAGGCAATACAAATAGGGAGAAATGAAAAGATAATGGAATTTTTTCTCATAAAAAGTAAACAGAATAAGATCTAAAGATTCTATTTCCGGTTGATTTATTTATTTTCTTTTTGCCCTTTGCTCCACTCTGAAAATTTGTTTTCAAACTCACTACGGAACCGGAAATTACTGAATAGGAAAAAAGATCTGAAAACTTTTGAAAAGAAGCAGACGCAAAAACGGATTTAAGAAAATATTTATTCTTCGTTAAGCCTTCAATGTATATACATTATTTTTAATTCCTTAATGTGAACAAGTGTAATCAAGTTTTTGTTCTGATCTAATTCATAGAATTAAAAAAAAATTCTATTGAAGATGTGCAGTTTTGTGCAAGCAATGCTCCAACTTTTTCTAGTACATTGAATTTCAATTAGCCGGAATGAATGCGAAGAGAGCAAACTTTGCATTTATAAATTCGAAATTCAACGCAATAAATAAAAGTAACAGAAACATTGGAAAGAAAAGTGAGATTTTTTGTCATTTTATTATGAAAAATGGCTCCTTTTAATTTGATTTTTTGTCTGATTACCTGTTATTTAAAAACAGAGACAAAATGATTGAATAATTTTTTTGAAATTCTCCATGAAGACGAATGAAAACTTAAATTCATTATTTGAAAGGAGTTGTTTTCCTATTCCCTTCTGTAAATAAATTGCTGCTTACATGTTTAATTAAATTTTGAGTAACTCTTCAAAAGATTTTAACTTCTAAAACTTCGCATAGAATTCTGCACATTTTCTAGTAGCTATTAGATTTTGAAATAACTTAGAGCATGGTGGTAGAAATATTTTAGTGTGATTCTATCAAATACGAATATTTTGCCTCCTTACACCAACATATACTCCACCTCGCTCTAAACAATTGATGAATTGATGACACATTGCTTACTGCGTTATACGCGCTCAATTTTTTAATGCTCTAGAAGCATACTTGGCTCATAAAAGAATGCATAAATACTCATTTTTAATCTGCATGTGCTATTATATTGGGTTGGCAACAAAGTGGTTGCCGCTTTTGCCGATAGATTCGTTCTACACTTTCTTTTGTTTTGTCAACGTGGTCAGAGCATCTAACCTATATTTTTTTCTTACTGTGTGGACTTCTACCTTTAATTAGTAAAAAAAAATTATATCGATTAGTTTATAGTTTTGTTTTTTTAATTTGAAACTGGGAAAACAGGACGTGCACTTCCGACACATTTTATTGTATCATTTCCGAAAAGGCAAGAACGCATTGCAAGTACAAAAGAAGTTATGTGTCATATATGGAGATTAAGCCTTAAAAGAAAAGCAGTGTCGAAATTGGTTTGAAAGATTACGTTCTGGTAATTTTTCACTGAAAAATGCACAACGATCTGGCCGTCCAATCGAAGTGGATTTCAAGGCCATTATCGATTCAGATAGTCACAGCACAACACGAGACATTGCAGAGAAGCTCAATGTACCAGATAAATGCATTGAAAAAAAATTAAAAACCCTTGGTTATGTCAAGAAACGATTTATGGATCCCTCACCAGCTAAAGGAAATTCATTTGACGCAACGGATAAGCATTTGTTATTCGCTTATGAAACGTAATGAAAATGATCAATTTCTGAAAAACCTAGTTACTGGCGACGAAAAGTGGATAGTTTATAAAAATGTTACTCGTGAGAGATCATGGGTGAAGTAAGATCAACAGGCCCAAACAACATCAAAAGCAGAGATTCAACAAAAAAAAGATTATTCTGTCAGTCTGAAGGGATTACAAAAGAATTTTGTATTTTGAACTCATGCCACATAACCAAACAATCGATTCAAATGTGTATTTTGAACAACTCAACAAACTGAACGATGCAATTGAAGAAAAGCGTCCGTTATTGTCAAATCGGAATGGTGTTGTTTTCCATCATGATAACGCAAGGCCCCACACATCTTTGGTCACTCGGCAAACATTATTGGAACTAGGTTGGAATGTTTTGTCACACCCACCATATAGCCCTGATGTTGCGCCTTCGGATTACCATTTGTTTCATTCCATGCAAAACTCTTTAAATGGTAAAATTTTTAATAACGTGGATGATGTCAGATTACACTTTAATTCAGTTTTTTAATAGCACAGGCCAGACATTTTACGAACGGGGAATTTTTACACTACCAGACCGATGGAAAAAGGTCATCGACAAGAACGGGCAATATCTAATTGTATAAAATTTTATTTTTTAATAAAAATTCTGAATTTTCCTTCTTATGTGAAATCGGCAATGACTTAGTTGCCAACCCTATATATTTCATAAGGTATTCTTAAATATTACTACACATTTTATATTTGCATTTATTATAAGATATTTTACAGTGTAGCTATTATTTATTTCACAGACTTGAATAATGCTTTAGAGTGTGATATTTGGGAAAGCTCAATTCCTTGTGCAATGGTGCTCGATACTGTTTGCAGCAGTACTTTATTTTAAAGTATAAACTAAAAATTACGAATTTTCTCGTGTTTTGCATCCCATTTGTTTCAGACCACTAACGAGTTTTCTCGTGTTGCGTCCCCTGTCTGTTACTGCTTCATAAATTACAGTCATGACGACTTTAGAGCATTTGCCCAAAAAATGTTCTGTCCCAGGCGTATGTCTTACAGATTTCTTTGAGGTATTTAATGTGTTAAATATTTTCCTCTGGCTCGTTAAGCATCGATATGCCGATAAAACATGAAAACGAGATACCATTTCTTACCCTGCCCCCAACGTTCGGCCTGCTAAAAACGAGAAATCTCGTGATATGTACGCAATTTGTTATACTTTCTAAAAAAATTATATTATAGGCATTTCTAATTTTGCTGTAAGAACTGAAGTATTATCGCAAAAAATATTATACTTAATTTTATTGGGAGTCCAGAATGAGGAAATAAGTATCGTTTCAATAGCCAAAGATATTAAATGATTCCTAAGAATCATCACGAGCAAGGCTAAACTCCCTTTCTTCTCCCTGTAGAAAATACGTCCCTCATTGAAATGGAGCTATTTGATCCCACGTCGCAACGAAGCCAAAAAAAAAAAAAAAAAAAAAAAAACCAACAACAACCCAAAGGGGGGGGTGGGGGGGGGGGGGGGCAAAAAGTAATAAAAACCTTTTGCGGTAATTATTTTTTTATTTGCGTAAAATATACACACACAAAAAAAAGAATTCTTCTCATGCAACGCTGGATATTCCAATTAGTTATTACTAAAGATAAATTATTAAAACCTTGCAGACTTTAGGATTTTTAATGCGTTTCGAAATACTAAATTTAAAGATGTTTTAATAAGATGATTCGATACTTTTTCTTTTACACATCTTTTTTTCCTTTTTATCTCTCACGAGTGTAGGTACAAAAAATCATCAAAATGTGTGATATTTATAGCGGCAACAAAATTGTAAATATTTTACCAATTTCGGAAACAGAAAATTGTCACAAGCTCTTTTATTTACTAGCTCGTCTGCTTGGAAACACAGACATTAAATCAACGTGCTCTTCTGAAATGTTTTCATGCAATCCCTATGCTATCTCTCCTTCTCCTCCTCCTCCACATTAAACATTCGCACCTTGAGGATGGCTTTCAAGCCTGCGACCACTGGCCTTTAATTTCTGGATGCTGTATAAGAACATTTTGTGTTTCATTGTGTAGAGAAAAGTTATACGGAAACTCATTCCAGTAATCTTTGTTTGAATTCTGGCCAAGTAAGCAGCACACAAACTTTGCCCTGTTTAGCCAATCACAAGATACTTAAAGAATGAGCAGTGATCATTTGAGGGTGGACTAGACTCATACGCTATCAATTGATTGGAAATATATTTGTTTCTATGTATTTGACCTAGTTTTTCTTTGGAAGAATATTTATGGCCTATCATGATATTTGAGTTCCAGAACCAATATCTTACTGCCTGATTAATACTGCCTAAAAAGTTTGAGTGGGCATAATCTGGTACAATGCATTCTTTTGCGCTTATTGTTTACCTTTTCACTGGCCATATTTCCATATAGCACCTTATATAATGTATAATATTGTTAAATATAATTAAATAATACATCGGTATAATATTATGTAAAGAACTGTACTATTTGGGTTTATGTTTAATAATAGTAGGTTAGGCCTTTATAATATTATCGATTATTTTAAATTCAAATTTATATCTTGTATAATATGCTCGTTGAATGGCAAACAATTTTATCTTAAGCATTCAGTTCCTCGAGAAAATTCTAGCAAGAGTGCCTCCCGAAACTTTATCGCATGCTATCTAAAAAGATGCCTTATTAATCGTATTTCATTAAAAATCCATCCTATCCATGAGCACTCAAAGTTTTTATTCCGATTTCCTGAGCACATTTTTCCACATAATTTAGTAAAATTCTATGCATCAAATTTTTCAAGAACTGATGAAGTTTTTAATAGACGCTGCCATTACTTCCCAAGAAAGTTCGACGAAACTTATTGGTTAAAAATTTCCTTCCCCTGGTTTATCTCCAATGGAATAATCATTTGTTTAGAGTAAACAGTGACGTAAAACGAGAACCTATTTTCCCATTGCATCATAGTTGACATATTCTCTTCTATACCATCCCGACTATGGATCAGATTTAAGATAAGTTATATAGTTTTTAACGTTTGATGCTGTTCTTAAAGTACTTCTTCACCTTTTATAATTGAATATTCTTCAGCCAAGTTTCCTCGGGCCTTTAGCTTGTTACCAGGCAGGCAGTGTGTTTCAGTAGGAGATATCATTTGCTATGAAAGATTGTGAATTCATATTTCTTCACTTTGACTTTTATTGATTGCTCAGAAATTTTTTACACTTCGAAGATAAAGCCTCTTTTTACAATTACTATTTCTGCTTAAAATTCTGTGTATTTTAAATTTATTAGATTCGCCAAATATTCAGTTATTTAACCGAGATAAAATTGGAGACTATCTAAACCTGGGTATACAGTCACAATTATCACAATACATTTGGTTCCCATTCCCTGTAAAGTTTTATTCCGTCTATGTCAGTGCAACCTGTTGTTTGAGAAGACATTTTCACTTATCCGTCTTCATCAGGGTCGTCATTCACTTGAAGACACAGGAAGTGTAGTAATCAGGGTGAAGATGACATTCTCGGATGAACTACTTTCCTTTAGTTGAGCTATCTCGCCAAATTTTCCCTCACAATTTTCTCTCCAATCCCGCCAAGCGCACAGAAGGCGCCGCTTTGAAATTAGATTGAAGTCAGCGAGATGTCAGTTCTCTACGAAATAACTTGGTTTAAACTGTTTCAGAGATAGAGAAGTGTGTGTGTTTTAGTTCAAGTGGTAAGCCTTTCACAAAGCCAGAATTTACATATACAAATGCGAGGAAGGCACAGGCAGCAATGCGTGATAAAATAATCAAATTTTCCTACAGAATATCTTTACTATGAATTTGGGGAATCTTATTAAAAAGGTGTATTATTTGTATCAAAATGGTTTATTATTTTAAAGAAAAAGTATTTTCAAACTTAACACGTGATTATTTAGATTTTCTTCTAGTATGTGATTTCATATTTTTAGACTGAGACAAAAAAAAATTACTGTTTTTATGTTTTCTCGCTTTCTTTGGCATGTTACCTTATCATCGGTATGTTTCGAAATATTTTACACTTCTGAAATCCTGACTTTTTTTTGTGTACAAAGTCTATAAATATAATATTGTAATTGACAATTTTTGAACATTTAGCAAATTACGGATCTATTTAATTCCAAAATTGTTGTTTTATATCAAAATTTGATTTGGACTTATGGAAATTTGTGAATTAACTGAATACTCTGACATCCTTCATAATAGTTTGAAGCACATAACGCTCATGTAATAGGTCTCTGAAAATAAGAGAAGAGCCTTTACCGGTTATGGCATTAACCAAAATTCACACTTACAATTGATCAGATAAGAGGGAATAAAATCGTTTGTAGGAAGTATGCAATAATTTTTTTTGATATGCTACCGATGATGATTTCTAATTATCGTCTAATGCTTAGTTGAAAAATATTTTCTTCTGTTAATTTATACTTAGATTTCGTTTTCAAAATTGAATAGAATTTGATCATTATGTACGACTTACTATTAGAAATACATTTTTTTTTTGAAATCTGTAGTAGTAATGAAGGACTTAAACTTATTGTATTATCGTTTATGTATATAAAAATTCCCAATACAGTATGAATATAATTATATTTTAAAAGGAAAAAAATGGAAGTAAAGTATGCGGATGAAAATTGTCAAGAGAAAAAAGTATAGGTTTGCTGAAATAACAAATTCTTATGAGGGAAAATATAAGCAGCATTAGTCTATTTGTAGTAATTAGGTAAGGAGTTGTCGTATAGCAAGCTATATTAATTTCTGGGCAAAAAGTGAATGAAGATTAAAGTTAATAATAAATACGAAAACGGAATAAATCTAAATTGATTAGATGTAATCTAGAATTCTTACTTTTATTTGCATTTTTTACTAAGAATTTGTGTGTCATGGACGAAGAGATTCAAATTGTTATTCGCCTTAAATTAGATTTCGATTAGGAAGTGTATTTACATATCTGATTATATGTTACGATTGATCTTTTTTTGTTATTTCGTATGATTTTCTTTTTTGAGCTACTGTTTCAATCTGAATATTATTTTCACCCATAAAGAAAGGATTAAACAGAAACTTATTTAGAGACTTATTATGAGAAAAATAATAAAAAGATTAAAAGGAAATCTGCTATGCATATTTCAATGTATCATGTCAGAACATAATTTCTTGCACGGTCAAGCACCACGTGCTCGTACAAGTTAAATTATAGTTTTATTCATTTTGATTGTTTCGTTGGATAAGTCACTTTTAATTTATTTGCATTTAATTTGTGTATTTTCTTCTTTAAAAATGTCCCAGTAAAGGTGGGCTTATTTTTTGCTTGAGAAGATTATTTTTAAACCCGTTCGTGGAACATAGCCAATATATCTTAATGCTTTCATCGTATCCTGCTCTTTCAAAATCATTATCATGTTAAGAAAAGGGTTTCATAGATAGAATGATTATTTTAACATTTACTAAAGAGAACAGACGACACTACTGGAGAGCTCTCGGAAGACTAAGAGCATTAATTGGTAACAAGTTAATGGTCGGAATCTTCATAATTTCTCATTCTCTTCCTAGGTGTTCGGTGAAAGTTGTTAGTTAACTATGAAGGAAAGGGGAAGTTAGCGATAAACCTTTAAATATCAATAGATAATTACAGTTACGGCCTGATAAATTTTATCAAATGAGTTGGTGACAATTAAGTAGTTTCTTCGTGCACTAAGAATTTTTTTTTGTAAAACTTGACTTAATAAGTTTTTATCGACATGGTGCATTAGCCAAATAATCAGAATTTTATTTTTACAACTATTATTTGAAAAAAATTCTATTTGTAATTAATTTCATTGTTGATAAATTTTATTCTACGAGTGTAAATGATAACTTTAGCATTTATTGTATCATTCGTATTTCAATTTATATTGTTGTGAATTTTGTGTGAATTAGATGTAAATTTTGTAAATATTTATAAATAGTTTTATTGTATAAAAATTATTTGTAATGTAATCCCATGCTAGTGAAAAAAAAACTATTTTAAGGAGATTTCTAACAGATCGCCATATTTGACTAACTTTGCGATATAGGTGTGTTGGCGGCATAAAGAGGTCACTAACAGTTTTTAATGCACGCTAAAATGTGCAGTGGAAACTAAGAAATAAATATTTGTTAATGGGAAACGTTGAAGAAATTTCCTTTCTTGCCGGGGACGTCCAGGCAGTTTCTTCGTTTTCCTTTCCCACTTTAATGGGTCGCTATATAAGGGGGGGGGCGGGAGGAGCAATCAAGCTGCCTGGTCAAGATCAAGGTGGAAACTTATAGGGAAAAAAACCCAGTGCTACGACGTGCTTTAGCTGTTGTGGATTTTTCCACTCCTCCAAGAACTGCAAGCTACTACCTAAATGTGTCAAATGGGGCGGCAAACATCAAACAAGAGTGTGTCAAATTCAAGAGAAAATACAGGACCCAGTATGTGTCAACTGCCAGGAAACGGGACACCTTGCAGCCTGGAAAGGATGCATAAAATATCCGAAAGTAATCGAAAGAAGCGGTAGGCTCACATACGCTGAGATAACAAAACCTATTGAAAATAGAAGAGCCCCCCCCCCACCGGAAATCTTAAGACAGATCAGAAGTTCACAACAACCCATTACAGAACCAGTAAAGATAAAAACTTTGAACATCCCTACTCCCCGTGAAATTGACGAAATGAAAAAAGCCCTTGAAGCCCTTAAAGAAATCAGATTCATACTACAAGAATTAACTAAATTAATTTCTGCAGCTAAATTAGCAAGAAAAACAAGTGACCCAGAAAAGAAGAAACTCATCATACTTAACGCACTCATCGACTAAGTCCAGAATTTCCTCAATAACCCGGTTCCCTGATTGGACAACAAAGTACAACAGCTTATACGCAAGTTTTTGCATCATCATCATCATCAGAAAATTTTTCCAAGTCTCACCCATTCCCTCACCCCTTACAGTTCACATCCCATTGGCTCCGACAAATCACCTCTTCCTCCACAGAAGATTTGCTTCTTCCCAGCTTTATCAAAAGTGCCTCGCAGAGTGTCACGTTGATCATCGAACGTCATGTCCTCAGATCTTGCCATTATTGGAGATCAGCCTCTGCCGGGGCTAGGAACCCCGTTAACCTAACTATCTTGTCTTGAGCAACCAAGCTGCCAGGTTGTCACGCTACAAGGACAAAGAAGATAGCCTTGCTTCGCAAGGCGGGTGCCCCGTCAAATATCACCATTTTCGGAGTTAGACGAGTTACAGTTTAATTTTCGTTAAGAATATTTCTGGGTCTCTGTGTATTTGTAGTTTGTGTTGTGGGTATTTACTACACATTCCCTGGACAAATAAAGTCTGCATTTTATCTACATCTTCGCATTATTCTTGAGAGAATTTTCGTATCAATATTACTGGCATTTTTTGCTGTTTTTGTATTGAAATTATGAAACAATGTTATGCGCGTCCAATGGTCATGGACGAATCCATTAAGAGTCATATCTGCAGACTGAATTCGTCTTTCATTCTACAAGAAAATATGCTCCAAACAAAAAAATAAAAAGTTTTGTCTTTTCGTCACTGCTGCGTTATTTTCCCAGAGAAGTCTACTGCATTATATCGTTTTCTTTTGTTGTGAAGGGTATACATAAATAAATATACCAACGTTGCAGGGCTAATCAAAGAAAAGAAAACAAAACAAAACACAACCTTATTGTGCATCGGTGATTTTAAAATTTTAACTACTATTTATATTTACAATGTAGGCAGTCTTCATCGTAACCCTCTCCAATAACACGAGCAATAATAAGATGGCAGAATGCTTCATCTCGTACTTTTTCAACATCTCTGATATGATGCTTTGAAATCCTATAGATATGACTATCTTATGTTTATAAAATCAAAGAAAACTCCTGTTATTTGATGTAATTATAAGTATTCACACTGAATACTTATAATTAAGTTGAATTTAAATTTTCATTTATTATTTTGGTTTTTCCATGCTCTACAAGGCTGTACTGTGTTTTAATTTCTATCAATAGATCTGCTAAATTCGGATATTCACTTATAAATACCCTGAAGTGCAATTCCATTCATTTAATACTGATTCCATTCATTTAATTTAATACGTGCCCTTTGCTGGAACACCCTTTATTCAGAACTTATAGCTGTAACATCAAATTTGTAAAACGTCTGCTAACGCAAATCTTTTTCATTTTCAACCTCATTTCCGATACAGAAAATCTCCCTTGTAAGTAGTTAAAAGTTGTTTCTTTTTCCAGTTTCCCATTTCACTCTATTTTGAAACTTTTTCCCGAAATCAGTAAGATGTGAGTCAAGTTTCTTTCGAATACACTAAAATATTGAAAAAATTATGTTCAGAATTAATTTTACAGGTGCATAAAATGTGTTCGTCTATTAGAAAACTTTAAAGTTCTTTGTAGGCTAGAAAAATAGAATGGGTGTTTCTTTGAACTCAGTTACGAAGAGGTATTTTTCCGAAAAAAATGAGTTAGCATTAGTTTTTATCAAGGGATTTTTACTTTCAGGCATTTTAATGGAAGGCAGGTTATGTTCTGACATAAGGGTAACGCGTCTTTTCCGTAATCTGGGTTCCCGGATATCCCAGCGTAGGGATTATGCGTCTTTCTCGTAATCTGGACGTCCCGAATCCGAGTCCCGGTTCGGGCAGGGTTGCTGTTCTTCTGTGTTCCTTCTGTGAGGTGCGTGAATGCGGCCCTCTGTAAAAAAGGCTTGTGCAAACGAATGTGACGCATGAAGCAATTAAGTTGTACTCTTGGCCTTAATTGGCGTTATTGAAAAATCTGTTGTAAAATATTGTAAGTCACAACACAGAAAGTAATGTTACAAAAATTAGACTTCATGAAGCGAAAGAAAAACAAAATTTGCTTTAATGGAAAGTTTAAGTAATTATGAAACGGTTATTTTTTAATGCCATTAATAAAAAATTTTCATACCTTAAATAAGTTAATAAAAACTAGTATTTAAACAAGTATTTAATTTTAACCCTAATGGAGAGCTGTAAATGGATGCAAAAAGTCAAGGATTTTTAATGTAAGACTTATTATTTTTTTAAATATTATTTAATGTTAAAATTACCCAGTTATTTTTAATGAAGATATTTTTTTATTAAAATTGCCATTTTTAAATTATAAAGCTAATAACTTCATATCGATTGTTATTTGTAAAAAATTTTTAGTATGCTCTCTTACAATATTTCATATGAGTTTTAATTTCTATATTTCAAAGAATTTTCTATATTAATTGGAATCCTACTATTTATCATTCCCATAAGGACAATTCTTTGTCGAGTAAATACTATATATTTGGAAGAAATTTGAATTTACTTCGGTTGGCTAAATTTACTAAAATTCTTTTTAAAACTAAATATTTTCCAAACTGTAAACGAAAATTACATGCTCAGTAGCACAGTAATATTTTCCTACATATTAGGTGATTAATTTTACATTGACAAAACGAGACCAATAAATTCTAACATTTTTGCCATTGCTTAAAGAAAAAAAAACTTGGCATTTCAAAAAGGACGATTCTACTTCTTATAAATTATATTAATTAAATTAATTCAGATAATAAAATCTATACAATGAATTGTTATCAAATAAGACACAGGAAAATAAATTCCCCCTCTTTTTATTTATATAGCTATAATATATTGTATTTAAATGATTAACTTCGTATTAAGGCAACACGAGACAAATGAATAAGAGATTTTACTGTCTTCGCTTCTGAAAAAAAAATACATGACTTTCAGTAAATGAAAATCCGACCTCCTTATAAACTAGTGTTGAGGAGAAAATGCTGATATTTTACTGCAGTTGTTAGGCGGCACGACTTTACACAATCTCGTCTAATTTTATGTCCCATAAAATTGGTCGTAAAACGGGAAGGGACAATCCCTGGAAAGAAACTCCGGTCTAGACCGAATGCTAGAGATCATCTGGAGCTTTATACAAACACTTAGCGCTTGTTTCGAATATCAGCTTGAGACAACAGTAAACTGTCACTAACTACACAACATTTTGCAGATTTTTCTCATAAAATTTCCTTGTAAAACCCGTTATGAGGGATTTTCTAGCTGACAGGATTAGTTTCGAAATTGAAGTTCCCGAGATTTCCATAATGGTTTAATGCTTTCATATCTTATATTAAAAAGTCGTGTCCTGCTTACTAAGTTACCCTCGCGGAATGAGTAATTATTTAAGGGTTTATTTAAGCGAAAAGACAATGTTAATGCTAATGACTCTAAAGAATAAAAGAGGTAACTGTAAATAAATGAATGACGTTATTGTATTTTAAAGTGACATTATTTGCCTTTATTGGGATTTATGAGGTAAGCTGCTAGCAAACTATAATGCCTATATGACAGTAAACTTAAAAATTTAAATAACAAAGACAGTTACGAGTGAATGACAATTTGCTTCAATTGATAGACCTCTTTGAACTTAAATGAAAATTTCTCAGTAAATAAATTACTAAATTGAATTATATGAAAACAGCCTTGTTAAATAAAGCAAAGTAAGTTGAAACAGGTCTTTGTAATTTTACCTCTAACTTTCTATTCTTTTCTTTCACTTACTTATTCATAAGACCAATAATATCTTCTGTCAGAACAAGATTTTAAAAAATTATGCTTATTAAGGAAATCTTATGATGGATGTCATGTTTTATGGTTTTTGTAAGCATTCTATTTAAGAAAAAAATATTATTTGTAGAAATTGCAACTCATTTTTACACATTTTTATTATACTTGATGTATTTTATTTTATTAAAAATTTTTCCCTTTAGTTTTTATCTTTTTAAAATACTGCAATAGTTACACTTGTATTTTCATAATTTCAAAATATAATCCTTGTTAATGATAATTTTTCTGAATTTTTAATTCCATCACATGATCTAATCTGAAATTTAATTTAAGAATTGATGTCTAGATTTTATAATAACTATAACTTTGAATTATACACTAAATTCTAAACAGCAAAAATGGTTGACATTAAAAAAAAATCTTTTAAGAAAACTTTTTAAAGTACATAAAAATTTTCCTTTAAATTGTAGAGGAACGGGACTCTTTACAACTTCATTATGATGTAGATGAAATTTAGGTATTTACGTATTAGATCGTTGACGCCACCGGTAGCCAACGATTTAGTAACTCACTGGCAACGGATTCAAATCTGGCGATATACCGTCGACGCCAACGAAACCAACCATATCCGGACAACAATGAAGGTTTCGAAAATTCTTAAAATAATGGCGGTTTTTTGGAATTACTGGCGGTTTAGCAACTCATCAGCGACTGCCGCCTTCAGATTTGGTGATAAAAATCGACGCTCTAATTCGTAAGTACCGAAATTTATTTCAATTATTTTCCACATTTCACAAGCCAAAACAACTTGAACACGAAGATACACGACATTCACTAGAATAAAGTTTAATAATAACTTAAGTAAAGGATCATTTGAAATATAGCCTGATATTAATATCATATGTTGTATCATAAAGGGAAGGTAATCAATTACAAATATTCAAATTCGTCTCGCATTTCATGGGCTACTGTGCAACTGACAACAGAAGATATTCATAAATCATTAAAAAGAATTCTTGATTATGAAATACTGGAATTGTGTTTATTCATAGGCAACTCTTTGTAATCCTTTCAAAAGTCCTTAATATTATTTCTGAATCTTTTTCTAAAAATTGAGAAACAAACGAAATCATTTCTAAAATCCAATATTGCCCACAATATATTGCAAAAATGTTTGCTTTCATAAACTATATTTGTTATTTCTTTTCTACATTTTATGAGTATTTATGTATACACGTTTCATATATTTTATGAACATATTAAATTTTGACGATCAATATTTTTTAAAGGTTTCTGAAACGTGTGAAGGCTTCATTGTAAGTTACTCATTATAACTGTTTGTAAAGTGCAACATTCTTATTTATAATTTATATTATAATTTTGAAATAATTAAAGAAAAACTTTTAATAAATCAATTTACAGTATTTGCATCAGTTTATATAGGAAGGAAAAAAAACAACTTTCTCTTTTTGGCGGCATTTGCTGCTAAAATGATAGAACAAAAGGAAATTACATTTCATATACAGACTGTGGAAGGCATGGGAGGAGGATGACATGAAAAGAAAATAAATTACTAAAAGTTTTCTATAAGAAAAAATATTCACGCTCCTGTCACCTACGAATGACGAGTATCAAGTTAGACTATGTAAAATCTTTAGTTCATGTGTGGCAGCAGCGTCATGCACTCAACGACCTGAGAATCTTCACGCGAGTTACACGTTCCCCCGTTTTACCCTCTTGTGGTTTCCTGGGTTCCTTTGAAGCCTGGACACTTTACCGACAATTTGCTGGAAAACTTCAGACGCGTCCACAGATATCAAAGCACCCCAAAAAACCGCAAAAGTGGTACAACGGGGAAACGCGTGGCCGTTCTGAAGATTCGAGGGGTCGTCGGAACGCCGCTTAAAAAGGGAAGAGCAAATGATTTATTAACAGTTCATTCTTGACTATTGATGTGTTTTTGACTGCTGTTTGTGATTGACTGTTAAAATATTCTGAACCCTCTGGGTGGTTTCCTTTTAAGTGGGAAATCTTTGGAATGCGAGACCAGTAATGTGTTGTGAAAACGCATCGGTTTTCCAAGAGATAGAAAGCTCTAGTTGAACTTTTTTCTTTCCCCTTTACGTCTTGCGTGGTCAAGAGTCCTTAGGGTAGGAACAAGTTACCACTCATTCAAGTTAGATTTTATTGCTTTCGTTTACTGAGCACAGCTACAAAAACCAGGGGATTTCTAAGAATAGTGTCTTGTTTATAAACAGGACAGGAAGACTGTCCTGTTTATTTTTAACTCCGAAAGTTGATAATATCGCTTTGGGAATCGATGCACAGCGTAAATATAAATAGGGAGGTTCTAACTAAACATTAATAATTAAACTAATGTTAATAACTTCCCGAATATAAATAATTTTTTAAAAAAATATTCTTATTTCTTAGTTTTTTAAATCGACAATACCACTGAGGGGGGGGAGCACTTGATCAGAGGTGATTGGTCTATTGGTTAGAGGTGATTTATCTAAATTTTGATCTATGATTGTATGTTGGCCCCATGAAAACGGCCTTGCCGCATGAGTAGCTAAGAGGTAATCCTGGCGCTAGATTGCGCTACTGAAATAAGAAAGGCTAAAACCTGGCTTAAAATCGCTGAATTTGTCAGGGGGTTTGTCTATTACAAGTAACAACAAGAAAAGTAGAGAATCATATTTGGATAAATTCAAAGTTGTATGAATGCCTCTTATGTGCGTCTCAAAGGAATTTTAGATTATTTTTTTCACTACTTAGAATTTAGTTACAGCAGTTGTTTTTGCTTAGCATCTAAAAAATTCAATTCAATTAAGTAAAATAATATCCTATTAGTCTATAACTGTCTTTCATTTTATGGCTATTTTTACATCAACATCATCGTAGTTTGTTAACAGCCCTCCTTTCAGATTAGAAACATGATCGAAAATTAAATCAGTTCCTCCCATTTACTTGTTTCTACTTATTTTCAGAGATTATCTGGATTGCTGAAATTAATGGAGTCTGAATCCCCGCTTTAATAAACCTTCAACAAATCATTTTACTCAGGGAAACCACTTTAATCAAAGCAAGTATTACGAAAGCATTAATTTATTGCTGCAAAGACAGTATTGGTTTTAGACTACCTCTGAATTTCAACCATCAATAGGCATAATTGCGCAAATTTCCACAATACATTTAAAATGGGTAGGCAATCTGCCAATTGCATTATAGTTAAAATTGATTTAGTCGTTCTTAAATTGGATATTCTCAAGCTGGTACAATACGCTAAACTACGGATTCGCTAAACAATGCTGTTTTCTGTCTTGCGAAATTTTGCTTATTTATATTTATAGAAATAACTTGAAATTTTTTTAAGTAATAATGGTAACGAAAAGTTTGCTTACATTCGCTAAAAGAATTCAGTTAACTGACTTAAGAAATTTACATTTTTTGAATGGGCATCAGTTTCTGAAATCCTGTATTTATATACCTTATATATTAAGAAATATTAAAATACTTTTTATTTATTTTAATTAAATAATATAGCTGAATACATATTCTGGCAAACAGCATATTCTATGTATTATAATTAAACTTACTATTTGACACTGATATGGCATGTCATTAATCTTTGGCGATAGCATCAAACACGACTACTTTACTCTATGTGTTATAATCAATGAATGTATATAAATTTGGGTATTGCCACTGACTTTGTATTTTATCTCTATGCCTTTGAATTTAGATAATTTATTACATAAAGTTGACATAGTTTTAAAAGTATACTTTTTTTTCAAAATTATTACAAAAAGTAACCTATAAAATGTAACTTATTGATAAAAAAGATTACCTATTTTTAAAATTAATTACACAAAAGCAAAATATTAAATTTAGTGTTAAATTCTTGTTTTAATTTGTTTTATTAAATGTGTCGATATTGCTTTTTTCTTCTATGAGCATGTTCAAACCTGTTGAATCGTTTCGTGATTTGGCAAAAAGACTGTTTCAATTAATTATTCAAAAGTATTGCAGACCACTTATGACTTTATCTACATTGAACGTATGGTCATTAATTTGTTAAAATCAAATTACATGAAATGCAAGAAATTACTGCATCCACATTTCAAATGTTCATAATTTTAGCAACAGAAAAAGTAACTTTTTGTAGATTAGAAAAGGCTTTACAATAATAAATTAGATTATTAAAATGTTTTTGAGTTAATTCAAATATGATAATTGTTTTGAATAAAAACTTAGAATGCATTTTTCATGTTACTCATTACATTTATAAAATTATTTCTATTTCTTATTACCGAATAAAATTTTTTTAACAACATAATTTTTTTAAAATTCCTATTTTGATTTTGCTCTATTTGGATGTATAAACATATTTTAATAAATTAAAGAAGTAATTTTTTATATATTTATAATTATCACTTAAATCATATTTCAGAGTTTTTTTTTGGTAAATTGAAAAATTGATATTTTATAATGTAAAACAATAAAAAGAGTAAAGTGGAACTAACCATTTTTAAGATAATCAATAAAAAGCTAATAAACAAAACGTAATTAAAAACTCCCGTTAAAACCTATTATACAATGAAATCTTGTTTAAGTAGCATATTTCGTCTCAGAATTTTACTAGTAATGTGAAACAATTTTCCCATTGGAATAGGGCAACAAGTTATGTTCCAAAAAATAAAAAGGAAAACAGTAAGTAAATTCATATAGTTTATTAGTTATAATGCGCGACTTCTTTTGCAAGAAAAATGTTTAAAGGCAATCGCCTCTGGCTACAATTCAAAATTTGGTTTAAATGAGGAATCGTATTATCGTTAAATGATTTGTAACTCGCATAGCTACAGCCTTGTCAGCCTGATTCTTTTCAATGTTTGATGGAATAATTTTACGTGATTTTAGTACCTTCCTTTGAGATTTGTACAAAAAAAATTGCTTCAAAAAATGCCAAATTTTAAAATGAAGAAAAGGCACAATCAAATGAAGAAAACAATATACAGCTTCTGAAATAGCATAAATTATTTTTATCAATATTTAGTACTTATATATATTGCTGAAAAAACTATTAAGGCATACATTAAATATTTAATTTAAATTTTAGTGAACATCAATCCTTTCTAACCAGTTACTCATCAAAGGTGACTAGCAAAATATAAGATATGTGGTGTGAATGCAAAAACCAAATATTATTTGGATATTATATATGTTTTTGTTCTATACTTTTTTACTTTTATTCACAATTTTACTTTATTCTCTTTTAAGTTATTGATCCCTGAAATCTGATTATACTGGAAAAATTGGGATTACATTTCCGAGCATTTATTAATGATTGCAAATTATTAATTTTGATGTCCACAAGTTAATTGAAACCTCGGAGAACTTCTGTTAAAGTATAAAAGATAAATTTTAATTAGGAGTTGAGATATAAAATCTTTTGGATTTGAATTGTTAGAAGCTGAAATTAATCAACGACTACTTTTAATGAATTGCATTCATTGAAGGGAGTGGGGTTTTTTTTTGTCCTTGGTTGATAAAAATTGGTATGAATAATAAAGCAAATGACGAATATTCATATTATTTCAAACAAATGATTATCAACTCTAATGAGAATACGGATTTCTTATCTTTTCATTTAATACATTTCTATTTCTCTATTCATTTAATAATTCTCTATTATTCGCTACAGCTCATGATATCATAAAATTTTGCATGTTACTTATCGATTAAAAAATTATTAAAACCTTTTTTCGATTTAATGATATAGTTATTTAATTTAATAATCTAAAAAATGAATTATTAGAAATACTTTCACTAATTTTAGTTCAAAGTTAGAAAATTTTTAATTTAGCCATTAGTGTAAAGAATGAGTTTGAAAATATACCAAGCATAAAGATATTTTAAAAGCCCTTTAATTTGTTGTAATATAAAGGATATGAAAAATATGAATTTTTCATAATGTAGATTGTTTGATGCAAAATAGAAATAGTTCTGATGAAAACTTTTTGACAAAGCATTTTTTAATGTTCATACTTATAAACATAAATGCTATAGAATCTTTAGCTCAGATTTAGTGACAAGAAACGTAAGAGCTCAAAGTCAAAATATTCTCTTATTGGAAATTTAGAAAATATTATTATATTGTATACAGTCGAGAAAACTCGTGTATAAGGAAATATGTATCGTGTATACCCGTGTATATTGAAAATTCTCCCCTCCAGAAAATCAGGGGAAAAATTCGATAACTAAACTCATATTTACAAAAATGAAACAAATTAAGTCTAATCCAAAGGTCTTAAAAAAACAGTAGAAATAGAGGGAAATTAACATTTCACCAGGTGCATAACGCTGTTAAAGGAACAACCGTCAGATTATCAGCAGTGGGATCAATTTTAATTCAATAACTTTCATTTAAATTAAAACAAATGATGGAAATTATGTCGTATTAATTTGTTATAATTTTGTAATGTATAATATTTTTGATTGTGTTTACATAATTGGATTATAAAGCTAAAAGCCTTACTTTTTACAAATGGAATATAACGTAAATTGTTACTGAGTACCTACTGTTTATTTTGCTTCAAGGCCTTAATCAAGTCACTGAAGTGATCACAATTAATGATAAATACCCATTTCAATAACTTTTTATTCATCACTCTTAACGGGGGAACCCCTTCTATTTCGAGAAATATTTCATGAAATGAGACCTAAATTGTCGGAATGCTTTATTAGTTTTCTCGTACAGGTTAGCTTATAATGGATTCTGTTCACTCAAATGAATGCATCTTAACAGGTTTACTAGTGATATTTTATATGCAGACAAAACCTGAGTAACGTAATGTAGTTAGAGATGATTTACTGTTGCTTAAAGGTTGATATATGCAAACAACTGAGATGAGTGTTTGCACGTAGCCTTGAGGTGATTTCCGGAATGTCTAGACCGAATCTACAGAGTGGACACTGAATCTCCATGTTTTATGGCCCTTTTTATGAGACATAGAATCAGGTGAGATAATGGGAAATAGTGAGGGTTAACCTCTGCAGTAGAACGTCGGCGAATTCCTCTTTAATAGAAAACTGACATATGATGACTGAAGAAATTGTGTCTGTGTTGGATAAAGAGAAGTTTTGGATAGATAGATAGATATAAAGACAATTTCGTTTTATTTTAACTAGAAATTAAGTATGCAATCCTTTGGGTTAGGATAGCTCCTTTTAGCTACCATTTAAGATGGAGCATCATTTTGGTGTTTTATTTATTTTTGTTATATAATATGTACAGAGCTGTAAGGTGTGAAGGTCGAGATAATTTCGAGTAAATTCAGTTTTAAGCAATTTTATATATTTCAGGGATTATAGGAGCTGAATAATTAAGCATTGAATTAGTTTTTCGAGGGCAGACAGATAATTTATTTTAGACAAAATTATTTTTATATTAATAAGTATTCAATTTAAGTAAAATAAAAAGAAATTAAATATTTTTCTTGATTTCCTGTACACTATAAGCTTCTTAGTACGTTTATGGTACATTTCTATTTTCGAGTCGTACAGTGATATAAATATTGTTACAGGTCCAAAGGATCCATATTGTGTTAAAAGTATGACGCGTTTTATGTTTGAAACTGTTGCTTTATTTTACAAGAAAACGCAAAACTCGGATAGCAAGCAGTACACTTACGAAAATTACACCAAAAACATTATATCATCATTAATAGCAGGAATCGCGCCCAGGGCAAAAATGGAGAGATCGTTCCACGATTAACATTAAAAAGCGAGATAATTCATGCTAGTAAGTGCTTCCGCTTATATAATCTTATCCAATATATGGAATTATTCAGAAAGATATTTGAATCTCGGCAACTAACAGAAATATTTCAGGATTCTTATATTTTCTATAACCTTCATTTTTTTTGCAATATTTGTTTCCGAGATATTGATTTCGAAACCATTTATCATCCAGCAAAAGTATGTGCTAATTCTTCTTTATAACTATGATATCAACGGCTGAAGAAAACAATATTACAATTATCGTATTATTTTAACAATCTAATGCTTTTTGTTTTACGTTAATACTTTGTTCATGATGAAGATATATTTACAGTGTCATCATTTACATTTTGTTTATAATTTGCTTTCTTTATTTATATTTAAAACAAGTAGTTCTTTTAATAGTGCAAGGTAATTTAACCAGTCCCAAGTATGTCTTTATGTAAGTCTTTGTACAAACGCCTTGTAAAGAATGGATTTATTATTTTTATTGAATTTCCCTTTCTTTTGAGGTCACGTGCAATAATCATCTTCAGATAGCACTATTTTGGAATGAAATAATTCAATCGGCCGAGAGAAATCACACAAAAATTAGAATTCAGCATCCTCAATGAGTCTCTGGAAACACTAATTGAAAGACAAACAAATCCTTTCATCCGGAGATTCTGTTGTTCAAAGCATGCCCTCTAAATCTAGTCGAAAGCCAAGTATTCGACGATGATTTAAGAGCCATATAATTGCCACTATTAGTGGTTAATTTATTGCATGTAGTTGGCAAAATAATTTTTTAAACAATTAATACCATTATATTTTTAAGTGGTTTTTAATGCATGAGCACTGTAATAACAAAATCTCTTAAATAAATGCGACAGATTATGAGGTGGGATTAATTGTATGACAACATGGAAGAAACATTTTGATTTGGAGATTATAAAATTTTACAATTTTGAACTTTTCTACAAATATCTAATGACTTTTATCAATAAATAGCTTAGTCTAAGGGTTCACGCTTGATTAATGTAGTTTGGTGTAGTCATATGATTAATTTTCTTTACGAATTATCTCCATAGAATTTTGATGTTCTTGTATTAAACTTTAGAAATTCCAAATTTTTTAATAACTGCTAACTAAAATTTGATGAAAATTCAATAACTTTTATCGAAATAACTATGCTTGTGGAAATACGATTTTGCGTGTGTGTTCGTTAATTTTAGTTTTTGGAACTTTTTTGATCATTATAGCAAAATACATTTTAGAGACCTAAAAATAGTAAAAAAAGACGTAATTCACGAACATTAAAACTATTAATTATGATTATTTTATGCAGCTATGAGATGCTGAAATGAGGAGTGAAAGAATGCTATGATATCCCACGCACGTGTAACGTAATCTACCGTATCTGGTAAATATTTCCGACTCAGTATTTCTAAATAATGGCGAATCATCTAAGTATAATCCTTCCACTTGCTAAATTTGTGATCCTGGTGTTGAGGAAACCTATAACTGTAATTTGTTACTTCAAAGTTAACTACATCTCTTAGGAATTTACTAAGCGTAGCAGTAACAAAACAATTAAAAAATATATTATTTATTTTATTGAATCATTAAATTCAAAACAACAAGAATGTTAAAAAATCTAAGGAAATCCAAGACAAATGAACAAAACTTAATTATAGTTTTATGATTCTCAAACTAATTTGAATTTTTTTTTCTCGCTAATGCATGTGTGTATACTATGTAGTTAGAAATAAATAATGTCTATTAGAATTTCGGTTTATGTGTTGCATATAGAAAAAAACACGCGAAATATGTGCTAGAATAGTGTTTTGTTATCGTTATGAATAATTTTGCCATTCATTTTTATTAATGTAATTAATTTTCTTTTATAATGTTATTTAGAAACAAACATATTAAATCATAAAAAGTGGATTGGATCGCGTTTCTGATTATTCATATAGTTCCTAATTAGCGTATAAAACGTTACGAGGGGAAATATTGTTTTTGCATTATTAGAAACAACAGAAACAGTAACATAATTCTCCAAGTGAAGTACATTTTCATTAAATAAAATTCTTTTTATTTCATGAAAGTAAAAGCAACGTAAAATTCAAACCATTTTTTTAATAGGAAACTTCGAGTATTTATTTCTGGAAGTCAGGAAGAGGAAGGATTGAATTTCAGGACGAGTTTATTTCTAACGAAAGATTTTCAATTTGTTAAGCAAAGATGATCAGTATCAGGCTATTATTTGTCAAGATTTCTATAAAAATGATTAGCTCCTCCCCCACTATCGGAAATTAATTTTGATTTTGGACATTTTTTTTAAAATTAATATTGTTTATTTTGAATGAAATGGAATTTTTTCTAATCTCTTATTTAACTTTTTCTTTTTAATTTTAATGATTTTATTTTTTTCTTCACATTTTATAGAAATACATTATCGAGAACATTTCGCCCAAATTTGTACCGAAAAAAAAAATGGCCAACAGAATATTTCGCCATTAATTTATCTGTATCGTTCAAATCATATTTTGTAAATTGTAAACCCGTTTTTTAATCCTAAAAAATGTATAATATCATATTAAAATCGTAATGCCTACATATGCCAACACAGCTATTTTTTTTAAAGTAAAAGTAACGATTTAAACTTAGTAATTAATTACTCTGAAAATTTTAACGACTTTGGGGCACGTTTTACTATGTAATTATCAAACTTATCTCGCTTCTTTATATATATATATATATATATATATATATATCCGGGGATTTAGTAAAATAAAAATTTATTATAGAAAGATTTTACGAAATAATTTCATTTGCAGAAATTTAAAAGTTCTGTAACGGATACAGATTTACATTACTATATTTTTACAAACAAAATGATATATATCACTATTAAAATATGTTTTCTTTGAAAACTTACCTCTTTGTTATTTATGTATGTAGGCCTCACTTTATAATATAATTAGTTTTTATTTCCTGGTGAAAAATTTGATTTTACAAATTATTTCCAATAACGTTAATGCTTTATGGGCAGAAGTCTTTATTACAGTTTTCTGATTCATTCATTGAAACGATAAGATTGAAAACATATAATTAATATACTTTAATGTTTCCAACAGAAATGCGATTTTTTTTAACGTAACTGCTTAACCATGGATGTAGTGTGTTAAAACCGATATTTTTTTTAAATATATCTCGCATATTACGTTTTCCTTTTATGTTTATTGCATTATAATTATTTAAGAAATCCCAGTTCTTTTCATCATTCGAAATTAATATTGCACTTTAAAAAAATTATTATATGAAGTACTTTAATCGTGACATTTTCGTTAGTTTCCTGCTATTTGTGAAAAATGAATTTTTAAATTGGAAAAACAAACGTTTTTCAACTGTCTTCTGCCCATGATCGTTTTGATTTCTAAATTTTTCAAGAGTGAAGTTAATGCTCGTCCGAAACAAAAGCTTGATGTACATCCTCATATAACAGATTTCGCCCTTAGAAAAAAAATAAACCTCTTACAATACAGTTTTGACTTCACTCTTTTTTCCTCCCCTTTATTTACAAAGTTAAGTATTTGTTTTCTGATCAGATCTGATCTGTTTTCCTGTTAGATCATCACTCTAGCAAGAAATGAGATCCGATATTTGATGGGATACTTATATATTAACTAAGTCAACGATCATTGCCAAAAAGTGCTTAAAAAGGACATATTAGTATATTGACTACTGTCTTTATACTAATGTGCTTCCTTAATTTCGCCAATGGCTTATAGTTGAGCTTGAAATTCATCAATGGCATGCAATCAAGCTAAAATCTAGCCAATGTTATGTAGTTGAATCTATTCACCAATGGTATGAGTTTCATACAAATTACCTTGATGCATGGCATGTATCATAGACCTTCTGTGGTGTTTCTTTTGTTAAATAAGAAGCAAATATTTTTTTTAGTTCTTATTTTTGTTAAATGAGAACCACTTTTGAAGAAAGTCTCTTAATTTTGATTTTTAGTCTTGTCGTAAAGCATGATATAAATTACCAGGAAAATAATGTAATCACCTCGAAATCTAAAATTCGTTCTTCCTGGAACTAAACATAGTACAATGCATTTGTTTAACAACAAATGTGTACAATGTTATTTAGAGGGAAATATTGAGAATCCATTTCAAAAGAAGAGAAAATGTGTTTAGTAACATATATATAATGTTGGAGATAAACAGTGCCGCTGGTGATGTAAAATATAATATTGTAACGAAATATAACTTCTTGCGGTTGGAGGATTCGAGATTTATTTCCGCCTCATGTCCTCATTATGTTTTTTAAGCCTTGCTAGTCAGGCTAAAAACCCAATTATTTTTCATAATATAGCATCATAAAGTCATAATTTTATATATTAAACATTTTAGTTGTTTTAGGAAGTCAACTGATGATTAATTAATAAATTGTAAAACTTCTTGATGTAATAGATGCAGATTGTAGTGAAACTTTTAACCAGCAAATTTTCAAAATTAAACATCTACTGCAATTCAGAAATTGAAAAGTTTAAAATTGTGCCAAGAGATGTTAAATAAGTAAAAATTACTTAACTGCTTCTATCATTTCAACAATAGCATACTAGATAATTACACTATATTTTATTGTATTATTATCGTAAGTTATTTAATACACTTTGTAACGGAAATTGAAACATAACAATTTTTTTGAAATAAATTATAGATATAATTATTTATAAAGCAGTCCTATATGTTTCAGTGTACGAAAATTTCATCTCGGAAACTTAAAAAAACAAAACAATTAATTAATTTCTAATAATAATATTAATCTCATATTTTGATTAATAAAAATTTAATCCAAATATTTTATTATTGTTTGAGATATCGCGATAGCAATTTCCGAGTTAGAATTTTCTGAGCTTCTGCTCTTATAAGTAAATGCATTGAATCTAAAACTGGAGTAGCGCCAACAAAACTAAGGAATTAACAAGAAAAAAATTCTCCACAAAATACATCTGCTCCTTTTCCGCCTCTTTGCTATTCTTTGTCATTTTCCAGAAGCTTGGAATTGTCATTTTCTTCCTTCTGGTTAAAATAAAAATAAAACCATCTTAATATAGAGCTTCTGAAAAGAAAAGAAAAAATCTATGAAACCCAAATTGTTCTTCTATAACATTTCACCGGACAGATTTCTGGCAGATAAGTATATTGTGCGTGGGAAAAGAAATGATCTGATGCCTACTCTGCTGGTCTTTATTGGACAAATAAGGGTTAAGAAAAGGGCAAGTTTTTTTTTTTTTTTTTTTTTTTGAAATTTAGTGATGGTGGAATAATATCAATGACTGAATGATTTATTAGCGGTTGTTTGTATCCAGAAAAGAGGTATATCAATCATTAAACGTCTTTAATTAGTTTTCGATAGTATCATGAGTAACAATATATTATGAAACTAAAATGATCTTGCTACAAAATTTTACTTTCGTTTTCAATATAACTTAGTTACTAGTAATATATGTATAATAAATTAGCTGGTACCAAGAACGTTGCCACCGCAGTAGCAATAATCTAGGAAATATCGTTAGAAATTTAAAATAACTGTCTTGTTTAATTAATAAATAATACAATGATATTTATCTTTGAAATTTAATGATATATAAAGGATAAGTACAAATATTACTTATTCTATTTTTTTAAACTTTATTAATCAAGTGATTACGAATAGACAACATATTTTACTTTTCGGTTTCCGGCATAAAAGAAAATGTCGGTGGGAATAGTAGGAATGCATGAAAGCATATCTTCTTCAGTTGGCGCTGCTGTTAAGAATAGTTGTTCCGATGCTTGCCGTATATTGGTCTTTTGATTATGGTGCACCTGTTCGGGTATGATACAAACGTTGACTTCCGATTCTTGTTGCATGCCGATTATCGGATTCTGAAGCAAGTAGATTCTCAATTTGTAAAAGATTCGCTTTATTTCTCACTTGTAATTTCTCATATGTTTTGTAAATTCTCATATATATTTCTCATATGTAATTTCTCATTTCTCATAATTAGCTTAATTATACTTGCTGTGCTGGCAGATCTAATAAGTGACGACCGTTTGGAAGGCATATTTTTTGTAGAAGTAATCAACACGGTATACGCTTACATCCCTCAAAAGTCGCTTGTCGATTCACTGAATAAATAGAACGATTACTGACTGCACTGGAAAAGGCCCATTATATATAACTTAACTTTTTCAGAATAAATAATAATAACCTGTTTTGTATGTGTGAGATAAACTCTGAATAATATGTGCGGTTTGCCACAAACAAAATATGATGCATCCTGAACTCGTTAATTAACGACAAGAAAAAAAAAGAACTTGTACTAAATATCTTCGAATTGATTTCATTCACATTGATTGGCATCAAATATTATAATTTTATTGTGTTTGGTATATGGGTAATAAGCTCCAAATAACATGTGATGTTTGTCGTTTGCTGTTTACATTTTGTTAAATGTCAATTTTGAAATATAACCTTCGCGGCGATGCAAGCAATGTGTTGACCAAGTTTCATCGAAATTGGTTGCACGATACGGCAGCGCATAAGGTACGAACAAACAATTTTTTTTATAATATTATATTTGATAAAGTTAAATACTTCACTTTATTTTTATAATAATCCTTAAATTTAAAAATTAGTATATATTGTGTTTTTTTTTTCAGAATTTTTAAAATAATCGTATAATAGATTTTTTGGAATAGATTTTAGATTTTTTTTCTTTCAGAATTCTATTTAGATTTTATTTTTATTATTAATGAATTTGCCTTGCCAATTTTTTTTTTTATTTTGAAAATAAACCGTCGCCCTCCGAAAAGTATTTTGATTTATAATTATTCATCTAATAAAATGATCTAAAATACTCTGAGGAAGAAATAAATATTTTAGGTTAAGCTTCCTTTTTATCGTTCATTACCATATGTTTTATACCGTGAGCCTAATTATCTACCATAAGTTTGACGCAGCACGACCAAACAGGGCTCCTGCGCCAAAAAATCTTAACCCTACCAACGAACCCGAAAGTTTAACTTACCATCTTCTTACAATTGCAGTTTTTTTCAGCAATCAGAATTAAAAATAAATAAATAAAGCACCAAATTGATGCATCATATTGAATGGCGGATAAAAGGATATATCTGAGTACAAAATAGTATTGATTCAATATATTTTATTTGTAAAATTCCTGAATTTCTTATTTTTATTTACCTACCGCATTTAAGATGGACATTAGGTAATTAAATATCGCAAGACGACGTTATTTTCTTTTCGTTATAATGACAAATCAAAGAAAAAAAATGAATATATATATATATATATATATATAATATATATATATATTGAAATGTCTTGAAAGGCATTACTTTAAAATTTAAAGATTAGTGCATGACACCGTGTATAAATGTTTTAGTGTACGTTTCTATTATAAATATGCAAAGATTTTGCATAAACATGCTCTAAATTTTGGAATAAAATTGTAATAATTTCTTGATTTAAGAGAAAAAGAGCCTTCTTTCTCTTATCAATGTTTTCTATAAACGTAAAATAATCATCTTTTTTGTAAGCTTTACTTCTGGAATTACAAAAGGAAATATTTTCTGGAACTTAAGCACTAGACTGTCGATCTTTATCGCCAAATTTGAAGGAGTCGCCAATAAGTTGCTAAACCACCAATAGTGGCAAAAACCGTCATTATTCAACATTGTTCAAACCTTAACTGCCCTCCACCATTTTATTTATTTCTTTGGTATCGACGATTTATCAACAAATTGGAATCCGTCGCCAATGAGATACTAAACCGTTGGCTTCGACGATCAAATACGTAAGTAACGATTTTCTAATTTTTAAAAAACGCATTTGAAGACAGAGTCGAAATTAGCACGTTTAGAGATGTTAATAATTACATTTTTTTTCTATACATATTGTATGTCATAAATGTGTCATTACATACGATATTTTTTCTGTATGGAGTATCAAAAAGTCATATTGGATTTACATATTTCACAATTGGTTAAAGAATATTTTTTAATCTTGCATTTACACGTGATGGCTCACTAAAAGGTTTCTATAATTTAATATGTAAAAAGTTTCTATAATATGATATATTTCTGTAAAAAAATTTCCAAAATGTCAGACTCACGGAATGGACTAAATTTAAATTCATTTTTCTACGGTAGACAGTGGTTTATACAGTTAGCTAAAGGATTACAAAAGGCTTCGTGCTTTTGCGCATGCGTTAGGATGGGTTTAATTCGTTAAATAGGAGAGCGAGGGAAGATGAAAGGAGGAGATGTTTACATTTAACAATGAGGTCCAAGATCAAAGCTCCTCATCGTTCTGAATATCACTCCTTCATGAGAAGAAATCGTCGAAATACGGTTGTCTCGGAATCCCTAGTCAAACAATACATTGAAATTAATGGTGAAACGCGCTGGGTAGAAAAGTGCGGGAAGTTCTCAGTAAAAATCCTCGGGGGAAAAATATTCTGATAGACATTTTTTTGTGTGATTAGTTTCGATTCAGGAAAGGGAATCTTGGGTATCTTTGAAAAGAATGTTGTGGGCACTACGGCTTGTCTTTTAATCCCTTCTCTTGCATCGTGAGAAGTACATTGCCATCAGCCGGCTTGCTGGCACAGAGGTAGCGCGTCTGCCTCGTGTTCTGGAGGTCCCGGGTTCGAGTTCCGGTTCGGGCATGGTTGTTCTTCTGTGTGCTATCTGAGATGTGTGAATGTGCCCCCCTGTAAAAAGGGGTTGTGCAAGCGAATGTGGTGAGTGGGTAGCAAAGTCGTACTCTTGGCCCTAGTTGGCGCTACTCAAATACAAGAGACGCTTCATTCGGCTTAATCTACTGCTGGGTTCTGCGGCGGGCTTGTCCATGACAAGTGCCATTTGACACAACAAAAACATTGCCATCAGCTTTAAATCTTGAAGTTAATTATTCAACTTTAGATTAGAAAGTAATAAATTTGTTTTAAAAAATAATGTAATATAATTTCAGATAAAAAAAAAGATATTTTTGGATATTTCGTTACTCACACGCACAGAGAGAGGGAGAGTCTAAAATATACATATAAAACACGATGAAGAAAGGGGTTTTTTTTCAATTGATGTGAATTTCATGGAGTATAAAAAATTTCTGATTATAAATAATAAATCTCTTTACGTAACTTAGGCCGCGGTGGCCTGATGGTAAGGTCTCGACTTCAGAACCAAAAGGCTTTAGGTTCCATCAAAGAATTGTTGAGTAAGCGGGCAGGGTATGCGTTAAATCCGTCGGGGCGTAACGTCCTCCCGTGGTGTATTGTGGATGTTTGGAGAGACAGGTATCGGATCAAGTGTCATCCACGTCATCTGACTACGGCTTAATTTTATGATGGTCGTCCCGAAACAACCCTGGTGTTTTTTCAAACATTAATAAATGGAACTCTATTCATAAATTATATTGGCATCTGATCAATTTCGACAGATGTAATTTACAGGCAAAATCGAGAATAATGCTCAGATAAAAAAAAAGTAGCAATATATCAGTTTTCTGAGAAAAAAAAGAGCATAAATAACTATTTGGGAACAAATTTTTATTCCTGAAGTAAATAAACCACATCCAATCCACCATCCATATTTCTTTAAAGCATGAATTCGTGTCTATTACTGAACTTGGGTGGGAAAGAATTGTTCTCGAATTTAATAACGGGTGTCGAACGGAAGCTCAGAAAGATTTTTCGATGGAAATACAAATACGTATTCTTCACCGCTTCGCCCCAAATCATTCGTGGTTATTTGGAAACGTGTATAGAAGCCAAAGTGAATTATGGACCCGGGAGCACAAAATGCGTAAGTCAAAGAGAGACTTGTACCGTAACATAGGCGGAACGTGACTTTCTAGTTGGATGGGTTTCTAATATGGTTTTTTTCTTTCACTTTAAACTTAATTTATATTTAGGGGAATTCAGTATATTGTAAACTGTATTTGTCAACAGATCAAAGATCCTTTTCGAATAAGCTTAGTGAATTAAGGAAAACTGTTGTTCAAATTTTAGTTGCGATATTACGATGTAAAGAGTGTTTAAGATGAATATCATAACGTTACGAAGCTTTAAAAAAGTGCAGCACTGTTTCTTTGCAGAATTTACTGGAACTGTGGTAGCCTGTTGAAAAGTCTCAATTTCGAAGTTAGAGGGTTTTTTATTCGAGACCCGATTCCACCGAGAACCGTCCTGTTTGTGGGTTTGGTAAATTCCCTCGGGATCAAAAGTCCTCCAACTGTTGCAATACGAAATTTTTGAAAAGGGGGAGGGGGGAGTACCAGCTCGGGTGACGCCATTTGATATCTGACAGCTGTTCAAAATTGCGAGATCCTTCCCCAAATAGCCCAAGTTTTGCTATCAAAAACGGGACGTTAATAAAATTAAACTAAACTTTGACAGTGTAATTTGTAAATGGCAGTTGAAAGTTCAAATTCATAAACAGTTATAAGTGTTTAGTGTAAACTCCATGAAAATTACATATGGTATAAAGACTATACTAAATTCCTCCTGCTAGTGTGATGAGGAATTTTAAAGAAGTGGAGGTCAGCTCAGGTGCCATTCTTGTCATCTAACCACGGTTCAAAAGGTCTGTAAATTGTGAGATCCGTCTCAAAATAACTCTAGTGTTGCTTTGAAAAATTGAATATTATTATAATTAAAATAAATTTGATTGCGAAATTTCCAAATAACTGAAAGTTCAAATTCAAACATATTTATGTGTTTATTGTAGATCCCTTCAAAAATACGAACGATATCAATATTATACAATAGTTCATCACATAGTTTTCAACATATTTGCTGTGATGCGTTGAAAGCTAGCCCATACGAATGGCTTTATTTATAAACGTCCTATATAGCAGGCAGATTAATACTTGCTTATTGATGCTGCCCCAAATTAAAAAAAAACCCACAAATTATCGTCATACATGCATATCTTCATATTTTTAAAGCTTCATACATTGCTAGAAAAGCACACCTGTAGAATGAGTTGTGGCACTTCTTCAATACCCTTCACATTTCTGGAAGGATGTGCATTTAACACTTATAACTGATGTAGATTCAAATTTTCAACCTTTACTTTCGATATTCGATGGTCAACAAGGATGAATTTAGTGTTGTTTTATTTTAACAGAAAATCATGGTTGGGATATTCATTCATACTAATACATTCATTCGTAGTTCGGGTATACGTACATTTAATCACGTATGCTCACATTCATGCTTCATATTTCTTTATTCTTCGGTTTAATTTGCAATGAAAATTCAAGGAACCTAAGAATTTTTTTGATAATTATTTATTTATAAGAATATGTCCAAGTTACAACTGTCATTAGAAACATTCTTGAAAAATTGTGTTTTTTTTTCTCTATAACTGCTATATGTTATAGATGAAATAAATACGATCCTACTAGATTGTTCGAAGAATATGTAATAACCTTAATCTTACAGAAATTTTGTCCATCTTACTTTATTTATACTTTAATTTAACATATAATTTTGTGAACGTTTTGCGTCTATTTTCAAAAAAAGAAAAAAAATGTGAATGAGTTGTTGCATTGCTTCAATATATTCTGCATTTCTGGAGGGGTACACATTTAACACTTATAACTGAGATGGATTCATATAATGATAGTATTAGATTATAATGATAGTATTAGTTAGTATTAGATAATGATATAACATAATAATGATAGTATTTGCGGCTACTCCAATACTTATTCGTCGTTTTATTTTTAAGGGGACTCGGTACCTCAAAATTTCGGAAAATAGATAAAAATGTCGATTTTCTGATTTTTAGTGAATAATGATCCTTGAACGCTTGACTTGTTATTCTGAAAATTTTAAAACAATTCGACAAGTATTTAATGAGATATGGAACTATTTTGTCTAACGCGATATCAGCTGGCATGCCCAATTCCTGTGTTCACATCCGACATATTTCATGTGCGAGTAGCCAAGCCAAGCCTCTCTTTTTTTCCATGAAATAAAAAGAGGCAAAGTTTGAAACAGTAACAGTAAATCCTTGTTTATTTATAGTTTTACCGCTTTCGTTGAGGTTTTTGATTGAATTTACCTTTGGTTGTATTATAACCACTTTGAAAGGAAAACTGTCTTTTTCAAGACTACTTAATTTATTTATTGCTTA
>JAOUZG010017793.1:1398461-1426648 GCA_026289955.1 Argiope argentata | reverse complement strand
AATATGATTAGTTTTATGATAAATTATGACTAACGTTATTTAGTCTTTTATTAAAATATTTTGATTAACATGAATAATCTGTCAAAAAATTATTGAATTTCGCAAGAACTGTACTTCACTTTCATTCGAAAAATACTGAAATCCTTTCATTTTACCGATTGAGCCACTGCCTGTTGATTTCAATTTTCATCACAAACTGCTAAAACCCTATTTAAAGTATTAGAAACCAATTAAATTTAATTTATGGATTATTATCTGAAAACGTTTAATTAACAACAATTGACGTCCACTAAACGTTTAAAAGTTCAATACTCAATGTAAATGAACTTGAGCGGATGAATAAAAAGCATTTTATTGACGATTGAAATTTTGAACAATAGGGTGTCCATATTGAGTGTGAACTATTAGTAGAAATTGAATAACAGAAAGTATTTCTTTTGATGGAAATAACTTTGCAAAAAAAAAATTTCAAACAGAAATCCTCAAATAAAACAAGAGTCAAAATGATAAGAATTCAGACGCGTGGATCAAGAATTTTCCCATGGTCGAGATAAGCGCAATTCCTTATCAAAATCGTGAATTTCATACTTTTCCTATCAAACATTCCTGAGACAAAATGAACAAAATCCTTCAGTTTCATTTTTCTATCAAAATAAATATCCTCCTCATCTTCCATTTCTTTGCAAGACGATGGAACAAAAAATGACTCCGACGTTCCCATAAACCCTCTGGCTTCGGTTTAGCTTGAAAGTGTCTTTTCCAGTATAGAAAAAAATCTCAATTGCCCTTTGTTTGTTACTGCCGCCGAAAAGAGGTACCTGCGTCGGTTTTGAATGCTTCAAATTTAAGGAGTGCGTATCAGTGGAGAGGTAGGTAAAATTGGATTTCCTATCCCTGCAGGAATTTGCAGATGGGGTCGACATGAAAAGTCACTGGAGTTGATTCCGAAACAAATGAGCCTTTCTATCTTCCTTCCGATTCTCGTGCATGAGTAATATTTCTTGCCATGAGTGTTCGATGGGTTTCTAAAAATTAGAGATTTCTCGAAGCAGGATTGAAGAAAGGAAAGAGGAATCAAAATCGTTGTGAAGGAACAGAGCAATGAAATTTGAAGGTTTTATTTTGCTAAGGTGTTGAGTTCATTGCTTGATTTATATTCAGTATCTTTTTGAAGATTTATTGTAATATCTTGTTGATAAATGCTTTAATTTTAAACATATTACTGTTTTGTGATCACGTTAATAACTATGTTATGATAATACAAAACAATGTTAACATTTAAAATTTACTATATAGAATTTTCAGAAGTAAATGATATAAACGCAATAAGAGTTAACTGAACGATATATAACAGCTTAAAGCTGGAAAGGATTGATTAAATATTTGTTTCCTATAAGAGTATAGCAATATATTATTAAATTTTTTGGAAGTATTTAAATAGTAAATATATGTGTCATAGTTTTGTTTAAAGCTATCTAATGTATTCAGTAACTAATTCTTTGAATATCTTTTCAATAATAAATTCAGTGTTGTTTTTTAGTTTTATACCTTGTAAAAAGCGATTTACAGCTACGAAATAACATTTATAAATAATGAAAAGAAGAAAACAATCGTTTTTTTTATGATGATGATGAGAGTTTTTCTTTTCTGTTATTCGAATGTGCTGTATATCTACTTATATACTACTTACATCTACTTATATTACAATTCTTCTTTCAATATATTCAATATTATGCTTTTATCAATGTTGCATTTAAGAATAACAAAAGCTTTTTTTCGGCCATCAATTCTGAAACAGTAATTTCACTTCCAAATTTATTTAGAAGCTCATATATAGTTTTATTTACAACCACTTGTTCTTAACAATTTACCAAATGTATTTCGCCTCTTGGAATTTCGTATATCTGAATGATAAAAATAAATAAGCAGCAGTCTTAAACCTAAATATTTAATTTAATAAAAGGAAATATAGAGAGGTAATTAAAAAATTATGTTTTACTTAATAGATTATCATGCAAAGAAAAATAAAGATAACTAAAAGTAAAGGCAATCAAATTTCTTTGAGAATTCCTTACTGTAAATTTTTAATCAATTTTTAGTTGATACTAAAAATATCGATGGCCATGTATCTATAATTTGTAAAAATATATCGTTTTAACATTTTAGTCAAGCTATGCATCAGTATCATTAAAAAAACTTTATTTAATATTAAGTGTTTTTTCCAACAGGTGTTAATCCATATAAAATGTGTTTCAGAATATAGTGTTGGCCAATAGGACAACATTATTAGGCCAGGTTTTTTTTATTATTTATTTATTTATTATTATTTTATTATTTATTGAAAAAAAATCAACGTCCCAAAGATATTGTTCGCTATAGATTCGGCTTCTAAAAAATGGTCAGAATAAAAAAAGTTTGATAATCCCCCGAAATTAGCTGTTTAAATACAAGAACGTTTTGCAACGAACTTATAAATTATACAAAAATATATTTAAAAAGATACATTCAGTCTTGTATGTAAGCAAAAGATTATTTGGTTGTTATCTACAGAATCTTGATGTGGATGGTACGTTAGTATTTTCTATTTCTATATTTCAATGTGAAGTACCTGAAGTTAATGTATAAAAAAGTCAGATAAAAAAATAAACTCTACGCTATTTATGAAGTAGACGTCAAAGAACTAAGTAGCATATTAGGATTAAATATCAGCACATTACCCATGTTTATCATCTTGTGCTTACATACAATCGGATTTGTATTTCTCTTCAATGGACTCTACGTGCAGTGCATTCCCTGAATGTTGTCATTTTAGTTTATAAGTCTTCCTTTGGAGAAAATAACTCGCATCAACAGAAAAATTTCTTTCAAAAGATCATCACAGAATATGAAATGTGCCTTGCAACTCAACTCCAGTAAGACCCTATTAGTATTCCTCAGAGACCCAAGTAAAAAGTTGAAACTCGAGCAGGAGAGCATTGTGCGCATTCGAACACGAAGCCAATACCAATGCGCGTTTTTCCATTCCGCTGATCAATATTCTATATGTTACAGTTGAAAGATGGAGCACTATTCTATTGTTTTTGTTTACTTCTGCTCTTTTAATACGGCTCTTATGTTTACCCTCCGTTGAATTTGCTTCAATTCCGAAACGCTTTATGCCTGTATTGACTGCCTTCCGTCATTCCGATGATTCTCTTTTCAGTTCTTCTCTTTCAAAGAATTTGCTCACTTTGAAAGTAAAATGTCAAAATAATATTTTATGCGTGTCCATGACGAGGAAGGATGCAGTTTAGTTCTGATGTTTTTATTTAAACTACGCACGGGATGTATTTGTAAAAGTTTTGGCCTTGCATGTCTTCATTCGCTTCATATCCAGCGAACGCTAGAGGCATAGACAAAAGCAGATGGCAAGAAAAATTTTTTGGAAGTGGAGTTTGGAAAATTACAAAGTTCGAATATTTTCATCCTTCGATATATTGTTGTCATTTCTCTTCAACAGTTTGTAATGTCACTTGTTGCATCACAAATGTTTGAGAAATTTACCTCTTAGAAGGCCGCTTTACTTTTCAATAATTTGCTAGACAAATTTTCTAAAGTAACTCATTAGATGGATTGCTTAGGTGTTAATATATTTACAAGATTTATTTGCATTATTGCGTTTAGAAAATATACTGTTATCTGATCTTTACATTTATCATTAACATAACAATTTTTACGCCGAAATAAACTTTAAAATCTATGTCAATAATTTAACTAGCAATTCGGTTTCATCTCACATTCTGCCAGAAGAATCCTTTTTTTATGATTAATGTAAAAAGTTTACTGTCACTAAAAATATCTTGAAATTAATGACTACGTTTACGAAATCGTTTTAAACTTATCGTGTCCTTAAGATCGGAAGATATTTGAGTGTCCCTTAAGAAGATACCAATTCGAATTTGTTGACATTGGATGCTGATTTCCAATCGGTGTTGCTAGATTATGAGATATAATGATTGACAACACTTCAATAATCTTCTATACTCTTCATTTCTTTTTCATCTTCTTGTCTATACGGTGTAGTTCCGTGGTTGTAAGAACAAAGATTTCATATTATTGTAAGCATCGAGAACTATGGTCTCTGAGTAAGGAGACATAAACTTGGAAAGTTATTTGATTAAAAGTACTGTTTGTTTCAGCATCCATAGATGATCACTTTTCACCCAATTCTATCTCACTAGGGTGGGAGATGCAGAAACATGTACGCATTTTTCAAAATTTTCTTTCTGATTGAATGTAAACATCTCCTCCTCCCATGATTCTTCTAACCCTTATTTTGTCACATTAAACTCATCTTAACGCATGCGTAAAACAGCGGAGGATTTTAGAATCCGTTGGCAAACAATATCTTTATTTTTCTGGATTGGCATATTCCACGAATCAAACCTTCATCGAAAAGAAACTAATGACATAAATCTTGAATTTCGACCTTGTAAACAATATGCACGAACTCTCATTTCATAGAGAAAATTTCACCTCTAAGATATTTAGAAAATTGAAGAAGGAAACAATCTCAGCCCTTCCTAAATCACTAATAGCTGAAAAAATTTACAACTTTCAAATTTTTATTCCACGAGGAGCATATATATGTATTTTCGCAAAAATAGGATTTAGATTTTTGATAGAAGTGATTTATTAAATCACAAATTTGACCTCATTTTTGATCATAATCTGTAGAATTTTAGTAATATTTTAAATTAATATTTTAATATTTTAAATTAATAATATTTTAATTAATATTTTAAATTAATATGTAGAATTTTAGTAATATTTTAAATTAAAAATAAATTTTCCGTGTATATAAGAAAATATCAATATTGTTAGCAAATAATTCACTGCATATTGCAAAATAGCTAATCATCGGGTTCCCAAATCAAAAAAAGGTTGTGCGATGCAACTTGTGTAAAAATGTCAGTTGAATTCTAATACGACCCAGGATGATTTTGACATTGTATTGAGGTGGAGTATAATTGTTCTTTAAGACGTGATAAATAATGATAATTTTTTACAAATTGTTTTTTAATATAATTTTTACTTCCTAAAGTACAGCAATTCAGATTATTTACAGTATCTTTAACTATCCGCTATATGAGCTTATTTGAAACTTAGCAAGGTCTTAATATCTACTGTCAGAGAATTCTTTTTTAATAAATTATTAATTTATTAAAAGCTCCTGTGCATTAAGAATGTAAAAGTTTATTTGAGATTTTTTTTTAATTTCTCAAAGTTTATATACTAAAGATGGAAACTAAGCATAAAGAGATAAAAACAATATTTATAAGACCGGCAATCAAACTTAAAAACTATTTTAACTAAGAAAGTTTGATTTTATAATTCATATTCTTAATTATTCATATTCTTAATATCTTCCAAAGAGTACATTCACATTTACATTACAAATCCCTCGTATACATTATTCAAAATTTACTTCAAGTGTAGAACTTTGTCCTTAAATATGCTTTGAATTAAATTAAATTTATTTTGTGGAATGGAAAATATTTGGCTCCAAGTTAACACATTTGCAAAATTGTTTCATTTTAGTGCGACTTATTTCATTTAATGTAGAGCTTTGTTGAACTAAACCACTACAACAGACTTGATCTTTGTTAATTATGTAGAAGATTTGCGGATTCATTTCCTGGCCAGGTTTTAGGGTAATAAGCAAGATTTGTAATGAAAACTTATAGGCCGAGGAGACAGTGATGCCGAAAGATTGTAGAACCATCATATAGTACTTTAAAGAATGTCAACTCTTCTGAAGCTGCAATGGCAGAATGCTGAAATTGTATTTCTTCATTGAAATTTCGTTTAACGAACATAATTATTGAATCTTATTCGTAATTTGAAACAATCTTTCCCTAGGAATTCGGGAAAAATAGAATAATGAACCTAATTTTTAAAAAAACAGCTAATTAATGATACAGTTTATTATTTGTACTATATGCATTTTCCATTAAATTGCCTGAAATCATTTGTCTTTGTCAAATGGATTTTATTTTTATTTTAGAAAATGACTTCAAATTTCGAAGAAAATGAACTATAGTATTATCGTTAAATAAATAAATAACTCGGTATACCTATTGCTTTATCAGGGTGATATTTCTCAGTACATGATGGAATAATTGTCCATGCTTTCACCTTTTTCTGTATTTATTGGAAGTGTGTTACTATTTTATATTTGTTACTAATTTCCTCTCCTGACCAAAATATTTACCGAGATACAAAAGACAACTGTCCATCAATTTTCTGATAGTTCTTGTTCTTCCATTAGCACCTCGCTGTTCATCATGATCCTGTAACCCGAAAATCTCGGGAAGAGGAATAATCGAATGGATTAAATCTTCTCATATCCTTTACAAACTCTTCCGTGTCGGGTGTTATCCGTCCAAAGCAACTTCCATGTAGTATTCTCTTCAGATAAGTGATAAACACATTCTGATACTGTCCAATTTAAATTTTCAAATTACTGCAATAGTTCTCAGTCGAAATTCATTACTATGATGTGCCTTTTTTTTTATTCTTCTGATCGAATATCAACGGAAATTTTTTACTGTTACACGGAATGCAAACCCAGAATATTCTTTGATAATTTTGGTTGTGTTCTTCCATCTGCTTTTCACCTCTAACCCAACTTTTGGTCAGAGATACAATCTCTTCCATTAAGGCTCCACAACCATTTGTTCAAACTCTTCGAAGTCATGTCCAACAATACTTATCGGGCCAAAAATTATTTCATACAGATTTATGGATTATCTTCAAATCAAATGCTCAACGCAGAGTGATAACTAGGTATATTTCTAGGTATAATTTGATCTTTTTCAAATATTGTTTTGTACATAAAATTGCAAATTTTTAGATGGACGAATTAACCAAAATTATTATTACCGATTTACTCTACATTTCCTCATAAAAGCAAAATATTATGAAAAAAATAATGCTGACCTTTTAGATAATGGTATATTTACAAAGCAATCTTTCCTGATAATTTTTACGAAACAAAATATATTTTAATGAAATTAAATTACCACATTGAAAATGCATCTCAAGAAAGCAATGTTATCTGTATTTCTTGCACTGAAAACATGCTCTGATTTGGACTCTCTAATGTAACAATATGTATTTCGGCTCAAATACATCTGCTGAAAAAAGTTATTATTGTAGAATGAGAAGTTAAACGATAGTAAAAATATTATAAAACTATCTTAAATGGTAAAAAAAATTAAACATAAAAATATTAATTTTGAAAAAAAAAAACCCATCGTATTTAGGAAAAAAAATTCATTTATGCTGGAAACTAAAGAAATGACATGGCGTCGATTACTCAGTTCTTCACAATTATAATAAAGTGAAAATTCAAATTCTATCAGCTTTAAAAAATAAAGTTATTCAAGTTTAATTTTCGGTGTACTGTGATAACCATATCTCTTAGCAATTAATAGTGGTGAATTTTATTATATGAAACACTCACAAAATAAATGTATGATGACCAAAAGGAATTCAAAACTCTCCTTTAGTCCTTACTTATAGATTAAATATATAGATTAAAAGGCATTTTGAAAATTTGTTGGCATAACATCTTTTTGGTTGGAAAATAGGGTAAAAAATTATAAATGAAAAATAAGAAAATAAATAAGGCATAAGATTTTCAAAGTTTTTAACACTAAAGTACTATATCTAAGAACCATTTCCCTAAAAAGTATTATTGAATTTGGCAACGATTATCATTTCGTTTTAAAGCATCCGCAGCATACGACTTCTTTTGGAAGTTTGAGAAATATCTTTGCAAAATTGACACTCCTAAATGACCGTTCCTAAGGAAACTTGAGTGCCTGCAAAAATTCAGGAAGATTCCAGTTTTCAAGAAATGAAGACTCTTTATGGCACTTTTATTACTGTCATTTTGCGACAAAGGTCAAATTAGAATTTCGAAGGAGAAAAGTTTCAGCTTCAATTTTTTTATTAGATTTGAAAAACATTTTGGCACAATGTCAACATCTAAAGTTTTGAAATATGTTTTGCTATTTTTGTGGTGTTGCTTGTAAATGCATTACAATAAAATCTGAAATTGTATAATTATAATAAAAATCTATACTTATTTGTAGAAAGTCTACAATATATTATTCTTTTAGTGAACTTTATTACGTTATTTTTTGTAAAGTTTGTTCATTAAATAAAATAATGCTTGTTAGGGGAATCTTCCATGAAATAGAGAGCTAAATTTTTTTTTAAAAAAATAATCGAATCCATGGAATTATAAAATTTTTAGTAGGCGAAGTAACAGATGTTAATGTCTGCTATTCTAGATTTTCTATTCTCTTGTGCTGGACTCGTCAGACGACTGACTTTGGATTCGACTAAACCACTGGCTACTCAGCGCACAATAGATGCTGCCCCAATAGTTGACTCCAAGATTCGGCACGTAGATTAATCACAACAAGTTAATCGCTTGAGCTCAATAGACTCCCCTCAGCTCGGCTTCTCGATTTCTTGTATCTTTACAAACAAGGCACGGATACTTCTGAAAGTATCGTCATACTTAATGCTGTCTTAACCGTCCTGTCATCAAAATTTCTGAAACTTCTGGAATTTTCCATTCGCATATGGCCTCCATAACCGAAAAACATTAGTCCGATATTTGTTCAGCATCCTTTACAGTAGCCCTTAAAACTGTATTTTTACAATAGATCTAAATGCGCTGTAAAGTAGTATTATAAATTTGTAACATCATTAAGATAACGTAAAATTATTTTATGCGAGTTTGAAAGTATTATATATTCTAATTTAAGGATTATTTAAGTAATTATCGCAAGCTTTTCAGGTGAAATATGCGGTTTTGATTTGTTCTTTAGAAGACTAAAAGTAAACAAGCTCGTTCTATCAGAACATTATTTAATATATGGAGACAATCGG
Source organism: Argiope argentata (assembly GCA_026289955.1). Taxonomy (NCBI): domain Eukaryota; kingdom Metazoa; phylum Arthropoda; class Arachnida; order Araneae; family Araneidae; genus Argiope; species Argiope argentata. The sequence goes on along the minus strand of JAOUZG010017793.1, from coordinate 1,417,699 downwards.
AATATTGTCATGGAAAGGCTAATTCCTAAAAATTAGCATTTCCATAACAATGAATTTTCAATTGCGAATGTCAGGCAAAATTGATAACGTGTGTCAGAATATACTTCATCTCCAGAGTCTAACTTCTCATTTATAGCATGAGTGCAGCAATTACAGCGGTTTATGACTAGCCAAATTCCCTTCATTAAATAATCTTATTTTAGTATTTAAAATCGCCGACATTCATACCCCAATTTCAAGAGAATGAAACACAAATATACGCAACAAAGCACTATAAAAGCTCTGGCATCATGGTATTTATAGGTATAATGAAGGGCAAAGTTAACTTAGATTGATGCAATTTTTGTGAGTGGAATTATAAATAAAGAAATTTATAGAGAAAAGAATCTTGATACTCACTTTACTACGTTAACTATCACAAAACTCATTCGCACTTGCTCTTCGAACTTGTTATGTAATACAGAATTATTTAATTATAGGACCCCTTCTATACTATAGTTACTGTAAAGAAATCATCTAACAGGAATGGTCCGATTATCATGTTTTGTTTGCATCTGCAAAATTATGTATACATTAACAAAATTTAGCAGCAGATGCGTGATTAAAAAGATCATACTTTAGAATTACTTTAGATCATATTTTAACTTTGATTTATATCATCATGGGAGTATGATACAGAAAAAAAAGTGATAAGAGATGCGTTAGTCTGCATCGTGACACAAAAATAAAAGAGAGAAATAAGTTTTTACTTCAAATGGAAATGTTTGCATAAATGCATATATATAACACGGATAAATTGAAGTTAATTTCATTATATATATATATGTGTGTGTGTGTGTCACAAGAATTGAAACCGACAAAAAAAATTTAAAAAAATTATAGTTATACGTATTTTAATGATGAAGGATGAATTTCTCATTCTCTCTCTCTTTTTTATCATATCAGTACACGATGTTATATTCGAAATGATGTTTGTGGCGTCAATAAAAATCAGTAAACGAAAAATTGAAATTTTAGTATCTGCACGAACATCTAAAAAAATCAGCTTTTATTAACGCGTTGCCATCGCTTTTCCAAAAGCTCTGATTCTAAAATTAAGTTAATGACAGCAGCAAATAAAATCTAGAAAAACGCAATTTTGAGCACGTGATTATATAAAATGAAATAAGTAGGAAATTTTATATTTTTTAATTTATTTAAAGTGTTTTGGATCGTTTGCAATACTAAAGCTACTCATTCAATGAAACAATTAAAATAAATAAAAATATAATTTAACTTAAGTGTGTGAAGATTGACTGTTCAAGAAATTACGTTTTACCATTATACATTGAAATATGCACAACAGATTTCATTTTAATCTTTTTTGCTTTCATTATCGGATATCGGTACTGCCTGATAGAATAAAAAGAATTCTAGGTCATATTTTAAAACTGAATGTTCAATATTGTAAAGAAATGAAATATATCAAAGAAATTCATACGTGCATTCTTTTAAAATGGAAATGAATTACATACCTAATTTCATGAGGCTATTCAATATAGAATATGATATGTTATTTCCCACCTATCAAAATTTTTATATGGATTAAAGTGAAGTCTATAACTATTATTTTTCAATAAATAAAGATTGCATTTTTTTCCAAATGACATCTGTCTAAGCGTTCCGAAATGCATATTAATCTCTCGCTACTAAAATAAAAGGCTTAATCTTTTGGAAAAGGGAATAGAACGATAAAATAATTCTTTTTAACATGATTGATTAAATTTCCGTCCATTAGGAGGCAAACAAGTTGAGTTATTTTCTTGATATCAAATTTTTTATAAAAATTTGAAAAAGAAATACAAAAAACATAATGATTTTTTTTCGATTTATTCTTGTGGTTATTGGTAAAATACATAATAGCCCTGTTTGGTGGCCAGCTTGTTCGCCTAGAAAAATGGCTTTTCTGATTGTTAAGTTATTAATACGGAATAAGTTTATTATAATTTCCTTTTGTTATTAAATAAGACCAAATATATATATAAAATAAAATTGATTTATAACAAATTGTTGTTACAGCTAATTAAAATAAGTTTTTGTTATCGTTGAAGTTCATAATTCAAGGATTTCCTAAAATTCGCAATTATGTTATGAAATAATTGATCATGATGTATTAGTTATTTCATAAATTTTCTAGATATTCCTTAAAACAGCAGTATAAAGTAATATAATAAACCGTATAAAGTATTGGATTTTAATCTTCAAAGATGTGAGTCATAGTGATCATTTATCTGACGAAGATTGTCTATAATTCCAAATGTTAATAAAACAAAACTAATCACAGATGAAAACAAAAACAGTTATATCAAAGAGCCAATCCGAAGCCAGAACATAAATGTGTTTAAAAGTTGCGACTCAATATAACATCGCTTCTAAATTCAAACTGTAAAGACTTTGTTGATATTGTTTGTGAGCATTAATGAAAAATGGTTAATAATCTGAATAATCTACAGCGATATTTAGCTGAATATTCTGAAGCTGACTGTATTTATCTGCAAAATAACGGAACTGTAATGAACTCGCGGCTAAGAAATGCTCACAGAAGAATTGAGCAGTCAACATGTCTGAGTGAAAATGATTATCAAGGAGAGACTTTATCAGACGATTTATCTTCTCGATTAATTGGTATACTCAGTGAGGAATGCACATATTGTGGTAGTCTTTCAATTCCTGCGGCAGACCTAAATAAAACTGTTGCCACCATGGCAAACTTTCTTGTATTATTTATCTAGAAACATTAAAAGTTATTTTGCTCGACAATCATATGCAATTAATTTTCTCCCAATTATTCGATCGTACAATTCGTTTTCGAGAGATACTGTTTACCCATCACAAGATATCTTTCAAAGGTAGAAGTTACTTTATTTTTAAAGGTGATACCAAAGATAGGGATATTACAAGTTTTATTACATTTTATAATGAAAAGCACAGATTCTCACAAATTTATATAATGGAATGGTCGATTTTGTTTGGAAAACAAGGAAAATCATAACTGCATAGCAATTGTGGTGGGTTGACTCCTCAGAAACGTTAAATTAAATTTTATTTTAAGTCAGAATCTTAATTTTGTACTGTTTTTTTCTTCTAACTGAACGGAAGCACTTGAGATACAAAGCACCGATCCTAAGAATTTCTAATAATATTTTGAAGCTTGATTAATCAGCTAAGTGAAGCATTGGATTAAATATACCTGTAAAAACAACGTTTATTAAAGTACAGGGTAAGTCAAAATGAATATAGCGATTACAAACGGCTATAACTATTTAATGAAAAAATATTTATCGATAAGATTTACACAGAATGTAGAAGAATCTTCAAAATTTTATATACAGAAGTCATAGATGTTCTATGTGACTTCCCTTGGTCACACGGACAACATCTAATCGGTATTCCATTTCACGCCATACATTCTGAAGCATTTGTTCATTAACCGACTCAAGCGCATTACAAATTGCGTACTTTCAGTTCTTCAATTGTTTTGGGCAAGGGAAACACAAACACTCTGTCTTTCACATAACCCCATAGGTAGAAATCACAGGGGCCTCAAACATCCGATGCCATCTGCGTATGTTGTTCGCATTTGGAGGTTCTTCATTGTACCGCTGACGAAATTTTCTCTGCACTGTAATAACAGAACGGCAACTGTGAAATTCCAACACAGAGAATGCTTTCTGCACGGGACTAGCCATTTCCACTAATGAGACGCCGCGCTGAACAGGTTTCTTGTCGTTGCGAAGTTCGATTTCGCGCATGCGCAGGCATCCGCTTGGCTGCACGTGCGCTTTACGTTAATAAATTTTGAAGTTCCGTCTACATTCTGTGTAAATCTTATCGATATATCTTTTTTCATTAAATAGTTATAGCCGTTTGTAATCGCTATATTCATTTTGACTTACCCTGTAGTTTGAAATGCTCTGAAGATGGTTTATTTACATTGGATTGTTGCCATTCGACAATCAGTAATAAAAAACCCGGACAAAAACGATAAGTAATAATGTCTGTTAGAAAGTTATATCTATCAATATATATGTGTGTGATTGTATTTTAAAATCTAAATTAAATCCAAATTAATTTCCAAAGTTTTGTCTTAATTTAACCAAAAGTAACATCATTCTAAAATATTCTCTTATTTTCTTATGATATTTCAATATTTATATTTTATTAATGCAACAAAAGTACTGTGAAAATACTTTACTCAGCGGTTCCCAACCTCTGAGTGATGGGATTAAAAAAAAGTCTAACTTTTTGAAGATTCTTCTAAATGATCCCCATGATTCCCTTATTTGTGATTGACACGTTTCGGAAATTACTATTAAAACCTCACTATATATATTCATAGGGATAAAAGTAGAATTAGCTTTTCCTTTTTTCGTTTTGTGTTGTGCTGGTGGCTTCCGCTTGTACATAATACGTGACTCCTGGGATTCAATAAAGCAAAGTTAAAAATTCGAAATCTGTATTCTACTTTAAACAAAAGACAATGCTTATATAATATTAACTAAAATTTCGAACTTAACATTCATAAAGTGTTTCAAAAATGTTGGTGGAGCTACAAAATGTTAATAGGTTTTATAAGTTTGGTTTTACCATTTAAAACAAACATGAATTTATATTTTGGAACAATTGCAATAACTCGAACATTCATTAAGTGTATTGAAATAAATGCAGGTTATTAAACTAAATCACATTTAGAACCTTGAATAAAAAAACTTTTATATAAATCTGATTACTATATAAATAATTAAGAAAATATTAGCGTTTTTTTTTTCACTGTCGAAACTTTTATCAAACATTTACATTTTTTTTCCTCTTTTGATTTATTATCTTTATATTGAACATTTGGTGTGGGAATTCCTAAACCATCATTGACACATCTCAAACAGATGTGTGGCGTATTAGGCCACAATAATGTTCAAAGTGAAAACCTGTCTTCTAATAACACCACAGAAGTTAAATATTTTATCAAATTATCTACCACTCTTCGTTTCAGGCAAAGGAGGAAGTTATTATATTATAATATTTACTGCTTATATTATCTTACCAAATTTCTGAGATGTATAATAGTGACCAATAAAAACGTACCACTGACATTTCCCTAAAAATATGACATTATACATTTATGTTCAAATATATTGTATTTTAGCAAAACAAATAGAGCAAAACCTTGGTAAATGTGGAATGAAAGCGATTGCTTCATTGCTTTTGGTGTCCCGTTATCATTCGAATGACTGCAGGAGCTTCTAGTATAAAATAGGATAAAAATCTATTACGATCTTTTTTATAGCTCATTGCTGCAAGTGCCTCTATTAAATATCCGAATCCATTCTTCAGTTTTAATTAATTCGTCACCAACGCTCGTGCGCGTGTGTTGAACGCCCTGAATAAGATTAAAGAACGAGAGTAATCACTTAGCAACCGAAGCATGATGGTTTGAAAAAAGGACAATCGTAAGAATTGTCTACAGCACCGTGGGGGTCACTGGTGGCCCCCACAACGAAAACTGTTTCAAACAGAATTTTATAATTTATTTTATCTGCTACGAATAATATTTCAACATAATATGCATCGCATAATGAAAAGTTCACGTCGGTTTATGGGCAAACCATGAAAAATGCGTCCATTAGCTAACATGTTAAGTGCGAAGGACAATATTTCATTCATAAAAATCAATTAAATGCAAAAGATAATATTTCATCTTCCAGGGAGATTAAAATAAATCTTTTCTTTCATTTTCGTTTTTCTCCCATACATCATTTTAGGCATGGGGATGAGAAGTTTCCGGAATTGTGGTTTGTACACAGCCTAAATGGGTATAGAAATGCTGAGGGGTCATCTACCTCCTTCCGATGACGAGACGTGCCTTATGTGGGAAGAGCTGTTACGTGGGCGGTGATGACCCTAATAATTAATCTTGCTTCAAATTCTGTCTTGGTGCCAAGTTTTTCCACTTTTGTGTGTGTATCCGAACTGGCCTTAGTAGATTTTTTTGTTCTCCTTCCTGCCTGTTTATAAATATGTCCATATTTTGTTCGCAACCATCATCCAAGACATCAGCAAGAACATATCAAATGCAGAAACTGAGAACCTGATTCCCATTTTTAAATATTATGAATACAAACAATTAATCCTTCAGGGCACGGGGACCATGTGGGTTGTGTTATGTCCAGCATAATCGCTAATCCTATAACAAGATAATTCCAAAAGTGGTACATCCACCATCTTGATTGGAATTCCTTTTCACCTCAGTATCATGTTAAAAATTATAATTAGTATCACATTAAAAAAATTAATATTTATTTTTGGTTAGTGGCACACGAACAATTAAGCAAAATCTTAATTTGTTACTGCATATAAAATACAACCATCGTTATAATAACTATTTTTTAAATTAATTATTAAATTTATTAAAATTAAAGAAAAATTACGTAGGCATTAAATCTTTAATGATAATATTTTTGTATTATTCCTAATTTGTGTAAAAATTATTTTAAAACAATGATGATTCTAAATGACAAATGAAAAATGATTAGTTAAAATCAGATTTATTAACAGACTATAAAAATTTAAAAATGTCTTGTCCTTCAAGGAATTAACAAAATCTTTAATTTTATGTCCATCAGTCTGGTGTTTGAAACATTTTGAACGATTTTTCCATTTAACAACAATTTATTTACAAATAATATTTGTCTATCATTATCATTTGGATTCATTATCTCCGTTTTGCTATTTATTATTCTTTAGTCTTTATTCTTCTTAGTAAATTGGGAAACAGAACTAATGCAAGGATTATTTACTTCAATTATTTATTGTTAAATTCTGAGAAAAATACATTATGAATAAAATTTAGTCTACAAAATTAACTCTATAACATTGTTTATTTTGGAGCTATTGCATAAGAAAAGTGTGAATTTTACCATAAAGTATAAAATAGCGTTTGTTTTTAGATCCATAATTTTTGTTAGAGTAAGATACAGTTGTGATAGAAGTCAAATAATTTTAGCAGAGATTTTTAAAATTCAATGAAATTTTGTTTTTAGTTTAACTCAAACATTACCGTAACGAAAAAATTAATATATTCATAATGTCACCTATAAAGAAAACTGCAAACGACGCTATTGGATCACAAGTTCAGACATCTGGTCCTAACAACTTACTTCGAAAAGAATGACAAGAAAAGAAGTTTCTAAGAACTATCAAGATTGAAGCTTTTTAACTCACAAACGAAAAAGATCATCAGAAGAAATTATATTTGTGTTTTGGAAATATTTGGAAAAAAATATTTATGGTCTTAGATGATTTTTTTGTTCACTAAAATATATACAATTCCATACCGACCTAAAAAGATGCACAGCAGGAAGCAGGTCGAAAAAGAAAAGAATTCAAAATGTAATGGCGAATCCAGTAATTAAAAAATTAAATAAGTAGTGAAATTGTAATTAGCTGTGGTCCAGTTGTTTTATACTTGCCATGGACAAGCCCACCGATGCATCAGCGCATTTAACCGAAATAAGCATCTCTTGTTTGAAGTAGCGCCATCTAGGGCCAAGAGTACGAGTTTATCTGCACACTTATTACATTCATGTGCACAAACACTTTTTACAGGGGCATATACACACGCCTCACAGGTATAACACAGAAGAACTAACTAGGACTTGTACCTGGGGCGTCCAGAGCACGAGGAAGGCGCGCTACTTCTGTGCCAGGACACCGGATCAAAAAAGTGGCATAACAATTCCAAGAGAATAATAAGATTGCGCCAAGTAGCACAGTTATGCTGTCTATTGCTTCGAGTTGTCCGTCAAAAGTCTCCAGAAGTCTTTCAGTCTTTTAAAATTCCCACAAAAATACAGTTCTCACGAAGAAAATCAAAACGCAGGATCCAAACGGATGCTACAGATTTCTGACTCTACAATGTTTGTTTATATTCTTATGCATGCCATACAGATGTTCACGATATAATTTATCATTTTCTTTTCTTTTCTGTCAGTAAACTTAATTACCTGTAAGTTCAACCCGTAGTTAACATTTGTTTAAGTATGCTTTTAGTTATTTCTTCACCGAAAAATTGAATTTAGTAGTGTGGGGGTTGACATCAATGGAATTCTCTCTGGTGATCCCTGGGGGGTTGTTGCCTCATTCTTTCTTTTAACATATTCTTTTCTTTTCTTTTTTTTCGTTTTTCTTTCTATCCTATGCTCATACAACTGGTTAGATAACAGTGTTATAGGCATTGGCCCACAGGATGGCCTTATGTTATATTTATTACTACACAGTTTCGTCGTTTTGTTTATGTACTGTTTCAACGGAAGGGGAAGTTTGTTCAAATCTGAAGATCATCCAAGAACTATGCCTGCATTAAGTAAGAAAATCATCACTTTTTGCAGCAATATGCCCTTATCTTTATTTTTGGATATGTTTGAGAATCTTCATGAACGGCATAAACATTGCCTACACCGAGGCGGCTTACACTTTGAACACTGACGTCAGGGCAAACAAACGCTCTAATTGTTTGTATTTGTGCAGGTTAAATTCTTTTGAGGAAAAATAATTCCTCAAAAGATTGTAATTTTGTTCTTCTTTTCACTTCAGTACTGTTATCTGCTTCGGTTTTTTTTATTTCAGTACTGTTATTTTATTCTATTTTCTCTTTAGTAACACGTGATTTTGTTCTTCTTTTCACAATAATGCTATGTAATTTTGTTCATCTTTTCATTTCAGTACTATATATTTGGGCCCATACTCTAAATATTTTCATCTGAGTTCACCAAATAATCATATATCATGTATATACTGAAATCTATCCCAGATATATAATGCAAGAATTCCAATCTTGTTTTGACCAACAAATAATATCATATTCATATATATCTTAAATCCTAATGAAGTTAGAACAGCCACAAACATTTAACCATCGAATAACTCAGAGTTCAAATAGAACACGTAAACACTGCGATAGTAAATTAACATAACTACTTGAATAAAATATTACTGAACGTGTATGTGCATATTCTTTATGTAATCCAAAAGCGTGATTGAGATCCATTGATTCTGCATCCTAGTTCCTATATTCTCATTCTAACATTGTAATTCATGAACTTTTTGGTTGCTCTATTTAAATTTCTATTCAATTAACCCTCTATTCTTAGATCTTTTTTGTCTCAGAATATAGAAACCCCTTGTTCTCTTTTAAATATAGTATGCTCCTCCCCTTAAAAAATTGCAGCTATGTTCTTACAGGGTGTTTAGGCAAAAGAGATATCTATTTAACTGAAAACTACAAAGCAAATGTATATTTCGAAATTCTCTGAGTTCTTAAAAAAGTCTCCTTGACTCCAAAATATTTTTGGACGAGCATCTCTGAAAAGCAAAGTGCGCACCGATGGTAATCAATAAATTATTATTAAAAGGGGCAGGAGGAATTTGGAAGTCATATCCAGGCGAGTCGTCAAATCCCAATACCTCTGTTGAATGGGGTTTGTGACTTTTCATTAATAGAGTTATTAATAGAGTTAAAGCTGTGTTGTACACTTTATAGTCACTGATGAACAGTACCGATTACTTCAGAATTCAGTGTTCTTTTAAGGGTTAATTTAAGCTTGATATACTATTAGAATTTGTAAACCGTTTTGGAACACGTATGTGTGAACGCGATATCAGAATAATTTTGATTAAATTTGGATTGGCGGTTTTTCAGGGAGAGTGAACATATCAGAAGAGTTTTGCATAGGCTAGAGTTCAAAAAAGGAGGGATTGAAATTTATCTTCACCTTATTTATGAATCTATGAAAAATTATGAATATACTTAGATAGTTTGTTGTTTCGTAACGATAAACAATGTATGCATTGAAAATTTTCAGTGACTATAATTAATGACTGCAATTTCGTTGATTGTTGATAATGACTGTAGTTTCAATGACTGAAGATTAAATTTTAAGAACTAAAAAAAGTTTTCAGTCCTGTTCTGGTGCTATTTCAAATAAGTTTGTAAAAGCATTTCGTCTGTTGCATTTTTTTCCACCTTTATTCTACCTCAGACATTCCATCCACCCTTATGAAATTAAAGGAGAAAATAATGGACAACGAGGGATTTTTTGCTCCTTATTTCTGTTATTTTGGTTTTAATTCTTCAGCCATTTAAATGTTTTCCCAGACACAGTTTTGATGACACAAAAAAGTTTCAAAAAACTTTAATTAATAAAGTACAGTCTAGTTCCGAAAAAAGTTTAAGGAGGGGAAAAAATAAGAATCTGCTCCGTAAGACCTAAGTGACGGGAGGGAAGACCCATCGTTACGTCAAGATTTTTTTCTCATTGTCTTTCGGGGAAAAGAGAAGAAATGCGTGTATGCATTAATATGTCTTTCCAAAATAAAGGAGTTAATGTTTTTCATACAGAAATGGAGTGAAATATTCAGTTAATTATGTAAATATTCTTTATTTGAAGTTTATAAAACTTAATGAGTAAACAATTGTTCATTTATTCCAATTCCTTACATGTTTCAGTTGTTAAAATACGTTCACTTAAAATAAAACATTAACCGTGAATAAATTGAGATTTTCTAAATATTTAAGGGTTTATTACGAATGGTTTCACTATTAAACTGTTCAGAAAAGCAATGAATTTCTGAACCTGTTTTATATATTTTAAAACTTAGAACAACATAAATATTGAAATGTTTTAATAATTTTTTTTATCTCTTTGAAATTAAAAAATTGTTGAAAAAGTGTTTGATATATATTCTTTTAAAAATTAATGCTATTAAAATATTTGGAAAAGAAATGGAACGGAAAAGAAATGTTTCAAATCATATTTTTAAATAGTAAAATAACATAAATTTTGAAATGTTTTATTGTTATTTTTCGTCTCTCTGGAATTCAGATATTTAAAAAGGTTTTGATGTATATTTTTTTTTGTTTCTTTTAAAATATATGCTTTTTCTGTATAAGACGTTGTTAAAATACGGTTTTATTTTCAGTTTAATTTGATGCTCTAATATTTGATACTATTTTAATGTTTATTACGTTTTGATAATAACAGATTTATAGAGTATCCATAATGCTGTATTATGAAAACGGCATAAATATTTTTAATATCAGCATTTGTCATTTAAATGGTTTCATATGATCCTTCGAAAATATTACTTTTGAAAATTTTATAATATATTCATGTAATTAAACGTGTTATTTTCTGTGGATTAATTATTTTTACAGATTAATTTTTCCTTTTAAAAGATAAAACTTTTGTTTAAGTGGTAGATTAAATTTATATATCGCGTATGGTTATGACGCATATATAATTTTGAGATTGTATTGAACATTGTCATATTTGTTGGGAATGATAGTTATTTATAATATCAGTTACATTTCTTATGCGTAATTTTATATTCATAGCTTTATCAGCAAACTACTTCTAAAGTTCAAACTATGATGAATATAAAAGTTGCATTAGTTTTGAAGTCTGTAATATATTCCGTCCTTTTTGTATAAGAATTTCCTTACAATTCTTGAAAAAAATAAATGCCAATTTTAACCGAAACTTTAAATTTCCTTTACTTATAAGTGCTGTCACTTACTTTTTTAAAATATAAAACGTGCAGTTCATTCGAATATTGGCATGCTCCTCTTTATGCATATTAAATGAACATGCTTGTCATTGGAAGTCATTTTACTTTCTAAATTTCAGCATAATGATTTATAATTAAATAATATAAAGTATATTCTTTCAGCGTAATGGATATATTTCATAATATTTTAGAAATGTTTTAAATAGATTTTACAAATACCTTCAAGGGAACAAAGTAAGAAAGTATGCTACGATATAAAAAATAAACAAAACGAACATTTTCTCTTCGATAAAATTAGTTGACAACTAAATTTTTATGACTGAGTGGATAATTTGTTTGTATATTTAAAATAGTGTGTCTTTACTTTTACTGTGATTGTAATACTAGAAGATATCAAAGAAGAAAAGTCAGCTTATTGCTAAATTTCTAATTAAGTGAAACTCTAAGTAAAATATTTAAAAAAAACACTCACTGGTTCAGTTTTCAAAATATGTTTGTGAAAAATGATTACTCTATTCCTAACGCTTTATCTTCTGAAACGTCAACATATATACGTATATACTTTAAAATTAATAGTAAAAATACTTCATAATAAAATAATTTAAGTTCGTAATCAAGTATAATTAGTAAAATATTTATCAACCTTTGTAAATAGTTTGAAGGAATTCTTAAAAATAAGTGATATTTTTTATTTTCAGTTTTGGAATAATAATTTAAATGCAGTTCATCAAAGTAAAAACTCAGAAAAAAGATTCAATAAAATATTGAACCAATACTATTGTTTTGAGGACTAAACTAACTTTAAAAGACATTGTCGAATGTCTTTTGTTCTTATCTGTTATTCTTATTAACTGTATTTCTTTTTGTTAGATGATTTCTGCAACACTACATGGGATGGACTGTCCTGCTGGCCTGCAACACGGGCTGGGACAACAGTTGTTATCAAGTGCATGGAGTTCCTCAATCGAGTGCCCTATGACACCACTCGTAAGTTATCTACGTTTATCATAAAAAAAGTTATTCATAATTTATATTGCATCCATTATTTTTTTAAAAAAAATTAACAGTTAAGAAAGCGTTGATATGTCAAGGGGAAAACCACTTATTACATTTGAAACATTTTTTTAATTTTGTATTCCAAATTTTCAGAGTATCTCAAAATTTCCAGATTAAAGGATGTGACTACGTACCAGGTGAAATTTTGTATAAGATTGTGAAGATGCCTATAAAAATATACAGTCTGCATTCGCATCTTGCATAATGACGAACTATATAAAATGTAAAAAAGTGAATCGCTTCAAGAGTGATGTTTCGTAAAACGAGTGATAAAACATCTCTGTAGTGTCCCATGTTAAATTAGCCAGTATCAATTTATGCTGGGAGCTTATTTGATGATAATACGGCTTGGATTAAATTTTAGATGAATAGTGTCAAACAAAGGGATTTTGATTCTGGTCATGATTTGGGGCTAGAGGTGAATTCCAAGAAGCTATTGTAGAGAGCAGCATTATTTGTCGTAGCAAAAGCCTGCAGAGGATATTTGATCAGGAGGAGGAGAAATAATACATGCAACAGAGAGACAACAAGTTCATTTAATGATAATCCTATGTTTCAGTTTCAGAAAATTTTGAAACATAGCCAAAGAAATTCTTTAGAAAATACACACATTATAAATAATGAATTACATACTTATCAATTAGATTGTTTTCTTTTCTCGAAATAATTAATATATTTCTATTTTACATAGATTACTATGAAAAAAATGTTTCTCTAAACGAGTATTAAATATTATTAGTAAGTTTGAGGAACGAAGTATGCTGGTTTCGTTAGGTTTCATTGAATTAGTTAAAAATCAAAAGTTTTTGAAAACTGGAAGTAGAGGATGCTTTTAGCTGAAAAAGGGTATAAAGCAGAATGTTCAACAGTTTATCCAATTCTTGTATATAACATAAAAGATATATTACCTAGTTTTTAAAACCCGAATAGGTTTTATTTTTGTCCAGTCGTAAATTATCGAGGTTTTATTAACGCGTTGACTATTGATTGTTTTGAGAGTATTGACTGTTTTGAGAAATACTTAAATATTTTTCTCATTCATTTTCGATCATTAAAAAACCTTCGATGTAATAAAACTATGTAGAAATGTTGAAAACATGTAGCTGCATATTAAAAATGCCATCTGCTTTAAACATACGGTATATACCATTAAAATTCAATTTTTAAAATAAATTATTATAGGGAATCATTTACTAAAAGTTTAAACAAAAATAAGAAATAAAAATAAAACCGAAACATATATATAATTTTCTTTATTTTTTCTTCTGTTTTTTATAAAAATAGAAGCCATTTTTTGGCAAATAGTTTTTTTATCCTCATTCAAGTCGCATAATGTTTGAAATCTTAATGTTTGCTATATATTTTTTATTTATAGTAAATCCAAATAATGAATAAGGTTTTAATTTTGATTTCAGCGACTCTTATATGGCTCATATGTTCCACTTTTTATTCTTACCAGAAAAATATACAATATAAATTTCCGAATTTTTGCTTTAAATTATGAAATGACTATTGTCATGAGTTTGGATTTAAATCATGGTAATCATAAAACAAAATTATTTTGATTTAACAGTTGATTATTTAATGTGTTCGGAATTTAGTAATTGAAAACTCTACCATTAAAGAGAGATTCGATCTGAATTTTTCAGCCATGATTTATTAATTAAATTATTATAATAATGTACCTATAGAAATCAATAAAAAATTATAAGTATACAAATCTAATACGATTCTTTTATGTTGGAAAAAACTATGCATAAAACTTTCTCAATATGTAGATTAAATGGATAATTAATTATATAGACAAAATTTTTATTGAATAATACATATATGATCTTTTTTTTCCTCATTTCTACAGCTTTCAAATGGTCATTCATGATTTTTTAAAAATTAAATATTGTTCTTTTTTATGTTTTAGTCCTATTTTTATTAAAATAATTGTCTCATGTTGTTATGGACTGGTTGTCAGGGAACATTGATTGAGTTTAATTTCAGTTAAATCTCTCATGCTTAATTTGATTATAATTTTCTCAACAAAGCATAATGTATCCTAATATTACAGACATTTTAAATTTCATTATTTTAATAGTTTTATCTTTTATTTATAGTGCATATAAACATTTTTAATAGTGTGATGCCTCGGTATTAACGGCAATATAATGAAAATAAATATCCAAATAAACTTTTCTAAACTCCATCTTGTATTCTATAGTAATAAATTTTCATTTTTTCTTTTTTATAGCTCAGTTAATTAGTAGTTTTTTTTCTTAGTTTTTAGCAATGAAAGCAAATTATGTTATTATATATTTGCTTATGTAGTATAGTTTCCCTTCAATAATGAAATTCGTCGTTGAACATTATGTAAAAAAATTACACATTTTTAAATGAATGTTATTAATAAGAAATTACTTGCATTTTAAAGCATTAAAAAGATACATTTCGTGTAAATTTTCATAATTATCACATAAGTGCTAGATTAGTGTTGAATTTTTAATTTAAGAAAACTAAGAATATTCCTAATTGCACAATCCTAATGTTAAGTACATCTAATTCCATGATTGGAAATTCTATGTCAAACTATCTTTCTTGTAGAGCTCTATTATGCACATACATGTAATATTTTTTTTACAATGGTTTTAAGGTTGAATTTTAAATTTTCTGAGATTATAGTTAGAGTTAAAACATATTTTTTATATTTTTCAATGGATGAAGTGCACAATAATATATTTAAAAAAATGCTCATTGCATTAAATTCTCCAAAAACATTAATTAATAAAATATTTTACCGCATTTAATTTTATAAAAAAATTGCCTTTGAAATCATTCATATTTTTTTCATCAGGATTTCCATTTTTTTTCATTAAAAATTTAATCACTTGAGGTTCTTTAGTACAGGCTAAGAAAAAATTATTATTATTATTATTGCTTGTGGAATCAGATATTATACCTCAAAAACGACGTACAATTTGAAAACGCATTATCCAGGTACTCATATTTTTAATGGCACTTTAATATTGTTCCGTTTAGACATCCGTTTAGAAGATTCCTGCACTCACTATTAAACAGAAGAAATAACCGATTAAAGGCAATGAAATAGCATGATTTTAATATGTCAATTTGAAGCTAAAACTTTGTTATTCTTTTATCTATAATTTTGTCTAAGCATTTATGAGAATCAAACGGTGTCTAAAAGAATACATTGAAATTAAATCCAATATTTCCAGTGAGTCATCTGGGCTCCAAAGGGAGCTAGTTTGAAATAAAACAATGGTTTTAATGTAATAAACAGAAAATCACAATTTTTATAATGAATTGTAACACTTATCACTGAGTGAGTTATAACTCATATGTTTAAATTTATAATAATTCAATTTTTTGTGACGCAGAGGTTAATACATTAAATTATTATAAAAGACATATATCACTTTTGCTTATAAAACCGTACTTTTATTTATCCATAACAGTAAATGCATGTTATTATAATTTACGAATAAAGAATCTGAAATTGTGCGTTTGAATCCCTGATGAAAAATTAGTTTGTTTCCGATCTAATTTTAAGTTAATCGATTTCTCAAATAATGGTTGATTGTTTTATTGTTATTTGCTTTTTAAAAATGAATTATGACAATTTAAAATTCGTTCAATTAAAAAAAAGCATTATTTTAAGAAACAATTTGAATTATGATTCGACATCGAAACTAATACTTGAACCATGGTAATTTCAAATTTTTAAACCACATCTTTAATGATAATACATCAGAAATATATATATACAAAAATTTAAAACAAAATCGTTTAACACTGTAAGTGACTGTTGACCATCTTGCTCTGTTTGACCATATTGCAATGAAAAGCATATTGGTAATATTTATATTAAATTGGTGAACTCGAAAATTTATAAAAATCCTTAATCAAGCGTTTAAAAATGATTTCAACATTTTATTCAATATGAACACAGCACAGAAAATAACATTTTTCTTTTTTATGGAAAATTAAATATTTATATATGTTATGCATGACATAAAACAGTAAAAATTCTTTAAACATAGAAAAATTATTCCCAGATATACATTTCCTGAAATGTTTAGCTATGTAAGAAAACAAAAACTAATAAGACATTTATAGTTTAATCCCTGAAGGGATTTTTATTTTTCTCTCTCTGTCTCATGAATTTGAAGGAGACTGAACAAATTATTAAAATATGATTATATTTACTAAAATATTTGCGTTGAACGAAAAATTTATAATTCTAGTGTGGAATTTTTAATATTTTATTAAATAGAATTAGATGATAAAATTTTTATTCATATTGCTAATAAGCTTACAAAAGCATGATACAACTTTCTCGTGAATTAATAACAAGATATAAAAGAATATTGGCGCCTACATTGCCTACAATGTTTATTATACATGTATTATAATAAACATTGTCTACAACATTATTAGTATGCAGCTTACATTGTCGTTCTATTTCTGCACAAATATTTTCAAGACAATACTATTATTATTGTGAAAAAAGTGATAGCTCTTTTATATAAATATTTTGCTATTTAGTTAATAAATAATTTATAAGGTAATCTTATTGTATGCCCACTAATACCTCCACGATTATAAGTCAGAGTTATTCATTAAATGAATATTATTGTAAATACACCGTATATAATTTGACTTATATCTGTCCATTAGTTTAGAATGCGTTGTTCATTAAAGGTACCAATTATCTTTTCCAATATAATTTTGGATTATAATGGCAAATCCTAATTGGCATTTCTCATTAAGAATAACTTTTAAAAAACAATTGGTCTCGTTAAGGCAAGGTTCCATTGTTCAACAAAAACTACTAATATGACTTTACAAATACTTCAGAAAGTCTAGAAGAAAATAAAATCGAAATCAAATGCCATATTATCCGAGTAGCTAACAATACTCATTTAAAAATATATTATTATAAAAATGATCCACAAAAAATACTGTTAGAATCCCACTCTCAATCTCTTATTCTGTATTTATAGCAAACCTTTGTTAGGTTAATTATTTAAAACCAATCAATTTCTAAGTAAAAGTTAGTTATAATTTAGTAATTTGATGATAATAATGATGAAAAGTATGATAATTTTCTGCGTATTCTGATTTCTACTGACTTTTTGTAAAAAGAAATATTGTGTTGACCAATAGAATTCTTATTTAATTTTTTTAGCAATTTACTTCAGATATTGAAAAAAAAGCCCAACCATTTCTGATTATAAATAACAATGTCATTGATATTACAAATTGGGAAGGTTTTTTATAATAATGTATCATGAATAAAAAATAGCTAAACAGATTCTGTTTTTAGTGGATGTATTAGATTTGAAATTTATTCCCCTCTTTCGCTGCAAGCACGGAAAAGGGACGAGGCCATTCATCGCGTGATGTATAGATAATCAATACTTTATATTCCTATCGCAGATTTTAGCCGAAGATTAAACTTCAGACATGCCCATCACGTTGCATAGTTTGTCACATTTTATCGTTCTTTGAAGGGTATCCCGGAATTTTCCATTTGTGATGTTTCGATTTTTGATCTGACAGCTTCTCAACAGTTTTACATTTTCACTAAAATAAAAACGTGTATTTTTTTAATTATCTTATTTTATTATTTGAATAAATATTTTATAGATAAATTTATACAGGCATTTTATATATTATGCAAAAATACTTAGACATAAATTTATAATTAATTTTTTTTTAATTTTAGAAGCAAATCTTATTTATTAAATACTGATTTCCAAAGAATTTAAAACGATTTCATTCTTTAGACTTTATTCATTTCAATTTTCGGTGCAAAGAACAAACTTTATTCAATACTAGTTCGTCTTCAGTGACCAGCTTCAGTGCCAGAAATATCGGTTATTTAATTTCGGATATATCGTTTAGATATAATTTTATTTTAGTGATACCATTAAATTGTTAGACATTAAAGAAGTATTATTTTTATTGCCCATTACATATGCTCTCTTTACTACTTTGCTGTTGTTATTATTTATAACGGCACTTGCCATTGACAAGCTTAGATGATGCATCAATGATTGTTAACTCGAAATGAGCGTCTCTTTTTTGAATTAACGCCAAAGAACGACTTAGCTACTCACTCGTCACACTCTCTTGCACAGACCCTTTTTACAGAGGGGCACATTCATTACAGATAGAACATAAAAAAACAGCCATGCCCGCACCGACACTCGAACTCGAAACTTCCAGATCATGGGGAAGATGCGCTACCCCTATGCCAGGATGCTGGCTCTTAACTTCATGAATGGATTTTCAAATGGAGGTCAATTTCATAGTATCATATTAAAGATGTTAATGTAGAAATTATTTGTGATGTGATTCGTAAAAATGTAAAAGCTCGGCAGGATTAAAAGTTCACTTTTCTTATTCATCAAGTAAGCTACACATATATTAATAAATGCTTCGTAAACATTTAAAAAATCAAGTGATTAAATATTTGATGAAATAGTGAAAACGTTTTGAATTTCTGATCAACAATGTAATCTGTAATTGGAATATATATATATATATATATATATATATATATATAT
>JAOUZG010017793.1:1358688-1398061 GCA_026289955.1 Argiope argentata | reverse complement strand
TCTCCCACCCGTTAAGAACGGCAGAATATGAAGCCATTCGCATTATATATATATATATATATATACAAAAAATTACTTAAGTTTAGCAAAACTTCGCATGTCTGTTAAAGTCATGTCATTAAGAAAACAATTTCTTAAATATAATTACAATTAAATTTTTAAAAGATGATTCGAGATGCGAATTTTCATTCTACAAATCTTAGACGTGCTAAGTTAAATTGCCGGACGTCAAACATTCTGACCAAAGCGAGATACATGCGCATGAACACACAAATCTGTATTATTGGCATAGATTCTGCATTGAAATTTTCCAAAGCAGTTTCAGCGACCCCCTTCCAGTTTTATAGAGCGAAACTGTTCTTGCCTCCGCCTTTCTTCCAACCGTAAAGAATGGCAGAAAATGAAGCCATTCGCATTCGTAATAATGGTCACTAAATAGATGTCGCCGATAAAAGAGCGAAGAATGTGATGACTGGTGAGGGTACCTCCTTTAAACGGTTGAGACAAGAACACACTGCTTTCATTATAAAATTTCCCTTGCCACTGGCATCTTAACATCTTTTGTTGGCATTTTATTCAAATTTTATCTTGTTATCTGGCACTTTAGACATTATTGTTTAATGTATTCAACCATTATCCAGTTGTGGATTTGCATCGTAGATAATAATGTATTTTGTTCTAACAAAAGTTAACATCAGAACCATGCTCACTCCAATCGGGAGAAAAAATGGCTGACGAAATTCCATCTGCTCTTTTTGAAAATTTTAATGAAAATAAATTGTAAAACTTTCTGCATGGTGGAAAAAATCTAAAGCTGGATGTTAGGTCTGATATTAATTTTATTTTTTAAAAATAATTGCAAGACAAGTAAAATTTTTTTGTTTATTAAGTTCAAAATTCCAAAGCAATTCTAGTATTTTTTTATTATCGGATTCCTTTATGATTTAATCATCATTATCATATGCAGTGTTACTTTAAGCTGTGCACCCGTATTCGATTCCACACTTATATTTCTATAACATTATAAAATCTTTTTATAATTAAAAAATAACATGCTCAGCATAGATTCTTTGCCACTAATCAATTTATTCCAGCTGAAGGTTAAAGACCAGAGTGGCTGCCAAAGGAACCCATATTTGGTCTTATACGTAACCCTTTCTGGGTGTTCTAGGTTCTTCCCAAGGTCAAATACTTAGTGAGAAAATAATGTAGTATGTTTTATTAATTACTCTCTGGATGAAAAATATAAGAATTTCTTAGAATGTTACATTATTTAGATTATAAATTTTAAAAGGTGATAAATTTAAGAAAATGTCAATCCATTAATGATATCAGATGCTCCAATTGAAAAAAATAATAATTTGGAACTTCAATATGCTTCTAAGGGTACGACTAAGAAGGACTGAAAAGAATAACCTGAATCGACAGAATGCTTGTCCGGTAGCAAAAAGAACAAACACGTACCAAGAAAACTCATTTCGATCCTTGTTAAAGTGATTACAATTCTTTTGATGGATATTGGATGAAGTACTCAAAAACTTTTCATCTGGAGAAAACCCTACAAAAAAAAACCCAGATCATTGGCAACTTCTGTAAAAAGACATTAAAGAGCAAAATCTATTGTAATCAATGGATTCTGATTCCGTAAATGTAAGAGAGGATTCGTCCATTATAAATCTGGATGAGAGTTCGAATCGATTGATAAATGACATGCGATATCACGGATGTAATTTTCGAGTTTTTATACAGTGAGGAATTGTGGAATGTCGTTTGGCAGTACCCATTACGCAAATGGTGTCCCAGCGAGCAGGAAAAGGGATCGGGGAATATGTTAGAGAGAAGAGTAAAGAAGTTCCTACTTCAACCGCCCTTATTATAACTTTTCGGTTTGCATTCTGTGATATCATTTCCATAATTGATAATTCGATGTTCTTAAAAAATTTTAAGAACACTTTTAAACACCAGATGTCAAGATTTTCTGACAGTTTGATTTTGATTAGATTTGCATCTAAATATGGTGATTACTTAAATATTTTTATCATATTAGCTTACTTGAAGTTCAACTTGAAGTATTGCACTATTGCAAACATTTAAAAAACGTGATGCACAACAAACTTTTAAAATCTTATTAACGTGTATTTTTTCCTAAACGAATTCGTGAATGACTTAATTCGTTACCATTTTATGATTATTTTTAGAAAAAAAAATATTTCGTTGAATTCCTTATTATAAAAAGTAGTTTAAAATACTTGGCCACGAAACTGTCTGCAAAATTTCATTATTTTTTAATTTATTTAAAAACTAAATGATGTTTGAGTCAAATGTTAAGGGATTATCTGAAAGAATCTTTCCTTAATATAAATTTTGAATACAGAAGATATAAATAGGAATCTGACATTTAGAACGAATGTTTTTAATAACATATTTAATATGAAATAGATTCTTTATTTGATACATTTATTACACAAAGGGAATTTTGCTTAAGCGTTTTAGTAACCTTATTTCTGATGGTGTGTGTGTGTGTGTGTGCGTGCGTGCGTGAGTGAAAGAGAGAGAGAGATTTTATAAACTTTGTTGGACAAAAACACTTCTTCAAATTATGATACTTTCAATAAAAAATATAAATCAAAAACTGAACGTTTTTGAACGTTCAATCGTACCTCAATCGTACTTCAACGAACTGAAGAGCACAACTAGCCAGAAGCTAGTTGTGCTCCTTTTGAGGATTTCCATATATGCTTCTGGAAAAAATGGAGTAACTAGATATGTGAAGGAAAGCACTGAAGGAAGCACCAATATGTTTAAAATACTATGCGACAATCCCTCGCTGTTATTCTATATTATGAATCTCAAACAATATCGGGTAAATATAGTATCAATATTGTTAGGTATTTTGTGCTTTTTTCACTTTAATAGAAAGTTCAAATCCATAGTTTTTAGAGATAATAAATTTTGCTAAAGGGATTGAACCACTGTGATCCAAAAGAATCCGAAATGCATTATTTAGAATATATTATATACTAATAATTGTGGCAGATTTACTGATTCATTTTTAACGACTGATATGGAACACTTCAACTAAAACTACTTTTTGATGAGACTAGAAATTTAACTTTATTGATTTCCTTCCTATTTCATCAGATTACCTCAGAATTGATGATATCAAACTTCCGATGCAGTGAATCTCTCGCAATCCGTGTTGTATGTAGTTGGGTGTGGAGTGAAATCTTCTCTGTCGATAGAAGACATGACCCATACGGAATTGGTTGCGCCTTGCCTTGTGATAGTCATTAAGCCTCAATCGTACTTCAGACTTTTGGGTATTGCAGTGGCTATGTAATTCAGTTTAATCATGTCCTTCGGATAAGTCAGAATGTTTCTTGTAGGCTTACACACACTACTTTTTCAGTTTGGTGAGTGACAATGAAAAAACAAGATGTACTAAAATTTGAACAAAGAATATGCATAGAGGAATTTTGGCTTTCAAATGTCGAGTTCAATGAAGAGTGTTTTTAAATGACGTAATAAACAATACTGCTTGAAAATAAAACAATAGTATTCCATTAAAATAATTTTTTGACGGAGCAGCAACCACAACAATAGCACTTAAATGGTATAAATAGCTCCAAAAAAGATGGTAAATCAGATGAAGGACCCTCCATTGCCTCATCGATTTTGTCTAATTACTAGTATGCCATCTGTCACTAGCTGCCCTCTCACCAAATTCTTCCATCTCAAAAAACCCAACCACGACCTCGAAAGAATCTGGTGGATCAACGTAATGGGAAACTTAATGTCCAAGGTCAAAATTAGAAATCTTCTGCAGTTCCTACAAGACAACGAGGAATTGGTCTCCCCAGACCCAAGCCCTGAATAAAATTTCATCCCGTATCTCAACCAAGCTCTTCTCTAGGATATATTAACTTCAATAGAACTCATCTACTCATACTCCCCACCGAGCACCTCCTTCCACACCAAAGAATTGCATATAGTTACTTTTCTGTGTAACATATGTTTAAAAAATCTTACTAAATATTTCCACTCATATCCATTCAAACCGACAGGTAATCCTAGAGATTCCAAATTCAGGGATATTCGTTGGCGAAAGAACGAAGAGAAGTATGCCACCCCATTAGTAAGTTTGAGTTAACGATTGAAAACATAATTCAACAGCTTTATATATCAAAAAACACCTGAATTGCTGCAAAATAACTTCCGAGTTGTGTATGAATGATAATGCGACTGATCAAAGTGTCTTGGCTGTTCATAAATATTTGACAAAAATGTAACAAATGTTGTTTTGCAATATATAACCAGATAAAGCACCAGGTGATTTTTTTCCACGGTTGAAATGAATCATTAGCTACCAAATATAGAATTTCACGAAATTGACGTGAATGCATATATTTTGAGCTTTGGCAGTAATTTATTGCATTTCCAGGATAATGCTTAAAAGGACTTGTAATGAATATTAACCAATATATCAATACCTTTTATTTATTTTATACCTTTTTAAAGGTATTTATATCAATACCTTTTATTTATTTTATACCTTTTTAAAGGTTTTTTTATCAATACCTTTTATTTTACCTTTATATGAATACTGTATATCAATAACTTTATATGAATATTAACCAATATATTAACCCTTTATTTTTTGCAACATTTATATTCAATACCTTACCAATATATCAATAACTTTTTACCAATATATCATTACCTTTTTCTCCCGACATTTTTTATGATGGCATTTTCGACACAGTTTAATGTCATTTATGTGATTGCATGAAAATATTCTACAGAATCTATTAAAATCTTTTTTTAAATATCCAACTATTAGAATTTATCAAATTTTTAAGTACTTTTCTACTTTCTTTGAAATATAATATTTTAGTAGTATTTGTCAATGCATATTCCACTCACATTAACATGTTCACGAACACAAATTCATTGACGATTTTTCTGATTCGGATTGTTTTAAGATTCCTGACTTTAAGATTTTATAAATTCAAGCTCAAATAATATGGTGATTGGATTCTCTAAGTAAAATGAAAGTAAATATAAAAAATTAAAAAAAGACTTTACTTTTTAACGAAATTTTTTAAAATTACGCTTGGCTTCCAACATTCTTCTTGGAGATCAGCTCTCAAATTTCAAAGAATTTTTAAAGAAGCGACATTCGGTGGAAAGTATACAAAACGTGAAAAGGAATAGCAGCTAGGCGAGAGATAAAATATTTTAAATTTCATTCACAGAAAGAAGATTTTAGTAAATCCTTTTACTATTTTATGCTGCTTTCGAAAAAGTCTTTTCACGCTTCAAAAATTTCTTTACTGCTTAAAGGAAACATATTTAACTTAGAAAATATTTTAAAAAATGTTTTAAATTTCCAATCTTATCGAAAAAAGTGTGCTCTAACAGCACTGTTTAAAAATGTTTTTTAATCTTATTGGTTATAATTTTAATTTTTCACTTCCAAGATAAAATTTTCAACGTTGATAAATTATCTTTTTGCATATCCCCAAATGCTATAAATATAAATACATCTTAAATTATTTGTTTTGATAATGATCTCTGTTAATGAATTAATTATCATTTCTGAATTGAAAATTGCATGAAATGTCATTAATTACGTATTGCAGCTCATAAAAGGATGAGATTACAAATGTTTGATACACCGATTTTAATTAACTTTTCTGTTAAATAGAGATAGAAAATTTTTCAAAAAAGATACAAATTGTGAAGATTATACATATATTTTTCTACCCTGGTCATATTTGGTTTGTAAGTCCTTGCTTTTTAATTTTAGGATTTCATGCTACAAAAGAAGTAAATATAGTAAATTTACTATGTAAAATAGCTTCCTTTTCATAATTTATGGTCATTGATAAGAATACTAAAAATTTCTTCAAAGTAATTCGATAGATTAAGGCGCATTTTTCAAAGTTTTCCTACGATATATATATATATATATAATATATATAATATTGTTATCATTGAATATTTAATACTAGTTTACAGCTTTTATTTTTTAAATCATTTGAAAGGTGATAACTTTCATGAAAAGTTTTACTTTGATTCCATTACTCAAAAATGGACATTTAAAAATTTTAATTAATATGAACAATAAGGTTTTTGAATGAAATAATTATTAAAACCCAAATTAACACTTGAGTGCCTAAGAATTGTGCTGAGAATTTCAGTTCTTTTTCTTTCTTATATTTAGTTCAAAGTATATAAAAAGTTTCATTATCGTCAGAAAATTCTAACGTGAGAGTTTGACCTATCTCCAAATTTTAGATCTCTTCTAGGCAAAGAAAATGCATTTTTAGCATAATGTCTGAGAGTCCATAACAAAAATAAAAACCCTGATATGTGGAAGATAAATGAAATGTATTAAATGGCTTTACCCAAAATTTGTAAGTTTCTTTCAAATTTTGAACGAAATCCAACCAGAGGTATTTTTAATGAACAGTTAGGAAATAAGTTAATACAATAATTATAAAACGGAAGAATCTAGATTAATATCTTTTAGTACACTTTTTCATCCATAATGTAAAATTTATCTTCAATGAAATTATATTTAAAAAGCATACTTTTAAAAATATAAACTTCTCTCCTGTTTATTATATATGTTATATATATTGACAAATGCTATGCAGCTCGTATCAAAATTTCATTGTAATGTTAATATGGAGTTCATTCTATCAAATTATATTGTAATTTTGCTATGAAGCTCATTGTATCAAAATTACATAGAAAAAGTTTCTAAAATTTTTTAATTGTGTTAACCTTTAAATCGTATAACTTTTCAATGAGCATAAACTCTTTAATCACTGCATATTGTATTTTAAGGAAACGCATTATATTCCCTTTCAGAATTTCTTACAGATATATTCTTTAATCCATGTTGAAGTTGGCATGGATTCAAGGCGACAATACGTTTTTACTTTGCATAATATTTGCATTTGTTATCAATACACGGCTGAGCCTTCCTTTCAGAAACAAAGTTTCTAAAGCTAATAAAATCATAAAAGATCTTTTATTAATTTTCGATGCTGAAAGATAAAGAACATTTTAAAATATTTACTATATTATAATTCGCTTAACACGTCTTTCTTTGAAAGTTGAATAATCGTTACTTGAACTTTAATGACTTCTTGTCCAAGAATGGCATTATACAGGTTTTATTCTGTCGCTGAATAGTAAAACTTTGGCAGTAATTTGTTAATGTGATGATATGCTTAAAATTCCAAGATGCAAATATATTAAAGCGTTGGCGTATTTCATGGAAATTTCCTGATTCCTTTTCAGAAAATGCCACTCGGGAATGTCATGCCAACGGCACTTGGGCGGCACGCTCCGATTACTCTGAATGCCGACCGCTGGAGCAAAAGGACGAATCGTTTGAGGTAGGACGATATTTCAATTACTGCTCATTGTTGTGTTTTAAGTGCTGCAACTCTTCATTCTTAGAGATCTTGCTGGTTACTTTTAAGCCTGACACGTTGTTTTCTGATATTCTTTATGAGACATTTGCATATTTTATTCAATTGAATAATTTTCCATGTTTAGAAAAGTGTTACAGTCTTGTTTTATTATATTATCTTTTATAATATGTTAATATTTTAAATAGAATTTACAATACTATCCATAAATTTAAATGTTATTAATTAGAGCTTAACACACGTTATTTTATTATTAAAAACCATGGCTATTGCTTTACAACAGGTTATTGTGCCATAGAAGTTAGTTAAATTATATTTTATAAGTGTTACATCGATAATCATTATGAATTTTGCGTACTGCGTTTTTATATGCAGGATATATTCATAAAATCTCGATATTCTTTGGAACTTACTGTAGTTTAAATTAAATTCATTTATATGCGAAAGCTCACAGAATATCAAAGCATATACAGTGGCTCAAACAATTGAAAGTATATCTTACTTTTACATGATAAATCCGACTGTCAATATAAATAACAAACACAGTACCGAGAAGTGCAAACATGTTTTCACTTTTACACCTGACAAATGGTTTAGAACATTTAGACAATGGTAAGAATAAAGAAAAATCAGCAAAAAACTTTTAAAATAAAAAGTTTTAGGAGGAGTGTTTTAAATAAACACACACAAATTTTTGCCTCAAAAAATTGAGAATACATCCAATAAATTTTGTAATATCTCGCAAACAAAGAAAGTGTCAATAATTAGTTGCATGTCTTTTGGATTTTATAATGATCTCTAAACGTTGTAGTACTGATTTACCCAATTTTTGATGTTACTTAAAGATATTTTGACCCATTTATCTTCCAGGACTTAATTTAAATGTGTGTTTTTCCCCTTAATTTCCTGTTTTTGGACCACAGCTTTCAGCGTGTCTCACAAATGTTTCATGATATTAATGTTGGCAGACTGTGGTGGTGTGTGTAACTTCTTTCTGCAATGAGAAATGCACCTCATTTTAATGTTACGTACAGTGTATTTAAAGTCGCTGACCTACTGGAAAATGAAATTTTCCTCTTAACTTAAATTTCTATCGCATTCCTTTAGATTGCTGCAAAGTATATACAAGTAAATTAAATTATTCATCAAATGGCAGCAATTTCTCCAATCATAGGCAGAAGTGTAAGTGTTGGCACTGCTCTAAATGTAAATAGATAAGCTGGATATAAAATGCAAGTGTTTATTAACAAACATTCACCAACTTGCAATAATAAAAAAACGTTTGAAGTTCGCAAAAATTCCTCAGTTGTAGACCAATAACCTTTGGAAGAAAGTTATTTAGTGTTGAAAATAAATTCTATATTTTTGGCAGTCACAGACGTCGTACCGCATAGATATAGCCCAATACTGTTTCTGGATTTAAAAAAATTGACGTCCTGCAACTATATACATGATGGTGACTCCTTCATTATTTGGGGTTGTATGGCTACGTTTGGAGAAGGAAATTTAGTTTTTATATATGGCATTGTAAACCATAAGATTTACTTGGATATTTAGATATAAATTGCATTTCCCATCAGGTTAAGGACTTCAAATATACTGCACATAACATCAAAATGAGGAAACTTTCATTGTAAAAAAAAATACACACACCACCACAGTCCGACATCAATATCATTAACCATTTGTGAGCCACATTCGAAATTGTCGTCCAAAAACACAAAATTATGGAAAACACATTTAAAACAAGTCCTGCAAGATAAATGGGTAAAAATATCTTCAAATACCTTCAAAAATTAGGCGACTTGGTACTACGGTGTTTGGAAACCATTATAAAAGCCAAAAAAACATGCAATTAATTTTTGACACTTTCTTTGTAAGCGAGATATTACAAAATTTCATTGGTGTATTCTCAATTTTTTGATGCAAAAATTTGTGTGTGTTTATTTAAAACACTCCTGAAACTTTTTATTTTAAAAGTTTTTCGTTGATTTTTTAAAAAAATTATTATCTTAATTTAAACCATTTGTTATGTGTAAAAGTAAAAAAGTATTTGCACTTCTCGGTAATAAGTTATTTTTATTTAAAGTCGTATTTATCAAGTAAAAGTAAGGTGTACTCTCAATCGATTGAGCTTACGTTTATAGGAAAATTTTAAATTACGAAGGTGTTTTTTACGTTTTATGGCGACTTGATGGTAGAGTATCTTTACACAAGTATAGCAGACTCGAGATTTGATATTTCCAAAATTCGTTTAACTATACATACCTAATCGCTGTTAAAGAGCAATTATTCTATTTTAAAAATAATTATTTATCTAAGATTCAAGCATTTTTATACTTAAATCAAGATAAGATAACTTAAGTTGAAAATACTGACTAAAGATTGACTCAACGATTAACATGCTCAACACCTTGTTATTTAATTGAAATTACCAAAAATGGAAATTACATTTTTGTTCATTATATACCTAAATGCAACATTATTAATAAACGTTTTTATAGCAGTATTTGATTTTGAAATTTTTATATGAATTTTCAAAAAAAATAATACCTTTAACTTCTTTTTTATATTTAAATTTGAATTTTCTATTTTTAACATTTGAGCGCTTCGGTGGGATGCTTTTCAGTTTTAATTCTTTGAAATCATACATTTATATTCAATATTATTTACAAGCAAATGTAAAAATTAAAATTAGTGTTTTGAGTATGTAAATAACAGTAGCCAACTTAGTTAACTTCGAATTCAATTCATAATGATATTTTGCAGTTTTTAGAAACTTCAGCTATGATCGAGAAATGTTTCCAAACCGCTTATTCCTTATTAAATGAACTTATTTTAATTATTCTTTAATTATTTTATTCTTCAGAACCTTATTTTTCAGTATTTTATAATTTTATATTTATAATCTACTGCTTTCGAAATTAATTATGCATGAACCAGATGATTATAAACTTAATTTTCTTAAAAAGTTAAAACAAATGATATTATTTAGCTTTTTTTGTTGCTTTTTCAAATACAGTGGAAATAGTTTTTGAAAAAATAAAATGTACAAAAATTATTTACATCTTTATAAAATGATTACAATAAAGATTTTAAAAAAAAACATATATTTTAAAATAAAAATTTGTGGCTACAACTTATTACTTGGAATAATAAATATGGTCTGATACTCTTAAATTTATTATTTCAAAATATCGCATGTAAACGAGCTTTGGATTTATGAATATGGTTTTGAATATTTATCAAAGATAAATACTCTTATTTCAGAATTAAAAAACTTGAAATACAAAATATTAAATTTATAAATAAAAATAAGTAGTATTATGAACTGAAGAGTACAAAACCTTTTCTCATTGTTTTATAAATGTGTAAATACTGTCTATGTGATGAAATTAAATGCAAAACGTTCGAATACAGATTAGTTTAAAATGCAAAGCTTATTTTAATTAACATTCATCAGTTCTTTAATTTCCAATTCCTTTTATCTTTATACCAAATCAAAATCAGAAACTTTTAAATCGATTATAAAAGTTTAAAAATGTTCCTTAAAATTGCCTTATTTAATCTGATATATATGGCCGGTTTTGTTTGATAAAAGTTTTTCACATCGAATTTGATACGCGCAATTTTCTCAGCCTTTTTAAGAAGCGACAATTTGACAGTTTAGTTAGTAAATGATTTATGCATGTTTCAATTTTTTTTCATCTTCTTCAGTTTCATTTTCCGCATAAATGAGTTCTTTTCAAGTAATTATTCAAAGCACCCTTTTGGTTTTAAGTTATTTTCCATGCTTTTCTGTTTAATTGAATTTCTTTTTTAAAACCAAAATTTTCCTATAGTGAATACTACTTTTTTCTCAGAATCTTTAGAAATGGAAACCATTCTAAAGGAAACTGGAAACTTTTCCTTAGATAACTCAAAAGAGTTTTTTCTTCTTCTATTGTAGTATATAAAGGGGCATAAAAATATCTTGATTAAAATTGAAATTCTAAGAAATGAATTTATTTCCAAGGATATGAATGAAAATAACTGAAGTAAATTATCTTGTGGATATTCTATTATCCTTTAATATTAACTTTATTATTGTATATAGAGTTGGCAAAAATAAAGTTTGGTTAAGAAATATTATAAAACATTAATTTACGAAATCGGTTCTGTTGTAAAATCTGGGACTCCCTTCTTAGGCAGATACATGTCAATTAGCTGGAGATTGGAGGCCTTTTTATCATCTAAATCGTCGCAATCTGTCTAAATTATCTGCAGAAATGCTTATAGATTAAAAGATTTTTCCTTTAATCCTCACATTCTACTACCTGTGAAGAACACCTGTATATTTCAAATAATCGGAGGAATACAAAAAAAGCAAGGCTCAAATCAATACACAGTATAACAGCAACAATTGAAATATCAATTTGGTTAATCTTTGTAACATTAGAAGGATTTAGGATAATAACAATTTATAAACCTAAATAGAAAATCATTTACCCTTACCCCCACTATAATGTAAGTTTTCGGTAGATAATCTTCCCATCTTAAACATTTTAACATAATCCTCGAAGATGGACCGGTGTACCAGAATATTTAAAATTGTCAGGAAAATAGGAGAACCAGAAAGTGCGAAAGTTTCTGATCTACTCGTATATTAATGTCATTATCTAGACATCTAGACATTGTCTAGACTCAATGATTTAACCAAAAGACGTATCAGTCACTGTAGAATGGCTATGAGAAAAAATTGATGGCAGAGTTCTATATCACCACCACTGTAGCGATTTCGCCAATTTTTGAATCGAATAATAGCTCATCAACGGATTTCTGTCTGAACCCCTTTCCAGTTTCAATATATAGAAAATCTCAAAATCTAATATTGAATGGCATATTCTGCACGGAGGAAAACGTCTGTAGAATCTCTATCTTTCCCTGTCCTGTACCACCAGCTATATCAATTCCACCAAATCTTTAACGAATGAAACTGCAAGACATTTCATCAATGACCACCTCTTCAATTGTTCAGTATTTTGAGATCAAATAATATTTTGAACAAACAATGCACTTCGACAATAAACCAATTTCGACAATTCTTTGTCTTATTTTGCAAGAATAATTAACCAATCAGAATGATCTTTTTGTTGGTGAAGTAAGATTTCAAATTAGCTTTCTTATTTAGGATGACGGAAATAATTCGATGGATTTATTAGTAATCAAGAGGAAAATTTATATAATTATGTCAAAATTATTTCGTGAATGCGCTGTGAATTGTGTGTCACGAATAAAATGTGATTGGGAAAATATATTTTTTCTTCTCTTACCATTATTTTAGGTCATATTAAATGTTTTTACGTTATTTAACGTTATTTATATCGTCAATGTGAATTAGCTCCATAAGAGGACGCTCTGTATTATTTTGATGATAGCTAGCTTTCCGTGTTAATTCGAAGAAAAACTTTAGCCGAATGTGTTAGACTGAAGTTCGAAACGAGATGACCCTTTGAAAAGGCTGAAACCGTAATTCTTATGTAGAAGAATTTCTCTGCAAACATCCAATGTACCAGGCCTGAGTGGGAGCGATCATTGGAACAAAATCAAATGTCCATTTTTATGTAATATAAATTCCTTCTTTATCATTGAATTCCCACTTGTAAAATAAACCATCGTAATCTTTTCTTATCAAGAAAAGGTGATTACGATGGTAACTAAGACTAACACGACTAAGATATCCAAAGGACTGATGTATTAAATCCGCCCACATTGACAAAATCAGGACTTAGGAAGTCAGTTCAATATGCAACAGAGGCGTATTTATAGGTATATGACCCCTCCAAATTGGTGACTCCAGGCGCTAATTGTTAGTTAGCTTATAAGTTATGACTTAATTTTTTTAAAAAAATTCATACATATAAAAATTAAACAAAAAATGAAAATGTAAGAAAATCCTTTTTCTCAAAATAGTTTATAACTCTAGTTCTGATGAATCATCCGTCAGTTTACGTAGGTGCCTCAGCCATTTTTTCAAGATCTTATATTAAAAATCTAAAACAAAATTATTTCAAAATTTTAAATGGAACGTTTTAATCTAAGTAGGCGACATTCTTTCAAACCAATCACATTGATGCATGGTTTATTCAGTTCTCAACTATCAAGTTAAACTTACTAGTCAACGAAAGTAAATGTAAGTTTTTTAAAAAAAATCATTTATACGTCTCTGATATTAATCGTAGTTTGTGTAAAGACTGCATAGACGGCATTTTTAAATGTAGAATTTAAAGTCATTTTTCTCTACTTGCTCGTGCTCCTCCAGGAGTTTATTAAGGGGATAGACGACCATCTCTATTGTTTCAAAAGAAAATTAATTTAGCTGTTGGAAACATTAATGAATACATCCTCAAATTCATTGGGTGAAAATATTTTCAAGTTCAATTCAAAGAATTTTATCAAGGTGAAATAATAATTTGAAATGGATTGTATTCATTTCTGGTAAAATTAACGACTCTACATTTTTTGTTTAACAATACAATTCCTAAAGTACATTGCGGATTTTCTTTCTGAAATAGGCGAATACCTCGCTTCAGATTTAGGTGAACCAGCAAATTATTATTATTAATAATAATAATTAATACATAAATGGAAAATAATAATAAATAAATAAAATGTGAAAACTTAAAATCTCAAATAGGAAGCCCATCGAATGCATTAAAATCTTCCACCAATAAGATTTGTTGGTAGAGCCATCTTTTTAGTCTTAAGGCCTTATAAATTTTAGGAAATTCAGCGAACTTATTTATATCAGTGATAGAAAATCAAACCCGTACGCACAAACGTTTTCCAATTATTAAAACCACCATCAAAAGAACGTGTTGCTGGTTTTGAAATAAAATTGGAGCAGTCTTGTTTTTTTTATTCACCGAAATTAAATAAATTTCACTTGTTAACTAAAAGGGGCTATTAAATACTGAGGAAATCACATTTCCCAATCACTTAAACTTAGCTGAGGAATGTTTCGTTTAGTTAAAGTTTTCAATTGAAAAAAAAGAGAATTTAATGTTTTTAAACAAGATGATGAACAATGCGATTAATCACAATATCCAATCTATGACAAATATTAGGGACGGTGTTGAGCTTTCTACGGTGAGCACGATATCATTGAAAGGGAATGCTAAAAATGTGCGCATAATGTTTTAACAGGGGGATCTCTTTGTTGTTTTATTAACTTTATTGAGATTTGAAGAAATGGGAAAATTTCTTGCATCACCATTTAAAGTAAATCTTTGGTTAAAGTAAAAGGACGTTATTTTTTAACAAATAATTTAAAAGGCGCAGTTAGATCGAATTTCACACTCAAGCATTTGTTCTTAGATTTTAACATATCTCTATAGAACATTTTCTATTGTTTTTAACTTCTGTCTTTCTATATCTATCTTCTATTCTTCTTACGTTTTTTTCTTCTTAATTGTTTAACTTCACCAGAAAACTTTCTCAGTTCATAGGTAAAATTTATGGGTTTTTTTTTATTTCTATAGCAAAAATTAATTTGTAGTATATAATGATTCAATGTAATATATTGAATAAATTTAAAAAAAGAAACTAATTGATTGTTAATCAACAAAATATTAAATAGCACAAATCTCAGAAATGGCGGGAAAGTCAAAGATATCTATCCACAAAAACTGGCCAATAAATCAAAACAGAGTCAATCAATAAGCATATAAATGTAAATAAAAGAAACAAGATACACAAAATCATTTCTTCTCCTGTATCAACAGAGCAAAAGAGACACAAAGTAACGCAATAAAGAAAGAGGGATAAAAATGATGGATAACTTTCGGAAACGCACCCAAATCAACGAAATAACATAATCGCAGCCACCCATGGCCGAAGTGATAAAAAAAATGTGTGTGTTTTGACAGAATATACATTAAAGATGCTTATTTAAGAAAAAGAATCAATATTTTTATCTCAAATATTGAAAAAAGGGAATCATTTCCATTCAGCTCGCGTTTATCTTATAAGTGGCACTGCGTATATTTCTTTACATGATGATGGAAATTTCCATCATAATATGTAGTGAACAAAAAAAAATGTTCGTAAAAAAAAGTTCTTTAAATTGGCTATTACCGACAATTTTCACGACTATTTCGTAATAAAGAACGTAGCTGTAAAAAAAATCGAATATCGCACTCATTATAACGGGTTTGAACTTATTACTTATTATTCCGCTTTTTGCTGTGGCTGGAAGAAACGGGCGGTTTCTTGAATATTTTTGTGAATATATATAAAATGTATGAACATTTTAAAAGATGATAAAAACATATATTATTTTTTAAATTTATTTTGTTGTTGTGACTTATGGCACTTGCCATGGCAAGCCTCGCTGTTACATCAGCATATTTTAAGCCTAAGATATGCGTCTCTTGTTTCAAGTAGCGCCAACTAGGACCAAAAGTACGATTTAAGCTTCACACTCATCACTGTCGCTTGCACAGCCCTTTTTTACAGGGGGGCACAGCCACACATCTCACAGATAGCACACAGAACAACCATGCCCGAACCGAGATTCGGACGCGGCACTCCCAGAACACAATAAAGACTCTCCTCTGTGTCAGAAAGCCGGCAATTTACTTTGTACTGAACTTAACATGTAAATTGTCATGATGGTGGGTATATCCATTATACTATTTTTTTTAATAATTTGTGCTATATATTTATACGAGGATTTTTATAAACATTTTCCCTTTATTCTAAAGCCTGAATTTTGCCACAGTGATTTATTTCACAAAAAAGGAACAAAAATAAGCAAAGGAGGTTAAACTGAGCTTTGTGTTACATTGTTGTGCAATGTGTCATTGTTTTCTTACATAATTTGTAAATGTAATTGATTGAATCGTTGGAAACTTATTTTAATGCATTAAAGCGTTAAAGTAAGTTTTACTCTATTATTTTAAGTAAGTCTCATTTCATTTTCTTTCACCAAATGATCCGAATAATTATCATATAATTATCGATACAAATGTTTCTCTCTTTTTTTATGCATATTTCCAACAAAATTAATTAAATAAATGAATGAAGTTTAATGAAACAAAAATTGACCTTTAAACTTTGCTAAATATTAAAGATACAATTACAAGCTTCAAATAGAAAGCGTTCATTGAAATAATATGTGCCGGCTGGGTGAATTAAAAATTAAATGAAATATTCAATTAGTAATAAAATACGAAATAAAATTAAATCAAACAGTGAACAAACTTACAAGACTGCTCGTTAATATTAAAAGTGCTTATGCTATAAAATTAAAAGGCAAAGTAAATATGTTCCTGGAAAACTAATTTAACGGCAAAAGTATGTAAATGATAGAATTTCGTTTATTAAAATTTAAGGACTGATACATGGTAAAAGGAGATCTGTTGGCTATGGAAACTATTTTTTTCTCTCATTTTAAGATGTTATAAATATTTTTATGCAATATTATGCTTCAAAATAGTAGGATATAAACGTTAATCCTTCATTTTACAAATTCTAGGATGAAGTTGCCACTTTTATTATGAAGTAAAAATTTTTAAGTCCAAACAAGATTTACGTCAAATTTTGTTCGGATCTCCCAAATTCTGCGACAGTGTACACACACACACACACACACACACACACACACACACACACACACATATATATATATATATATAATATAGCGAGTGTATTGCTATTTGACTTTTTTTTCCTAAAACAGGGACATTCATATCTGTAGACGTATATACCTTCAATTTCATTTTAACTTACTATACGTGAAAATATTATTCGATCAGTGAAAATACGCTATATATTACTAAAAGTATTCAGTATAACACGGAATGGAAGAATGGTTCAAATTCTGTAATTGAAATAATTTTTATAATTTTGATAGATTTTTTTTAAATCACGGGGGAACATGATGTTATTTTGGTTTGAAGTTTCTGAAGCCTCAAAATGAGTGGGCATCAAATTGGCTAGTTATCACTTTTGCGGCATCAATTTTTTGCTTATAGGGTTATTATAAAATATTGCAGAAAGTTGTCACATTTGGCGATTCATCACTCACTAAAGTTACAATTTGATTTCCAAATTATTCATTCACTGAATAAAAAAAAGCTTCACTGATGAAATTTTGGATTTTAAAAAAATATTTGACTCAATGATGCCAGAGATGGAGTGGGAAATGCGGCTCGTCACTGAAACAAATCCGATTAGAATAAATCTCGCCACATTCATCTTTATTAATCATCATGCCTGCAAATTCAAATCTCCTTAAACCTTTCAAATCTGTCAGTGGCGATTGATTTGAGTTTTGTAAGGAAACAGAGCAGCATAAGAGTTTACATGCTCATTTACAAGAGCATATTCTCTTTCATTGGTTACCACGGATTTCCAGTCTCCAAGGAAGCTTTTATGTTGTAAAATCGTCGTATGCATCTTAAATTGAAATACAAACGGATGGATTCTTAATTAACTTTTTTCATGCAATTATATTATGACGTTACACTCGGGAACCCCACATGTTGTATAGAAAAATACTCGTACTGATGTGTTTTATCCAAACCTGTAAATGTTAGATGCTGCATACCTTGTGGGACATACTGTATGAAAAGTGTTTAAAGATTTCGGAAAAAAACTGAAATAACCAGTGCTAATAAAAACATATAAGAGGGATGAAAGATCCTTTTAATTTCTTTTCTTAGCGGGAATTAGAATTTTTTTAATATTTTATAACATAAACTGTAAATAAAATATAACTTACAATCGCAATGTAAAATAAAAGTTTAATACCTTGTATTTAGAATCTTTTTACTGATAAATTTTTTATGTCCGAAATTACAGTTTTACCCCTTTGCTATTGGCTCCGGTCAAACGACACTTTAAAAAACAACACCAATCAATCACTGTTAAGGACAGCGGCACTTTATAAAGTACATAATCACTGATTGTTACAATACCCTTCACTCTTACATTTGAGCTATGCGCACACCCATCTGAGGCCTCTATCAAAAGGGGCGTTTAAAAGCGAGCCCAACTCATAGGGTTCATGCCATTTCTACAGTATTGACAGAAAATGAAAAGTTAATGTCTATGACCGAAATAATCAACTATTCTCAATTTTTTCTGTTGGAAGAATATTCCAACAGTAATATTCTTCAGTATATTATAACAGGAGTAAATGTAACTCGAAGCTCCCCGCCTAGTTATTCAGAATTTAATACAATAAACACTCCCTCGATATTAAAACAGGTAGCTGACGCTGAAGTCTAATAAAATACCAACCACTTCATGATATTTCCTGTTGGAAGTACGTTCCGTCATTGGAATGAATATAATTCAGCAGCTCTCTGTTAGGCATTGAACAGACATTGAACGGTGACCATCCTTGCGACAGCATAGGTGCAGACTGTGAATGAAAACATAACGGCCAAACTACCAACCATTTCTGAGCCCTTATAATAGGAAGTAGCTCCGTCATCAGATTCAAAGTAATACGTAACTCAGGATTTAAAAAACATAAAATTTAATCACATTATACCAGTAAACAATGTGCTCAATTAACAAATACGAAAATTATTTCAGATTATATCAGATTGAAAAAAATCTGATTTTTTTTCAAAATATAGATTAAAATAATGAAATTCAATTCCAAATGATACGAAAACTTCGAGAAATTAATAATCCATTTTTGCTTTCTAAAAGTGACTTTAGATTCATTTAAAATTTAACACTCAGTATTGATGTGATTTCAACTCAAAATAATACTTTCATAAATCCTTTATTATTTATTGATGCTACTTACTTTTAAAGCTTTGAAAGGAAATGGCTTTTGAAAGATAGAAGTTTTGAATTTAGTGATTTTGATAACTTACCTTAACGTAAGAAAAATATCACCTGAAACAAAAGCGTTGTTTCAAAAAATTTAGATCCTAAAATATTTAGAAAACACTTAAAACTTGAAAGTACTTTTTTTCCTTTTTAAGAAAACTTTAATAAATAGCTTTATATATATTTTCAGAAATATAGAAGCATAACATTATAAAAAATTATTAATGACTTGAAAGCAAATTTACTTGAAAACTTGGCTCGACAGATAAAGTAGAAAAACTATTTATAAAAGATATTATTTTTCATACGAGGTTTCCTCAAATAAATAAAGAGTGTACTGAGAAATAAATCGGTTATATGAAACATATTTTTTCATTAGTTAAATGGAACGCTTTGTAGTATCATAAATATTAAAAATTAATTAGTTATCAAAATATATTACTATATGGAAACTTTATTATTTAATTAAATCCATTATGGTATTTAAAATTGGTTTAGCTAATATAAATGTAATATATTTCCCCAATATTTATTAGAGAAATTCATTTTTAAACTCGAAAGAAGTTTATTTTATCTTGTTTTAACACCAGAAGGCTAAGCAAAAAACATCATAACGTTTGAAATTTCATCATATTTGCGATTTATTTAAAAAGTTCGTTACTTTTTAAATGTCAGGTTATCTTTGAGGTTTCCCCTAAACCTTCTATCATACTCTAATAAATTGGTCATACCAGGTAAAGTGTTACAAGATATTGGTGTATAATTGTGACGAGATATAAACTTTCGGCATGAATTTAGCATTCTTACTGAATCTATCACCACATCCTTTAAGATTTTTTTCGGCAATTAATCCATGGTATGTGATTAATGGAATTCGAAAACCAAATTCATGCTTTAGACAAGTTTTTATCAATCGATTAAAGTAAAAACTGCAATTGTAGTTTTAAAAAAAAATTCCGTATCTCAGTTGAAAAATTTTACTCATTTCAAAATTTTAACAGGTTTCTAAAAATATAGACTAACAGACAATCAATCCAGTTATTGGATTTAGCTCAAACTTTGACTGGTGGTCATACTGTAGATGTTAAATCTGCGTATCAAATATCATCTATCTAGATATCTTTATTTTTTTTCTCTTTCCTTTGAAAATATTTATTTTCAAAATTCGATCGAAATCTCTGAATTTGGTGTAGAGGCCGTTTACAAAATTTCAACCGTATAGCTCGAAGTATTTTTAAGTTATCTTTGTCTTAGACAGATATACGGCCATTTACCAAAAATGGGCTTTTCAAACGCAAGGAGGTCTAAAACAGGAAGATTCGTCAAAATCAAGAGTTTATTATTTTTGACGATTACTATACTTTCTCTATACTACGTGTACTGGAAGGTAAAAATTGTACAAGTGCAATCAAATTTTTATTTCTTGCATATGAACCCAGAATGGTATAATACCTAATAATGAAAAAAAACTTTGTGACGATAATTTTCAAATTGCACCTTTTGTTCTTTTACCACAGTGAAGCTAGCATCTCACTCACATTTTTTTTTCAGATAAAATCACTGCACAAACGAAGTTCTTTTTTTGTGCTATATTTTGCTATTGATTTCGAAATTTCTCACGATATTTATAAACGTTTAAATATGCTTTCTTTTGAAACAGTATGTTTTTACGATAGTTTATCAATGCACTATATTTTCTACGAATCAAACTTGTTAGATATTTCGATAAATTGTCGTTAATGATCGGGATATCAGATATATTTTTAAAAAAAAACCGAAATAAACAAAATAATAAGTCAACGGAGAAATAAAAATGAAATTGCAATTTATTTGCAATTATTTCAATGAAGAGCCAGAAAAACCGGTATAACAGATCGTATACAAATAATGGAGGTGTTCAACCTATCATTGTAACGCGATACGGTCGATAGTGTGTATATAAGATATCAGGTGTCTCAGGGGCTATTGTATTGATTCTTGATGTTGTAACGGTAGTTTATCAAGATTTAAGCGAATTTTAACGGTTACCCATCGAAGGCGAAAGAGACAGGGAGCGCAGCATTACCAAAGTAGAGACGAAATTTGGAGTTTTGCACCCAACTATTTTTATGGTGTACAGCAAATACCAGGTCTCCTGTAAAAGTTCAAATCTCCTGCAGCGGTGTGGCTTGAAAAAGGCCTTGATAGAACAGTCTCATCGACGCCTGAAAAGAATCGTTACAGATAGACATTCAGCATTTCTTCAAATTGCTGCGTATTTGAATGTAGGCTTATCAACAAGTATAAGTGTAAGTGCACTATGCAACACAATTTAATTGGTAGGAACTTTTGCAGCCGCAAACCATCCCGTATACCATTCTTGAATTAGTGACACAAATCTCCATGCCTTACATGGGCTCGCCAACGCTGCAAGTGGGCTGCTCATGATTGGAAAAACGTTATCTGGTCTGTGGAGTCAAGTTTCCACGTGTATTGGGTAGATAACTGTATAAGGGTGGAGAACATTCCATGAATCTATGTATTTCTCATTCTTACAAGGAAATTTTGAAGCTGGTGGAGGCTCTGTGATGGTGTGGGGCGTGTGCAATTTGAGAGATATGGGACCCCTGATACGTTTAGATATGAATATGACATGTGACTCGTTCATAAGTCTCCTGTCTGATCACCTGCACCCATTCATATCCATTGTGCATTCCGACGGACTTGGGAAATTCCAAGTGGACAATGCGACACCTCACAATTCCAGAATTGCTGCAGAATAGCTCCAGGATCAATCTTCTGACTTTAAACACTTCCACTAAAAGCCAGGCATAAATATTATTGAGCATATCTGGTATTTCTTGCAACGTGCTGTCCAAAGAAGATCTTCACCCCCTCCTAATCTTACGTATTTATGAACAGCCCTACAGGATTCATGGTGCCAGTTACCTCAAGCATTATTTCAGACTTCAGTTGAGTCCAATCCGCATCGTTTGGCGGCACTTATACGTTCACTTAGGGGCCTCAATCGATATTAAGCATATGCACGACGTTTTTTTCGGGGGGGAGGGGCTTGTCAGTGTATTAATAGCTTGCATTCAATGTAACCTTTTAATTATTTGTATTTTTCAGATAACACTTTATTTCAGGTATATGTTATCATACTTATTCATTTAAAAATTCACATAATATTTAATGTATTTGTAGATAGTGTTAATTTTTTATAGCATTACATTCTAAATATAATAGCATAGGACGGTTTCATGTGAAATTGATTTCAAAAATGATTATTCAATACTAGTATAATACGCGACCATGATTAAAGTACTATAAGATATCATGCTCTATCTTAATTTTTACATATCCTGCTGGCCTGGTAGCAAGGCCTGGGCTTTGGAACAGAAGAATTTCAGGTTCTAGACCCGATTATACCGAAGAATTGTAATGTAAATGGGTGTGGTGCACTTCAAATCTGTCGGGGCCTTAATATGCTTTCTCTATTATGGTGTGGAAGTTTGGAGGTGGGAACTTCAGTTGAGGTGTCATCCTCGTCAACTGATCACAATTCAAAAACAACTTAATCGGTCTCAAAGTATCCCTTATGTAGTTTTAAGCGGGAAGTTAATATAACAAATCTAAACTAAAGTCGAGTGAATTAATTTGCCATATGACATGATTCTATTTCGCATTATTTTTATATAAGAATTTGATTCTATTTTTCTGTTAATGATTTTAATGTACAAACATTTTTATTTCTGTTTATTTATTTGCAGGTATTATGGGATGTAAAAGATGCCCACACCATATATTCTATTGGATATGGACTCTCCTTGATAGCTTTAGCAATAGCGCTATGGATTTTCATGTATTTCAGGTATGCATATATAATATGATTGATTTTGCTAATGGATTTTATTATATTCAATACATTTTGTGGCGACTTCTCTTTTGAATTTCGAAGCAATCTTTAGGATAACCGCAAATGACTATTGCCCTATCACCTCCAAAGACATTCGGGTTAATTTGAATGATCAAAACACCGCGACAGCGTTGCCGGAAACAATAGTCGAGTATTAAGTTTAATCACTGGTCACAGTACAACCCTTCCAATAGGGAGCACCACCAATCGTTGGTAAGAGATAGCCATCTTAATCTGTTTCTGTACCCATCAGGCTAGCGAGAACCAAGGACTAAGCTGGAAGCTCCTCACGATCAACCAAATACTGGGCACGTCAATCCTAAAATGGTAACACCTCATCACAGTTTCTGAGGCCCCCTTGAGGCGATTATATCAAGAGCGGCAGTCGGAAGGCTTTAAAATCCTGCTACAGTTGTCAAATATAGTGGCTTACCTTAACACTAATCATCAAATGATCCATTGAAACGCACCCCTTTTCAATTGCCACCCAATGTAAACATGCATTTATTCATTTTCATGTAAAATACGATAATTAACTAACGAGAGTGAGCTACAGGAAATATGATAGTATATTTTCTTCTAAAGGTATCACCATCCATACCCGTATAAAAATACGGCATTTGAGCGAGGAGTGAACTAGAACTACTCAAAATTTTACTTACAGAGTTGTACACATGAGCCTTTTGTGCTTCGCAGTACAATAAAGAGATTTAAATGCGCGTTTTGGACAGAATGGAACCAAATTATTCTACAAAAAATAATAGTTTTAGGTATAAAATAACACAACCTTCATTTATTTAATTCAATACAAATTTTGAGACTTGCGAATGGACAGAAACGATGTATGTCAGCTTGTGAGCAACTTCGTTTCAGATTTTAATACACATTTTTACTTTGGATGTTGTTACTGTATAGTAAATTTAATTAATCTATTTATATCCGTTTTATAGCTATCACGTTAAGCTTGAAAAGCTAGACAAAAAAGCTTCCTGTTTAAGGATCGCATTCAAAATTTGAAATAATTTGGTGTAAAGAATGCGTTCAATTTTCGTATCTAAGAGTTTTTCAGTTATTGTGCTCCCAGGCAGACAGTCCCACCTACATCTAAAAAAGAATTTTTCGGACTTGAAAATTGTTAAAATCTTAATTTCAAATATCATGATGATTTCGGTACTTTGAACACGAGAAAGTGAAATCAAATTACACTCATATTGGGGAAAAATCATGTATTTTGTTAACAATTAGTATCAATTATTTATTGGAAATCGTTCTCTTTCTTTTATTGCAATACGCTTGTGCGATGTGCACTATTTCGGCTTTTTATTTTAAAATATTATAATTGTTTTATTGAAGAAGATTGACTATATGAACACATACATTTGAACTTAGTTATTTGCTAATGTGTTTTGTCTCAATAATACATTTGAAAACTCGAAAATTAAAAATTTATGAATGAAACCAAATTTTTTAGCCTAATCAGATATTTCATTCCATCACTTACTATTTCAGATATTAGATATAAAAACAAAATTACTTATTATCCTTGATACAGTACACTGCCGAATACCCGACCTACTATAGAGGACGGGGTGGGGGTGGGGATCGTATAACAAACTAGGACAGACAGGAGTTCTCTGAATTTCTTTCTTTCCCCACCAAAACCAGAAGA
This sequence comes from Argiope argentata, assembly GCA_026289955.1. Lineage (NCBI taxonomy): Eukaryota > Metazoa > Arthropoda > Arachnida > Araneae > Araneidae > Argiope > Argiope argentata. Next base: position 1,373,214 of record JAOUZG010017793.1, on the reverse strand, counting down.
CAACGTTTTTATACCAAAACACTTTGTTATAATAAGTATTTTCTCTCTTCTTATTAAATACTAAGCCGTCCATTTATCTCCATCCATCTAGTGTGAATTCAGTCAGTTGAATCATGAAAAAAAGTTGTCAGCTGATTTAAATAGAAGTAGTTGGTAATTTACATAGGTTTATGAGCTGCTCTGCACATTTCAAGAATTTATTAGAGGAAAAGTTGTACAATATAAATTGTTGTTACTTTAACATAAATTCTATTATGCCCAACTTCCACGCAGGAGATATAAAAATAATCATTAACGTGAACACGTGAACTTAAATCTTAAGAAAATTGACTCAAACTGATTATTTTTCACTAATAAATGATTACACAGATATGAAAAAACAACTCTATGATAAAAATCAAAACTAGCATATTTTTTTTGAAAAAGTTCTTAATAGGTGACTATTTCTGTATTTTAACTCCCTTTCACAATGCAATGTACCTCCACTTACGCCAACAGATGATATCAACTGCCATCGCTCGATCGGTTGCCTTCCTTTTTAATTAAAATAAGAGAAAACCAGACCGGATAGTACGGAAGCTGAATAGTCGTGAACCGGATACTTAAGAGTGTATTGTATATGATATTATTTCTGAAAAAAGAAAGAATTTATAATGGAAAATTTTCTTAAACGAATGTATAAGTTTGATTTCCTATTTTACGTTTTCAATTACTATGCCTTAATGCATTGATAGTATAGCAATATATATAGTTTTATGAATTCTATAAATATATATCTTTAATAACTTGCCTCTTTTTTTCTTTCTTTTACACATTCTAAGTTTTCTCATCTCATTTACGACACTCCTTTAACATAAGATGAAATTTAGGGTAACTGTTTCGGAGAAAATTCAAATGGGAATCATGATTTAATAACTTCCAGAGTGAAAGCTTTTCTTAAATGAACAACTTTACTAAATTAGTTTATCGATGTTTCTTTCTTCAGTAATGGTGCCCTGCGAAAGAGATATTTATTAATCTTGCTCCCTGAGCAGAAAGAAACTGTTATTCAACGTTACTTTATTAAAAACATTCGACTCGTTTTTATTAAGCTAAAACTTCTGACATTACCCATTTGAGAGTTGAAATATATTAATGGAACTGCATATATATTAATGGGAAAAAAAGAAGCAAAAACACTTCTCCGGGAATATTGTCTCTTGTAAGGTGAGTAATGCAGTCCTTTAAAAAATGTCAGAGTCGTCTCCAGTCGGAGAACAGGAAATAATTGAGAAATTCGTTTTTTATGAATAATTCTGTGAAACTTGATGTTACTAAGTGTAGACGATCACAGATCTCACGCGTAATTTGTTTTTATTTCATTTGTCAGCTAAAATCCAAAGAATACAAATTCTTAAATTCGAATAATAATGAAATTGTTTTTCTTTCTCGTCTAGCTTATCTAATATGTGATGTCACATGAATAAATATAAAATAACAATAATATAAAAAAATTAAGTCGTTTTCTATTTAGATAAACAAAGATTGTTTTTTTTATTTTAGTTACTTTTTATTAACAGTTGCTCATTATTTACAATTAATATAAATATGTATATACATATGACAGAATCACAATATTAAGTGGGAAATAGAAAGCAAATTTCATTTCAATTTCACGTTCTTTATCTCGAATTTCCTTCTCGAAACGTAGCTCAATCTTAAAGTCAGGTAGGAGAAGTGACCAACAATTTAAGACGAAGAGAGAAATCGGAATTGAATCTAAAGTTTAAAATTTCCGAATTTTTTTATTTTAAAAAAAGTCTTTCATTCTAACCACTAAGCTACAACAGCTAACTCACTTTCAAAAATCATTTGGGTAAAACTTATACTTAAAGCAAAAATTTAAAAAAAATCTATCAAAAAGTCATTGATTTTCGTAAGAATCGCATTTTTCACCTTTACATGAAAAATTCTGAAATTCTTTTATTTTACCAATTGGGCTACTGTCTGCTGATTTTGATTTTCATTACAAGCTACTAAAACTCTATTTACATTTTTTATTTAAATTTAATTAATAAATTAATATTTGATACAACTGTATAAACATCTAGTGTCATCCACTGCAAGTTTAAAAAATGTATTTGAACTTGAGTGGTAAAGCATTTTATTAATTATTGGAAATTTGAACAAGACATATAGATATGTATATGGAGAATGTGAACTAATAGTAGAAATTGAAAAATATAGCTCATGGTCAGAATTAAAGGTGGTACATCATTTTGACTTTTCTTTTTATTTATTTTTCAACTTTGATTGTTAAGAATATCTACAGTATGGTAAAAAGAACTAAATTGGCATTTTATGGAGATTCAGTTTGAAAAAACTATATATATTTATTTTTCGGATTAATATACAAACCCTTGTATTAATATTAAAACGTTATATATCTTAACTATCTTTTAAAAAACATTATATGAACATTTTTTTTTCTTTTGCGATTGGTAGATAGCAAGCCACTTGACCATAACATTGGACGTTCGCTATGCCAGGATGTTTGAACTTTTTAATGAAAATTTTATGTCGTACAAGATTTTATCATGTATTTGATATTGAAATGGTGGCATAAAAGAAGAAAAGCAAAGCTAGAATAACTAATAGTTGTTGTTTTGAAAAGCACTTGCCTTGGACAAGCTCACTGACTCAGTCAGTAATTTTAGGCCGAGGGTACGTTTCTTGATTTAAGTAGCGCCAACTAGGACCAAGAATACTTCTTAACTACTCTCGCATCACATTCGCTAGCACAGTTTTTACAGAGGGGCACATTCACACATCTCACAGATAGAACAAATGAAGAAAAAACAACGCCCAAATCGGGACTTGAACTCAGGATACACAAATCACTGAGAAAACGGGCTCTCCCTGTGTCAGGACGTGGGCACCTAAGCAGACCACCTATTAGCCATGAATTGTTAAAAACAGTAATAGTGTCCAGCGAAATTAGACGAAGAAAAAAATGCACATTTAAAAGAAAAGCTTATCATGAGGCAACGACAGCAGTAGAAAGCGGTGAAAATTGAATCAATGTTTAAATATTGCTGATATGATTAAAGAAGGCTCTCATAGTAGAGCTTTCAGATTGGTATAAAAAATAGACCACTCAGGGTTATCATGGCAAGATTGAGCTTTTAACATTGAATGAATAGCTATTAGAGTTTAAAAACCTGTTAACTGCAAATGACGACCATTGGATACAGTATTAGCGACATCGAACACAGCCCCCCCTAGGAGATGAACAGCCCCCCTACACACACTCAATTGAAAAAGGATGGAAGTTTTGGAAATGTTTCATTCATTTATGCAACAAAGAATGCTATAGAATTGCATTTACTCTATTCACTCAGGCTTCTGCATTCTAATAGTAAAGTAAAAGTAAAATAAAATTCTACTTTCTGAAAAAATCCATTTAATTTCATAATTTACTTATAGCGTTTCAATAAAATAATGTAAAGTCAAATTTTTCTTATGGACTATTTAAAACTAGAAATCACTTGAAAAATTTCTAGTTTACAAATTTCTGGTTATGAGAAATTTATTAAAATAATATAGTCTTATCTTGCAATCAATGGAAATAGTCTTCTCAACACTTTCTCGCATTCTCTTTAATAAAGGTTAATTTTTTGTTTTAAAAGTGTTTCCTTTATCAAATGCTCAAAAATTTTTTTGAGGGGGAAGTCAAAATTTGACTCACAAATATAATTCTAATCGCAACATGACATACCCAAATTTGGCATATTTAAGTTATTGCCTTTTTGAGTTATCATATTTTCATATTTTTTAAAATACAGACCGACGACCATTATAGCCCGTATTATATTTGGCTCAAAATTTTGTAGGTATATACACTAGAGATGCTTAACCTGAATTTAAAATTTTTTCCATCTAACTTGTTTCATTTTATAGTTACCGTGTTAATTTATATTCATACAGACAGACAGACAGATTTTCTCTGAATGGAATGGCATCAAAATATGACAGAAATCTTCAAAAAGTGGATCGTATACCAAATTCCATCCGTATGGCTTTAAGCATTTTTGAGCTATCTTTGTCACCGACTAACCGGCTGCCGAAAGTCTTCCTCGAAATCTGGGATGTCTAAAACTGGAAAATTCCCCAAAATCTTCAGTTCGAATATTTTAACGATTACAGCACTTGTTCTTTAGTTCGTATGTGAAAAAGTAAAAAGTGCCGATATACTGTAAATTCCACTTTCAAATTTAAAACATCTCAAAGTGTGTTGAAGCAGATGTGCTTCAGAATTGCAAGTCTGAAAAGGAAATAACATCAAGGAATGACTTGCAAATAACAATATTTTATTAAAGTAACGTACTATAACTTAGAATTTGGATTTTTGAAACTTCAAGTTAAAAAAATAAAAAAGTACACAGTTTTTTCAATTCAGCTTTTTTTAATGTGTAAACCATTTTTGCTTGCATAATATATAATTTTTTTTTCGGAATAAAGTTTTGTTGTTTTTGTTGAATAGAATAAAATGGCGGTTTGATCTCTTGGTTGGATGAAATGTGCATCCATCATTGCGAGTAAAAAAAAACGAACTTACATGTTCTTTTTGTTTATATTCAATTAAGAAGTTCGAAGGACCGTTCCTTCAGATAAAAAAAAATTCTGAAATTGCATTTCCCGAACAAAAAAAATTTTTGCCCACTATTTCCGTTGCTCTAAATGACATTAGTGGATCTTCATTGGAAACAGAACTTCCCCGAAACTTTACAAGATACTAAATAAAAATCGGTCCCAAGTCTTCTTTAGAAATGCGTAAACTCAGTTCAATTGAGATTTATTACATGACATTCCTTAGTTCTTAAAATTTCAAAGTATTTGATTCTGAAACATAAGAACTCATCTCTATTACATCACTTTTTTTTCCTCTGAAGGATAAATGACATTATTTTTTGCAGAAAATATTTAAAGTTCAAAACAATCGTTTATTTATATTTATTTGAATTTTTAAAAGTCTTTACGAGGTCTGAAGAAAAGACAAGAATTATTCTTAAAAACCAGACTAAAAGAAAAATTCTAAAACGAAGTTTAAATTCACGATTACCTAAGCTATACTTTTCAATAATATTTCAATTTACATGATACAATTTTTTAAATAGTTTTTTAGAATTAATATATTCTTATTTAATATTTTAAATACCTAAAATTTTATTCATTTTGAAATCATGTATATTTAATTTTTTACCATTTTCAATTCTTTGATTTACGACTACTACGTTTCTCTTTCAGGAGTAACAGTTTGTTTATAGAAAACTATTTCGTCGTTTATTGCATGTGATATTTTTGATTCAAAAGAAAATTGCACATTTTCTAAACGTCTCCACGTGTAGAAACATTATTTTAAATTATCCATGAACATGTGCCATTAATCACTATCTCTAGTAGTGTTTTTAAATTCTTCATGAAAGTGTGCCATTGATCAGTTACTTTAGTAGTGTAGCCACTTGTGTGTTTCTCTAGGACAGATCAATTGTAAGGGAAGAAAGAACGAAAGCACGATAATCGTAAACAGCTGCTCCCATCCTACTCGAAGAGATACCAAAAAACTCAATGACCAGATCACTGCGACCCATTTAGAGGGAACTGAGGATGAATCCGAAGGGTCATCCCCGAATAAGGTACAGCATTTCTCGAAGGATGTACGCCTGGTCATCATTAGGGTGCAACTGACCATATACCATTTTTGAACCCACTAGCATTGCGAGATCCAATTATCTTAGCGGAAACTTCTCGTTCTCATAATACTTATGTCAACATGATAAAGCTGTAAAGTTTTTAAAGCTATAGTGCATTTTTTGTACAAATGTAAACTGTGCTTATTAATATTCTAACTATTTGTTAGTAATTGATTATCAAATAAATCTACAATTGATTCCTTGAAAGGTGCCGATATACCACACACATTTCAAAAGAACAAGATCGCAATTGTTGCATTTTCTTACACATAGAGATAGAATAATAAATTAATTTTAGAAAGCCTTATTTTTACATGTAAAATGAACTATTAGTAATTTACAAAACTCTCTTAAATATTTTGATAAAAATAATATTTATCAAAATCCAAAATTCTTATATCTATTGAAACTGGTACCTTTTCTGTAATATCTTTGTTAATTTTCAGGAAAACTGTTATCAATCGGGGATGTCTATAATTTATTAATCCCCATATTCCATCCGTTTTTATGCAAAATTCATATGGTATCCATTTCATCAACTAAATAGAAAGGAATCAAATTTTTGATAAATTAAATTTTTAATTCTATACCTTTTGATATAATTATAATTAGCAAATACAAACTGTTATTAATTTAATATTAATAATTTTAGACTTTGAATAATTGAAAATAAGTTCTGTATAGCGACTGATAATTGATAAAATTAAATAACTAAAAGCTTGATATCAGTCTTATCTTTGTTATTCGATGATTTAAAGTTAATTTTTTTATTAAACTCTTTCCAAACCTATTACAATGGTAGACATTTGGAAAATTTCTTTAGTGATTAAACGATCATGGTCCTTTGTGCTATATATATATATATAAGTAAAAAGGAATAAAAATAAAAGTCGGATTCAACAAGGGATTCAAACATTCAAACAAATGATTTTTTTTACTGCGAAGGGTCTCACTATTTGTCTAACAATAATGATCCCTCTTGACCCGAAACTCCCCTGAAATTTTAGAAGAAATTAAGATAACGATGAATGCAAATATAGCCAGATCTAAAGGAAGAGCAATTTATTTTAGCAAAACATTAAAAAAAATTAAAAGAAATCTAAAAAAATTACATTAAATCTAAAGGAAGAGCGGTTTATTAGTACAACAACAGATAAATCAGCAAATATTTTTGTTTAATTTGTAAATAATATTTATAAATTTATTGATTAATGATTATTATGCAACGTATGTTAAAAAAATACTGTGGAAAATGAATTGGATAAAAGAATGCTAGCTTTCGTTAAAAACAACAACTAAAACTAAGACTTCTCTCCAAACTATCCGTATTTGTTCCCAACAATTAAAAACTAGTAAAATTAAGATCCATGACTTATAGCCCTGACAGTTATAATTACTATACGGAAAACACCTTTAAATACTTGAAAATCACCCTTAACAAAATTATAGATGAAGATAACTTTATAATTAATAGTAACAAAGAAGAATTGGATTTTCTAAAAAATAATATCACTGTTAATCTTATGATTTTGAAAATTTATACACCAATATGCCTTATGAAAAATTAATAAAGATCTGTATACTTTTATAAATGAAGATATTATTATAAAAAATAACTGGATAGAATTATGTAACTTCAATATTACCGAAAATTGCATTTTTAATGTAATTAATTTCCATAACCAAATAGAGGGTATTCCAATGAGAACAGCTTTCACAAGTGTTACTATTAACCAATATTTACCTGCATCACTATGAGAAAAAAATTAAGTACAGTTTAATAAACGGTTGGAGACATATTGATGACTTACTTTCAGTAAACTTAGACAATAATAATAATAGTATTGTTACAAGCTATTATCCAAAAAAGTTAATTCTAACTGAAACAATTGGAACCCAACTTGAAATTACCTATCTGGATTTAAAAATTGATTTTCAAATTTTCAAAAATCTAATTTTCTCACAATGTAATAGGATAAAAAGACTTCGCAATTATAAAATTTCCTATATTGAAGCCACTAATAACCCAATTAGAAACTTAACCAATAATGGATTTCCCAGTAAATACTGAAACATAGAAATTTAAATTAAAGAAGTTCTTGTTCACTTCTAATCCTTTGCAGAAATAAAAATAACCTTTACATTACATATGAACTAACTCAATGGATGCCACTGAGACACTCTTAATTATTTTGTACTCGAATGACGATGCAGAATTAAACGCGGGAACACGATGGAATTATTTTTTGCGTTATAATTTTACCGGCTACGGCTTTCTTTTTTTTGTTTCTTTTATTATTTTTAACAATTGAATGTAGGTTTTCTTTTATAGTTGGATTTTTTTTTTGTAATTTTTGCATACATTAGAGATTATATTATATTGTAATTCATGCTTGATGCCTTTAAAAATGGTGCATCTCTGAGGCTTCAATGTCAGAGGATTTTCGGGTCACGAGAGATCAATATTGTTGGACAAATAGTCAGACTCTTCGCAGAAAAAAATCCTTCCTTAGGGTGACCCTTGAGAAAGTCTTCAGGCCGGATTCTTATTTTACTTTTATTCCCTTTTACTTTTCTTAACTTGGTATTTTTATTAATTTGCTTTTGTTCATATGTGCTTTAGTAGTAGTAGCATAAGCATTCTATAAATATATTTGTATTTTTGTATTTTCTTTATTACCTTGTTTCCGAAATAGTGTTTAATTTGGAATTTCATAAAGCTTATAATTTTGGACTACTTCTTATATGCAGAAAACGCATAACGTTCGCTCCAGTTTCCTCAAAAGAGGTGGAAATGGTGAGGTTTTGAAATGTTCATTTTGGTTATAACGTTCTTAATATTGAAAATAGAAAAGTAACTTCAATTAAAGAGATTAGCGCATACTTAAGACAAACAACTTTTAAAGTCTTTTCAGTGGGAAATGTAAGATTCTAAAAAAGAATTTTCAAAGCATAATGTTTACTGTTTCTTATATCAGCAATTCATCTTGTCATGTAGTAACAGGAATATAATGGATCATAGAGTAGCGTAGAAATCTATGTTTTTATCTTTGATATATATACCAAGCATTAAAGCCTTCTTTCGTCAATCGTAGCTTTCCGAGTTGGATAAGGAATTTTTTTTTCATTGCTTGATTTTTTTAAAAAAAAATCCAAATTTTAATGATTAACAAGTTTTATTCATATTCTGAAAAGAGCGTATATTAGAAATTTAATAATGCAAATTTTTTATACGCATGCAAATCAAGATGAATAACGTTCGTATATGTTTTATGGTTAGTGTCATTCATCAATTGTTATTAATAATTATCAATTTATCACATTAGCCAACTATTATGAGTGGCAATCCATTTATCACATTAACCGTAACACATATACATTTAAAAGTTACATTCAATAAATTATTATTTATTGGTTCAGTTGTCATTTTTTAAATTACTTTTTGCGGGAACATATGTATTTATTTACTTTTTGATTTCTTGTGGTTATACTTCTTTTAAATCTTTATAACTTCAGTTTTTTTTAAATATTCGAATGAAATTTTTATTCTGTAATTTCCAGCTGTCATACGCTTTACACAGAAGTTAAACCGCAGAACAGCTGCACTTTTTTGATGAAGCAATTAAAACATTTTTTAAATATAAAAAAGGGATAGTTAAAAGGGCTTCTGAAATACCCTTCAACCGTGCTTTTAAAATGAGCCCAGAGGCACTTGGTTGGCTGAACCCATTGTTTGCTGTTTCTCCAAACGAGCAAAAGTTTTACACATGAGGGAGTGTTAAGAATGTCATGTAAGAAAATTAATTTCTGAAAAGAACAGTCATTCATAAAAAAAGGAATAAAATGTTAAAGAAATGTTGGCTTGTTTCAGAAGCGTGAGATGGAAATATAATTCTTTTGCTTTGTAATAAGCAGAATTATTTCTTGGTTTTCTTTTCGGAAACTAAAAACTATGGATATTCTCCTTCTCCTCGTAATAGTTTAAAATAACTAGAGGGGCTTCAAAATTAATGAGATTTAATAATCGTGTATGTTAAAGGGGTTTAACACACAAGTTTATTAATTCGAAAACAAAAAGAAAATATTAATGTTTGGATTGGAATATTTTACCATCTTTCATTACTAACATAATTTCTGAAACTTTATTCAAAAAAATTGCATTTTTTATAACCCTTTTCTAAAGAATTTTTTTCTTGGTGCCCTGGCATTTTTAAGATCAGCAAATGCATTAAGATTATTGCTCGGTAAGTAAAAAAAATGGAAAAAAATCAATTAAACAATTCATTTAGCTTTATTTCATCAAACCATTCAAAAAACTATTATTAATACTTATCACAATTTTATTGACTAGGAACTCGCACTATTTCAGAAACTTTATGCTGGATTATCCATCGTGTTAAATAAAGGACAAAGTAGGATCTCTAATTCTCTGTCTTTCGTTCTGATCGTCTGACCACTATTTAAAATTATGTATTCCGCCCCAAAATAGCCCAAGTGTTGCATTAAAACGGTATATCAATATAACTTAAATACACTAATTTAAATGGGAATTGTTAGCTTACAACGTGATTTCAAATAATCTTTCCCTCAATATCAACCTCTTAAACTTATTTTTACTGAAATCAGCCACCTGCTTTAAAAAGCTGAAGATTAATATAGACAACTATTTTACTGAATATTATGAAGGATATATTACATATATTCGTCATATTTCCACACATCCCTGAACATAATTAAAGTCGACTTCCTGATTTCGATACTGACCATAGAGACTAAAATCATTGTGAACTTAGTTTTATACAAACGCCATGAATAAAGATATTGGCAATAGGAATGCCAGAAAGTTTTGGGAATTTTGCTGTTCAGACTCATAGAGATTTTTGTTAAATAATCAGAGAAAAACTAATTCTCAAAATAACTGTACAATCTTCTATTTCCCGCAAATGAAGCAATCATTCGTCGCTGCCCCTTGTTTTCTTTCGATGAATTGAAAAAGGATAAAAATTTTCCAAACTGAGGAATATTTTTTATTAAGAAAGAGTCCAAAATCGATGATTTTCATTCATCTTGAAAGGATAAAATTTACAGAAGAATGAAGCTCAGAATGATTAAAATAGGCGTTAACACAAGGAAACTCAAATACATTTAGCAAGTGGTGTTCCCTTGCTGTAAGTCATTCTATAGAATTATTCGACCACAGCACTTTTATTTGAAAAGAATCTTTGATGCTATTGTAATTCGTTGAAAAACGATTAAATATAAGTTAATCATTGTTAATGATTAATAATTGCTATAGAATCAATTTTTACACTCGAGAATATTATCTATAGCAAATCCCTACTGTCATATATACTGTTACGAATTCGTAACGTTGTTTTCCTGAACGGTTCATTTTGAGATGAAACGAGTTTAATAATTTAATATTAGTGTGTAATAAATACTTTATTAATGTCAAGTGAATAATATTTTGACTTTGATGAAACATTTGGCAGCCATTTGACGACAAATTTTGTTACAAATTTAGATGATCCCGAATTCCCGAAAATCTTGAAAATATATTCACTTGGACTACAATTACATCGTTGGAGCTACATATTATCGTTACATATTAGCTTTTCATGATATATTTGGGGAGCTATAAAAAGCAGAGGAGTATGGATTAGTATGTAGCTAGTAAGGTCGGAAGTAGGGATAGAACACTGAAAGGAATTCTTCTCTCTTTGGAATATTGAACCAATGACTTTTCTGGGCATAAACTAACGAGTTTTCTGGACACGCTTCGTGCTGTTGGATCGATTAATGACGATTTACTGCATTTATGTTAGTAATTTCTACAAGCGCTGATTTGTGCACGGTTCATCCGTGGTTTATGCTTTCGTGTTGAATAAAGCAGAGGTATTCGTGACCGAGCTTGTTGCACTTTTTATTGTGAATCTATCGTGGAGCATTTTTATTAATATTCTATATAACGTATATCCTCGCCTTAGATCTGCGTATTTGGGAGGGGGGGGGGGGGGTAAAAGTGTCTTTTAGTGCATAAAAATTTCAGACACATCAATTCGACATGAATCATACTTTCATGAAATAGAGCTTTCATCTTCCCTCACTCTAGAAACTACCGTTGCAGCACATATAATGCTTTCTAAAATGTATAATTCTTTGACTGATACCATGTGAATTGAATCACTTAACTTTCATTTTTCGAATTCCATTTTTTGGGGATAGGGATGACTGTAATCTAACGATGTTTCACACTGGCGTTTGGCTGGACTTTGCATATGGGTTTACTCAAAAGAAAATGATAAGATAAAAGGAATTTTATTCTTGTTGCAAAATTTTGTACTGTTAGCGAAAAAAGCAACACCTAAAAATTGTTACATTAGCAACGGGAAAATTACATCGACAGTAAGAAAAGTGAATTTTTCATTTTATTTTGGGAAGAAAAGTACAAACGAAAATTAAGATAATGTATTTCATTTATATATTTTCTGTAAATTATTATTTTATAGTGCATAAAATCCAAATACGTAGTTTGTTGTGTATAAATTATTTCGGAGAAAAATTATATTTATTGTTACAGTACTGAGCATATTTTTGGCTCTGACAGAATTTTTTATTAATTTATATATCAGGGGAGATATTACTTTTAATGCATTATGCGTCATGAATCCCTTAGCATGTTGCTTCTTTAAGTATTTTTAAATAAATAATTTATAACCTTGATAGTATGATTGTGTTAATATCATCGGAATAATATCTTTTAGATCTGTTTTCGCCTCTTAATCATATTCGGCATTTCATATTGCAGTGAACTAATGAACACGTTAAAATATAATTATTATTTAAAATATAATTAGATAAACTTTTCTACCTTTGGCCATCAAAAGAATTAATTTCCTTTTTTTAACGAATACTTATAAAATTTAGCTTTAAAATCGTTAGCTTTCGATTAAATGATGAATTTAAACAATGAACAAATATTTTGATCCTAAAATTATTAAAGTATTAATTTTTTTGTGTGTTTGTATTTATCTGCATTAATGTGCAGGGGTTTCTTCATAACCAAATTTTAAATGTAAAACTCTAGAACGTCAAGAACAGCGATGTAAAATAAAACTATACAGATGATTTGCATAATTTAAATTAGAATAGATAGTGTAGACAAAAATGCGTGGATACAACCAAAAAGTTAGTCGCTTCTAAGTAATGAAACAATAAAATTACATTTACGTTAAATATTTTTATTATGTCTTATTTTCATAAAATATAAAGAAAATAAAACCGGAAAACTATTTAAGAATCCTAGTTCAGTATCTCTGAAAATCTAAAAATGAAATTGTCATTGTATAATTTTCAAAAAGTTAAATTATTTCTTCATTCAACTGAAAATTCGTTCATTTTGTCCAAAACAAAATCAAATGAAAGTTTTTGATGAAATCAAAAAGTAAGGGTGCGGTTTCCAATCTACCTTCCATGGAAATATTTTAATGTTAAGATAGATAACTAAGTTAAAAGTTGGATTTTTTTTTTGCGAAAATATATTATTAATTCGATATTCTTATTGTTAAAACATTTTTCTTTATAAAAGTGTTTGAAGGGTATTTCTATATTTATACCTGAGTTTCCCATATCCATATCTGAGTTAAGTGATTTTAATAGATGCGTTTTAATGCTATTGTATATCTTAAACCCTTATATGCGTATTTATTTGTTTTGAGTTTTCAGAAAATCGTTAATTTTGGAAAATAGCTATATGCTACGTAAAAAACAAATTTTAAAAAATGAAGCTAATAATATAGTATATTTATGTCCAAAAATTTGTATTTATACTTTTGGCGATGAGCAGTATTTCTCTCATGAGTAGTTGTATCTAACATAATTTTACGATAAAACCTCACTTTTCGATAGTTTACGTGACAACAGATGAGAAGTAATTTTTTTAACAATTTGACAGATCACTCATTCATAGGGAACTCGACAATAGAAATTATCTCTTCAGGTAATGCACTGAATTTCACCTCCAATGCAATCAAATGTAAAGAAACAAAAAAAAAATCCCCCAAATGTAATTACAACATATTTTTTGTGCGTTTTTTATTTTCTATAGTTACCAAAAAGATTTTTGAATAAAATTAAGTGGAATCGGTTGAAAGCAAATTGTGACAATATAAATTTAAGAATTAAGAATTATTTTCTCAAATTTCTAGGCTTTAGTAGAATTTTCTTGCAATAAACCTTATAAATTTTGAAATCTAAAACATTTTTTAAAAAAATGGTACGAAAATTTCTTAATATTTTCTACAGTTTCCTGTACTAGAAAGTATATTAGATTTCAAAATATGTTTTGAAATCTAAAAAACATATATTTTTTTAAAAATTGGTATAAAATTGTCTTGATATTTTCTAGACTTTCCTGTACTAGAAAGTTCGTAATTTGTTTTATTTAGAAATACTTTATAGTTTATTCATTTCTTCATATTGAAAAAAAAATGAAATTCTCATATTATTCATTTGTTGAACCACAATATTTAGCCGAATGCATAAAAATATAGTTTACTTTTCAGTTCAGGAACTAAATAGTATATTTCTTAAGCTATTTGAAAAATTATAAGTAAATCGTTTAATAAGCCTACAAACTAAAATATGTTTGCCATATATCTTATTTACCCCCTCTCCCCCCAAAAAAAACACCTTTTTATGATTTTTTCTCAAATAATTGCAATGTAACTAGAATATTTTAGTTCCACAAATGTTTTTACGATCTTTTTTTATGTTAAAATTCAGAAATGCTACT
>JAOUZG010017793.1:1338071-1353688 GCA_026289955.1 Argiope argentata | reverse complement strand
ATGTGAGTGTATTTTCTCATATGTATTCTCTTTATCTTTCGCAGTGATCTTCGATGCTTGCGGAATACCATTCATACCAATCTTCTCGTCACATATCTCTTCATCGACTTGACATGGATAATTACAGCCGCCCTGCAGACCAGTACATCCCACGAAGCAAATAAAGTATGTTCTGCATTCTTAAATTGATATTAGGAGGTCCCTTACTGTTCGATTTATATTCATGTTTTTGATTTGATTGTATAAATTTTTATATTAATTAGTTCACATACGTATTGTATGTATGAAAGTAAGTTTTAAAATTTATTTATTTTTTACAATTTTATCAATTTTCTTGAAATTATCTAGATTAATTTTATTAGCTTTTTTAAAATTTCATTTGCTTTTAAAATTGTCAATATTTTACAATTTTCTGAATGTTTTTAAACAGGAAGCTGCTAACATTCATACAAAATTTATAAAATCGTTTTCTTTTATTTAAATAGATGAATTTGTTTCTTCCAGTAAAGCATTTGCATTTTTTAAGAATTATTTTACGAAATGTTGCCTTTAGAATTTTATTTATTTTATAATCTACTTAATCTTCATTCTTATTTTCTCTTTCATAAATAAATGAAATTTAATATAATTTATATTCTAAGCAATGCATGACATTTTTCGTTCAAAAGTTGAAATTTATAGATGTGTTTACATCAATAAAGTATTCCAATATCTAGACTGGACCCCTTTGTTTACAAGATTGCATGTCTTAATTTAGAAGAGTACAGAAATTTAAAAAGATCTGTCTGATATATTCTTGATCTGTTTAAAGATCTATTTTTTTAAATATCGTTTTATATTCATTTCTACTCAAATATATCTATTCCTGTTGATCTCAAAAACCACTCATTCTGATATGGTCTAGTTAATATACATAGAACTTTTTAAATATTTTCAAGGACATCAACTATTTACTTGAAAGATTTCATAAATCTTTAGTTTGAAATTAAAGTATCCGTGCAAACTATTTATGATGGCATTAAAGGCAAGTAATGGGCTTACAGATTGCTGTTCTTAAAAAAGTTCTACGTAATGTATGATCAAATAACTTCTACAGATAAACAAACCTTAAAAGTTTCCATCTTTTATTCATGGACTTCTGCGTATACCTTATGGTTGTTTTCTGAATAGTGTGTTTTAAATTAGAAAATTAAAGCTGATTTGATGTATTACTTTTTTAACTGCTCAGTTTTATGCTATCTAAAATGTAAACAAGTTAAAAGGATACCTTAATGGAAACTGCAGATTGTAACCGTACATTATTAGTTATGTGTTGCCAAAATTACATGATTATATATTATATTATATTATTATAATTATTTATTTGTTATATATTATAAAAAATATTTATGGAAATGTACCTAAATTATGCTAGAGTTCCTTAAAATGCTGGTTTACTTTTTTTTTCAAAGTTAGACATTGAATTTTGATTCGTTATTAATTAATCATTAATTTGTCATTCGTCCAGATTATTCACTGTATTTAGCTCTACATAGTTAAATTTCTTTCATATGCCATTGAATCTTATCACGCGATACAGAAAGGATTTATAATATTTTGTAATTTGATTCGAACTTTTGTGATATATTTTTGTTTTATTTTCAAACAACATATAAATCAATCAATTACAAATCATTTTTAAATCAAAAATCAAAATATTTGTATTTAATTTTATTGAGAAATTCATGGTCTAATGTTATTTCCCTTTAGGAAAGTTTTTCTTGGTCGAAATATAACGAGATTTTTGATTTCGACTCTGCTTATGCGGCTTTCCCCCTCTTATTCATATCCTTTTCTTCACATTTCGAATTTTTTTTTTCCGGATATGCCATACCATTACCGCTATTGATTATGTCTGATGTACATCCGTCAGAATTCTATTCCCTCGGTAGGGACTGAGAAGAATACTTGCTGCCGACGATATTTGAGATCAGGCACACAAAAACCTTTCTACTTCCACTTTTTCTGGTGACCGCCGAACGTGATTCAGCGTCTCGCGTCTGTTTCTTCTCCGTCTTGTTTATGTCGCTTTCATTTTGTTTTGTATACTTGTAAATAATGGTTAATTCTGCTAAATTAAATCTTGTATAAAAAAACTTTATTGTATGGAAAACAGAAAGGATTGAACAAGTCCACATTAATCATTAAGAAAGTTTGAAATAATTCGTCGAAAAGTGTGAATCTCAAATAAAAATAAATAATATTATTTTTCATATTTTATTATTTGATATATTGTCTAATATTTTTTTAATTCGAATTCTAAAACTTGAATCTATTTCGGAAGGCTTAAGATGAATATAACGGCATGGACAAAATAAATGGTTCATAAAAAACAAAAATACAAAATGGCCATAACAATCAAATGAGCTAATTTATTTTTTGATTTAGGAAAAAAGTGATAATTTTAAATGTCATATAATAGTGATTCATTCCTACAGTTTCCCGAATACTGAATCGCATTTATTAATAATATGGAGGTTTTGTATGCAACATTTTAATAAAATAATGAAAATCAAGAATTCTTTTACGATCAGTACGCAGATTACATGAAAAAACTACTTATCAGTTCAACTTTATGCTATTGAGATAATTACCTTCAATACTGGATAATTTACAATAACAAATTTTCTAATAATCTGTATTATATTGAGCAATAGTACAACCATTATGCTAGATAGCATATTTATTCATCAAAGAATAAACAATTAAATAATTATTAACTTTTTAAAGAGTATTAAATATTTCTAGAAAAATATTCTTCCATATATTTCTATATTTGATTTCTATATACAGAATTTCCAAAGTTTAGTAGTAAATATTTTATAATTTTTCGTATTTTCTTAGAAAAACGTAGATTTTTTATAGAAGATTTGGGAGAATTAATTCTTAAGTAAATTAAGTTGTTTGAATCTCATTTATTATTATTATTTTATTTGATATCGAATAATTCTATTTTGGAAAGCATAATTCGTTTTCGAATCTTATTCGTAATGTGAAACATTCGGTAAATGAGTTCCACTAGTTATCCTAATTTTTAAAAATTAGGAATCCGCGTTAAATAAATTAGTGCTTCCCATTAAAATAATCAACCAAATTTATACTGATGTAGTTTATTATGTATCACGCATGTCTTTTTTTTTTAAAAAAAAGGAAGTTTTTAAATGCATTTGTGTTTGGTTATCCTTTATAATTTGAGCCACGGCATTAACATTAAATGAATTTCCAAAGCGTTCAGCTACTGTACTATCAGAGTAGTGCTTCTCAACGTATGAAACGATAATGTTTCTTGCTTTCGTAATCTTTTCACTGGAAGACTGCGGCTCTGTTACATCTATTATTTCTTCTTCTCACCCAATTTCCTCAAGGTTTGTTTCCTGTGACACCGAATGCAACTCTATGAAACAGACCAGAATATATTTTATCGTTGTCATCCATTTCTAACCCCACAATTGAAACCAGAATCAAGATTTCATTGATAAACACCCCACAAGAATAGCGTTCGGCAATCCAAAACTTCTATGCGGATTTAACGTCTTCCTTCAAACACGAAAAACAGACTGATACCACGTGGCTTGAAGATTTCTGTCCACCACTTATTGTGCGAAACATTGCTTGCTAATTGAACCACATTTTTGCATTTTACTATGAACTTTATGCGAATTACGTTGTACAAGTTAAGCGAGGTTGGATTCAATACCAAACAGTGTCTTAAAAATGTGTTCAGATAACAATTTTCCAAACTCGTAGATCCATGTCAAAGGGCTTTGCTTTGACACACCTTTCTATTTTATCGTTATATTTACTAAAAAGACATCTTTCTTAGTGAAGATAACGTAAAAAAGGAATTTATGAAGAAAAAACATTTTATGAGGATTCATATTCGTTATAAAAAATGTAAAATGAAACCAAATTTGATATAAATATTTCTTTCCACGTTAGGAAATGGACTCTTAGAATAAAAGGTAAAAAATTGTCAAAGCAAAGCAAAAACTTTAATACCGTGAGTTACATACAAAAGTGCTCTATAAAGATTTGAATTTTGTTAAATTTTTAATGTTTTTGACTTTTATATGATAAATAGAAATTATTTGCTTCTTACGTTTTTCCTTATGTTTTTATCAGTTTTTTTTTTGGCTCTCTGCAATTATTTTCAGAGGTAGAAATGATATAATTTGTTTCAGGATGCATTCCTAATCTGCTGAAATTTCTACTGACCTTGTTGTTGTTGTTTGTCACCCCCTCCTCCTCCCCGTGATCAGCAGAGCTATATCAGGTCCATGAACTCATTCACCCTTAGAGTGTCCAATACCAAAAGGGGATTTTGAACCAGGTCCTGCCTGGTAAGCCCCACACAAGATAAAATGTGGCCAGGTGGAATGCAGAAGGACATTTAGTACAGAGTTCGAACTGTTCAGCACCTCTGACTAAAGTTATTTATAATAGATGCCCCCTAAAAAAACGGATAAGAGCAGTTTGATCTCTTCTACTACTGCCCAGAACTAGGGAGCCACCAGGGTGTTTACTCAGATCGAATGGTGGCACCAGCGAAACCATCCAAACGGCCGTATTCTTAGGCTTATGTTTAGAAAAAAGCTCCATCTTCCGACTTTTATTTTTATATTCGATTTTTGATTATTGATTAAAACTCTTAACTGTCTTGTTTTGACAAATGATGAAAATCAATAGATGAAAATTATAAATTTAACAGTGTAGTAATATAAAATGAAAACAAATAATTTTTTAATTAATGATTTTATACACTAAATAATATTTATACACTAAATAATATTTAAATGATTTTTTTATAATTATCAAAGTGAAAAAACTTTTTTTTATCATCGTTAGCTAAAAAATTAATGATATAAGAAAAACATTTCAATATAATATGAGGCATTTATATTCTAAATTGTATTGAAATATTTTATGAATGTAAACGTAAAAAACATTAATTTTTTAAATCTACAATTCATTTGAATGATTTTTTTAATAAATGATTTTTTTTTTCATTTGAAGCAATTTCATTTCATTTCCATGCATTTGGTTATTCGTTTAATTTGTTTCATTGAAAAAGTCCTTTTAAATATTTTTTTATTGTCATATCAGAACATGATGCTGTTTTGTGGATGAGGTTTTTGGTGGCAACAAATATCCGTAGGCGAAAAAAAATATTAACTATAAGAGCATCTCAAAAAATCAGCTTTTAATAACATGTTACCATTGCATAAGCTCTGGTTAAAAAAATAAGTTAATGGCTACATTAAATAAAACATAGAAAAAATAATTTTGAGCACGTGATTATATGATATGAAATAAATAGGAAATAGGATATTTTTTTTAAACCATAAATGCGGGACAAAGTTTTTTTTTGGCTCATTTGCAACACTAAACTAGTTAATTCAATAAAGCAATTAAAATGAATAAAAATATTCATTTTAATCTAACTTGTACGAGAACGTGGAGCTTGGCCGTTCAAGAAATCTGCTATGCATATTTCAATGTTCTGAAATGATACATTGAAATATGCATAGCAGATTTCTATTTAATCTTTTTTACATTTACTACTAATTTCCATTGTCTTGTCTTTTATCGATTAAATTTCTAAACATCTTTTCATCTATACGATATCCCAACAAAATAATTTTAGTCCGGCATGCCTCTACCTTTGCATTTCTGTAATAGAATTGTAGAGGAATCTAGTGACATAAATTTAATTTGGTCCGTTAAATTCTAACTTTTCTTCTTGAATTGGGTTGACCAAAGCCTTTCATCTTTTGCTGAAACATTTCAAGGTTTCAAAACAGTATATATATATTTTGATATATCAATGCATTTAACTGATGGAAGTCATTTTTCATTCAAGAAGACGGAATATTTCTATTTTGAATCGTAGAGTCTTTTTTTTACTTTGTGTTTTCTAGTTTCAGATTTTAAAAATAGAAGATCTAATAAAGTAAAACGTTCCTTTGCTTTTAACTAAATAGCATAAGTTTTATATCTAAAACTTTTCTCATATCTACTAAAAGTTATCCCGTTTATTTAGAAAAAGGGTTATGATAAATTCTTCGTCTTAAATTATTTTTGCTATTTCAATGATGCACTAAAAATTGTAGTTTCCTATCATTCGCTTACAATACATTTGCTTCTGAATTCGTAATTCGTTTTTTACATTTTCTGAAATTCATAAATTAATCTTAAAATAAATGCCAAATAAAAATTATATTTTTTACATTTAAAAAAGAAAATATATTAATATGCGCTTATAAAAATAATTGTCAAAAGGAATATGGGAATTTTATCACTTAATAATTTGTGTTACAAATCTCATTGCTGTTGGCATAATAATATCACTCTGATTACTTACTTCTTAGATTACTATTCATAATCACAATAAACACAATATTTGCCGATATTTAATAGATTTTCCTTAGTCGGTATTGAAACTTATTTATAAATCTTTTACGACTTGTCAACATTTTTTTCCGTCATTCATGAATAATTTTTTCAATGTAGAAATAAATAAAAATTTTCAATTTCATAATTTTATTAATCTGTAGATAAATTAACATTCTGATTATCTGAGAAGAGTCATTTTAGTTCAGTCAGTTGCATATGATTGGTAGTTGAAACGGGGAATTGAAAATTTTAATTTATATTGAAATGTTCGAACGACATGTTTCATATTCGTTTTTTAACCTTTATGAAATTAAAACAAATATTTTCTTGCTTCAGGTGGCTTGCTTCCTCGTCATTCTCTTAACTTATCTGTTGGGCACCAATTTTTTCTGGATGTTTGTAGAAGGTCTGTACCTCTACATACTCGTGGTAAAGACATTTTCTGTTGAGACTGTGAAGCTACATGTATATGCTGGCATTGGTTGGGGTAAGTTTCTATTTTTTATGCATACATTTAGAAATTAAAAAATTCTTATTTTGTTGTAAATTATTGTTTTTATATTATAGATATTACAAAAAATGCTGTATCGCCTTAATTTCATTTAAGGTCTTATGCTCATCATTTGAATTTTATATTCCTGTCATGTGCTTTTTTTTAACTGGAATTTCCTTTCTTTTATAAATTCAACTTATATAATTCTAAGTAATTTTTTATTACTATCTAAATTCATTCTTTGTTGCATACATCGGGAAATCAAAGCAATAACACATGATGATGCATACAATTAATATTTTTGGAATGATAATGAAAGACAGGAACTCACTAAAATGTGCGATAATTTTTTCTAAAATCCCAATTTGATTGGCATCTACTCCTCCACTTGAGCTATCTATTTTCATTTTCCATATCCGCAACCATGATATGTGAAGGATTACTTGGTAAAATAATGCTAAGAAAATAGATTTCTTCCCAGGTTATTATATTTTACACAAAGTTACGCACATACATAGATGTATTAATAAATCGGCCTGAAATCGAAAAAAAAAAGTTTCATCTGGTTTTCAATCCCGTAAAATGTCTAATAACGTTATTACGATGGTACTTACGTATTAAACCGACGATCATTTTCGGCAAATCAAAAAGCGGTCACCAATAGATCGCCTACGCGCTATACTTGGTTTGCCACGTATTCGAAAGCATTAAAGAGTTTTTGCCATCAAAATGAAATTTGGCGTGGTTGGCGTGTTGTTGGCAGATCGATGGTCTAATACGTAAGTAACATTACGATTTTTTTACGACATTTGTTGGCAATTATGATATTATTGACAATATTGTAGAGATGTCGTGCAAAGTCTTATGTTTTATAGGCTCCAAGCTAATTCCATCTATCTTTTGACTGTCGCTAATTTCTTTCCAATGATTCCGCTTTGTCTCAGTTCATTTCTTTATTTTCATTCCTCAAATTACAAGATATTTCCAAGACTTATCATTGACGATCGAAGAGTAGGTCCTTACGTATGCTCTCAATTGGAACCAGTTTGGTTCAGCTTATATGATGACGTTTATGATGCACTTATTTCGTATTGAATTCCTGTTACATCTAATGTTTATCTAAATTACGAGGACAACATAAATTTATTTCTTCTATTCATTCAAAATGTCCAATAACCTTGTTACGATAACTGTACTATGGTACCCCTGGCTTCAGAATATAAATCAACATCGTGAAAATAACGTATAATATTATTGTAAAGTGAGAAGATCCAAGTAAGGATAAGATAATTTCCTTACTTTCTATAATAAGATTATTATTATAGAAAGAAAGCTTGATTTATTTTCAAAGACTTAATTCATGTACATAACATATAAATGCATTCTATAAGGCAATATATAAAGTGTTACATTCGGATAAACTGTTTTATTTGTGCAGGAAATTTCACTTTATTTCTTTAAATATATAAATGTAGATATTCCAAGAGAGAGAAGAATATTAAAATTTATGTGATAAACACGTTATAGGATTCTTCTTATAGCTAATTCTATTCTTATAGCTAAGAGAAGTAAATATGTATCAAATGCACAGCTACAGAAGGTCTTTTACGTCTGCTTTTCTCTAATTCAGATCCGAGAAATTCCTTGTCGTCGCAAAGTGGTTGTTCATGCCGTTTCAGCAATACTTTATCTTCCAAACGACTTCTATGACTGTTCTTTCATTTCTCTAGGGAAAGGTGATAAAATCCTCTCACTTATCTTATCAAATAATCATGAATCTATCCTCATTCCCTGAATGTCCTATTAAGGATAGCATATCCGTTGATAAGTAGGCTATTATCTAAGTTACAATCTATTTCTCTCGATACCCTATCATATGAGCTCTATATATTGTTAGTGATTGCAGACACCCTTCTGAAAGAGATGTTTTTAGATTAAATCCAGATGAAAATGTATTTATCCACAGTGAAAATTTGATTCCTCTTTAATGACTTATTCAGCCTATAAAGCCAATCTGAAAAATATGAATGCTCTTTTCCATAACAGAAAACTAACTACTTCTTTAACTTCATATTCAGTCTGTTGATTTTCTAAACATTACTAATGATGAAATAAGGAACATGTTTCAAATGGCTGTTTATTCTTTCAATTTCCCCCAAATTTTAACACAATACAGTAGAAAGTTTCCAATAGATACTCAATGGCATAATTTCTCTTTTCGCTTGACAGATATACCGGAATATACAGTTGTTGTAATTTAACATATAAATTATATATTTAATGATATCTAAATAATTGCTTATATTTAAAAAAAATATTTTTATACTTTAAAAAATTTGAGTAGTTATGCAATAATTTAACATTAAAAAATCCAAACCTTTTTGTAGCTAATTCCTAAATTATATAGTAATATATTTCATGAAATGAACATGTAATACATAAAATATTAGTATTTCGAACAATAAATACAAATTGCAGTACTTTAAACTATAAATAGAAATTGGGTTTGTATTCTATCGCATAGAACCGTCGACAGTACCAGTGTATAATTTTGCATCTTCCATGCTGGCATCCTGGCATAGGGGGAGCGCGTCTTTTCCAAGACTGGGCGTCCCGAGTTTGAGTCCCGGTTCGAGCATGAGTGTTCTATGTTCTATCTGTTAGGTGTATGAAGGTTCCCCCCCCCATAAAAAGGGGGCCGTGCAGGTGACCGTGATTATTATGTAAATAAGTGGTACTATTGGCCCTAGTTGGCTCTACTTCAAAAACATGAGACTCTCATTCGGCTTAAAATCGCTGGGGGGCCGCCTGTGCGCTTGTCCACGGCAAGTGACATCAGTAACAACAAATAAAATCTTTAATTCTTTACCATCTTTCTAATTTGAAGAGAACCTCATTTGTTATTTCTTAATCGTAATAATTAAGTCATCTAATTATTACATACATAAAGTAGGGGTGAATCAGAGCAGTAGCCAATGAGTTAAAAAGAAATTTAACTGATTTTATTCTTGAAATAAAGATATCTGATGTTTAAAAATCATAGAATTCGACGCATTTCAAATTGATTCTACTTCTATTGAGAATATAATACGCACTTCTCCGCTTTAAATGAACGGTGTAGATGCAATTTTATATTCTGTAACTTCATTGAATACAGTTGTAAAATGTTTACTCATATTTATCATTTTAACCCTTTGAAACCCTTTGTTGTCTTTATTGGGATGCTAGTAAATGATTTTGAAAATCCATTCAAGTTTATAATATTTTAGAAGAGTTTATAATAATTTTAAAGAGAACCTTAGTAAGTAAAGTAATGAAATATGTCCATTGGAACTGTGCTATGCACCTATACAATCCGAATTTGATGCCAAGGGTGCTAAACAATTGTTTACAAATTGTTAAAGTTGGATTTAATATTTATAAAGCTACAAATGGATCAAAGAGGAAGCAATTTGATAATTATTGGTCTTCTAAATATTCCTTTTAAATTAATACCATGCACATTTTTTAAAAACAGTTAACAAATATCCTGCATTAATGTATAAAGGGTTTTAAGTAAATATTTATATTCTAATGTTTATTAATGTTTAAGTTTTAAGGATTGGTGTTAATGCAGTTAATGCTTGTTATTTTTATTTTAAAATTCCTGATAGCATCCGAAGGAATTCTAATTGAGATGAGTCCCAAAGATGAAGGTAGAATTAAATTTTATGAATATTAGAATTGCTAATATCCATAATAGAAAATTATCATATAGTTTTTCATGCTGGATATTACAGCGCACATGTCTTGTGCTAGAATAAATTCTCAAACATGAATCAGCGAATATTTTATTTTATATCCGATGGATCGACATAGATTGAATGATAATTTTGCTACATAAATGTATTTAATCACTTAATTAATGAGGATTCATTTGTATGTAACGAATAATCCAGCAGTATATTTTACTTCATCTTAAGGAAGTATGATAAATACATATTATAAATATATTATACTTTTAATTAATAAAATATTTCCATGCAGCGATGAAAAAGTTTGTTAACAAAATGCTGAAACGTAGATTTTAACATCGCAAAATCTTCATTATTTCAATTTTAAAGATACATAATGATATCGTTTTAGAAATACTCGATATAAAATTCTAAAAAAAATGCATTTCAAATATTTCATATCGCAACGAATTTTTAAATCTTAAGTTCTATATATATATTTTAGAAATCTAAACAAATATTAGACTTTTTTAAAATTTTATTTTTCTCTGTCAACTTATGGGCGACGGTGACTTGATGGTAAGTTCTCGGCTAAGGAACGTAGGGTTTCAGGTGCGAGACCCGCATTCCAGCGAAGAATTTTCGAGTAAAGGAGGATCTATTGCACGTTAAATCTGTCAGTAGTAGATAGTGATCCGTCAGGAGTAGTGTGGCGTGGAGAGGGGGTGACAGCTCAGGTGCCGTCCTCGTCTTCTAACATCGGTCCCAAATTTAGAGGTTCTTCCCACATTACCCTTAGTGTTATTTTACAAAGGGGTGTTAATAAAACTTAACTAAACTAAAACTCTGTCAGCTTATAACCTAAAGATGATCTTCAACGTTTACGGAACATTCATTCTTCCTTGCCTTAAATGCATTATTAATTTTATTTTATCTGTTCATAAACAGATTTAAGCAGCACTTCATATGAAACTTCTAATCACCTTTATTGTGTAAAAATAACTATCTGAAATTTCTGTCACTACTGTTAAAAGGTGACATTTTTGAAACAACGATATCTCTTTAATTACTTTTCCAGACTCAAGGTAGTATAAGCAATACCAACGATATAATCAAACTATGAAGAACATCATCAATGAGAAGACACAGATTTTTTGCTAGAATGCGTCGCGGTTCGAAAACGCTAATAAGTCTTAAAAATTTGTTATTGAAAATCTTCTCGGACATTAAAAGTGATGGGTGAGATGGCTAGTTAATACAATGGTTGTCGAGAATAGCAACCGTAATTAATTGAGTTTACTTCTAGCAGGAATTAGAGATTATTTAAGAGAAATTAATATGCTTATTTTGATCAGATTTCTACTGAGATAGCCGTGAACAATTTATAAATTGTCCATTAATCTTTTCTATTACGAGCGTCAATAGGATTTTTAAATATTTAATTAGAGCAATCCTTAGAAATATTTCTTAAGATTTCTGACGAAATTATTTTTTATTTATCAAATGGTAATGAAATTTTTTCAAAAGACTAATATTCAATTAATAGTTTATTCTTCCTATTTTTCGTAGACCTTTAATATTTATTTCACATCTCCCCCCCCCTCTTTTTTTTTCAAAAAGTATTTCAGTTAATATTTTTTAAGGAACGATAAATGTTAATGCATCTTAAATTCTAAAAATAAATATCAATATTTTCAATGCATTTATTTATTTTTAGATCGCAATTAATAAACGCTAATAACACAATTTATAAATGTTATTTTTTCGATTTGCTTGCATCTTGTGGGGAACGCTATAGATGCTATTCTAGCTAAAGCTATTGAGATTTAATTTACTTGCTGTTTCGATTACATTCACCTTGTTTTTTAGAATACCATCGGCAAAAATAGTCATAATACGGAAATATAATCCAGATTTCAATGGTACTTATAAGTCAATAGATAAAGTTTTAAGCAAGGTTTGTCTGTAAATCTTCACATAAAAGGAAATAAAAATCTTCCTAATTCAAATAAATTAAACTTTTTCAAAAGTTTAGAATTTATGAATAATTAACAAACAATCTTATAAACTTAATGACATCATTTTCGTATCATTTTGCATCATTCACGCATATACATGAATTAGATATACAAAGTATATGTACAAATCTTGCCTTCAGTACAATTTTAAAATTAGTTTGAAATAATAGTTTGTATACATTAAGGCAATATTATGAAAGCGAGTCTATTCTAAGTAAACTGTATAACGCCGCAATAATCTAAAAGCACCTTAATTGCTGCGCCTAAATTAAGTTAAAGACCAAAGCCTTACCTCACTGTCATGTTTAGCTTAATGAATGGTGTGAGACATCTAATTAAAGGATTAATAATTGAGCCTGTTGTACAAAAGGCTTAATCAGACAGCGAAAACCGAGATCATGTGCATATATATAGTAACAGTAATATGCACTATTTTGCGTCCCTATCTTCTCATTGAGCGTCTACCTCAAGTGTAATTTTTAAGATATTATATCAAAGCTTTAAAAAGATATTATATCATATTTGCTTTACGAACTTATAAGTTTTCTGCGGCCTAGAGGGATGAAGCTATAAAATTTTAGATTTTACTATTTTAATTGTGTTTACACTATTTCACTAGCTTCTCCAAGGAAGATAACTCAAATCAAGAGACTTCGTTTCTCTGAGATAGTTTTAATAGATATAAATTAGGCGAATTTCAAAACTTCCGTGCCGATAGCAGAAGAATGGAATCTTG
The DNA here is from genome assembly GCA_026289955.1 of Argiope argentata. Taxonomy (NCBI): domain Eukaryota; kingdom Metazoa; phylum Arthropoda; class Arachnida; order Araneae; family Araneidae; genus Argiope; species Argiope argentata. The sequence goes on along the minus strand of JAOUZG010017793.1, from coordinate 1,340,296 downwards.
TTTGGATAAAAAATGAAGAGTATGCGTTTAGGAGGATTCTTGTCTCATATTGTGGAATATGACTCTAAAATGTTACTTAAGTTAACTATAGGATTAGAGTTTTGAACAGAAATGTATGATTTCGTAATTTAAAAAAATTAGAATGTAAAAATATTAGTGTATAGTTAATAGGACAGAAAGAGAATGTATTGAAATTTATATTTTGTAATTAATTTTACCGTACATTGACTGAAAGAAAATAACATTTCTTTCATCCTTTAAACTATTTTTTAGGCTAGAATTATGTTTACTTTTAATGCTTAGGAACAATGTCTCCGATTAGAATGGACACCAGGCTTATCAATATCAAGTACTGTCAAACAGAAACTCATTCTAGTGTAAAAATATTGCGGAAACCTTGTTTTCATGAGGAGTTAATCTGACCAATGAGCTTATCATATTGTAGTAGAACGAGAGAGTAATCCGATTTACTAGAAGATTTAAGACTCAACGGATTACCTTGGTGAGATGTTTAATTTTTATTACTTAGAGGTGCAACACATGCAGTGAGGAGATCCAATAGGTATAAGCTATTAGATTTAGCACAAGATATTGTTGTGAATCTATTATATTATTTCCCTCATTAAGGGGCGAGATATCTCTAACAAGATTAATCGAAACCAGCTCAATAACACCGTTTTTGATGATTATCTTGAGACTTTAAAGATGAAAATTAATGTTTTGAATTTTTCTGGAAGTTTAGCGATATCTCTAAGAACCAAGATACCGGATCTTTCTAGATCTTCCGATATTCTATTCACAGGAGTTATAAAAATGTCAGACACACGAGTAATCAGTTCAGCGAATTTTTTCAGAGATATATTTATTTTTAGTAAGTTCTCTCTGATCGATAAGAACAGTCATGATTAATTAATAACGATATACTGATTGCTTGAAAATTTCTATTTTCATGCATGCTTCAGCTATGTTTTGCTACCTGATTGTTACGCTTTTCTGTTTTTGTTACTTAGGGTTTTGGGCTTTATTGAGTTTGGTGCTTGCGCTTTGGTATGCCATAAATCATCGATAGTAGTTTTTCAATCTCGTACGGTTTTTCACCGTACATGCGCCATGCAGAATCACGACAACAATATAACACGACATATTTATCGATCTTTTTTGTTATTTTAATTTCCAGATAATATCGTATAGATATAATAATGATGTTATTGAGCATTTTGTGGTAACAAGATTTGTGAAACGTGTAGGATTATAACGATTCGTATTTATAAAATATGCTACATATAGTCCATAGATGATAAAACTCTGAACCCGCAGATTGATGTTAAATTTTTATGCATTTCAACTCATGTTATTGATTTATTTTTCTTGTTATGTTTTCGTTAAAATTGTTGCGCGATTTCTGTGCAATATTCAGAATCTTAAATTCATACCTACAGAACTAGAACAGTGTGTGCGACTTTGTGGACATACATATAATCACCCATCTTAAAAATCTAGCTAACGAAAAGGAAATCCACTTTCAGGAAATTCCCTCCAATGTTAATATCCAAGGCAACGAAGCTGCAAACATCCTGCTAAAGCCGGTGTTACACGACCTGTGGTCTTCACAGATTTGCTCGTAAATCTTACATTCCACCCACTGGGGGACTACACTCCCCCTCGCCTGTGGGCCGCCTGAAGACGTCGGAGAGCTTCCCGTAAAATGTCGGTAAAAAGGAGAAACATCAAAGAACCGGGAAGTTTGTTTGGGCACGGGTGGGTGGGGGTAAAATTAACGGAGGGACACTTCGTTTTGTGGTCAGTTTGTTTTGAGTAGCCAAGCAATTTTGTCCTTCGAGTTCTTGACGATGGAGTAGATTTCTTATTAACTTGTTTAATTTTTTAATTTTAAAAATTTGAAGTGACTCTTAATTAATATTTGTTTATTAACTTAACTCTAATTAAATTATAAAATAATTAATGATTATCGGAACTAAAAAGTATTATATTTAAATGGAGATTAAAAAATATTTATTGTTTACATCATCCTATGTAATGAGTAAAGTTATTAAAATTACAGGAAAAAATTATTTGACAACTAAATTGGTATAATAGAAAATATGGAATTTTCCTTCATTATAAGTATAAATTTTCTAAGTAATTATTCATAGATGTTACTACAATATTAGCATATTTTAAAGTCTAAGAGATGAAATTGTAATTTAACTCCTTCAGGGAAAGGT
>JAOUZG010017793.1:1299658-1328071 GCA_026289955.1 Argiope argentata | reverse complement strand
TTTATTAATTCTGAATCCTTAAATATTATTAGATTTCAAGTTTTGCTTTAATAGCATAAATGGGGCAGATGTGTTTCTACTGTTTAAAGAATCATTATTATTTTTTAATGATTATATAAAGCAATGATTATTTCAATAGTCGTGTACGATCTCAATCTATTTGAATGAACGTAAATATATTTTTACATTAGTATTATTACAAAAGTAATCGATGAATAGCCATGATATTTCATAAATGGAGAGCAATTTATATGGAAACGCTCTCCTAAGTAGTAATCGAAAGATAATTTTCTGCAGTATTCATTGCCGATATTCTGAAGCTTTATTAATATTTTGCTGTTGATAATAATTGAAATAATGCACACTAGCTTTTATTTCGATAAAATAACATAAAAGCTTTACGTAAAAAGTTCTGCAGCACCTGTATAGTATTATTCCGGTGAAAAACTGTGAATCAGTAACAGATATTTTATATAAATGTTGTTTCAACCTCGTTCACGGACATGCTGCAACTCAACTTCACTCGGGAGTGAGATTTATTGCAGATGTATCACGCCTCTTGTCGACCCTACCGAAGAGATTTCAACGATTTATCAAGAACACAAGTTTCGTTTCTCTTCCTCGCGATAAATTTCCCTTAAGTATCTCTTTCGACGTCCATATAAAGAGAGTATTTTCACCGACATAAAATCGAATGTGGGCTTCCCCTTCCTCTCCCCCTTTTCTCTGCCCTTGCATTTCTGTTTAATAATCACCGTCATAGATTGGTCACTGAACTGTTGCCAGGGCGGCGCTCCCACACTCACTAGTGGAGCTACTGTAATATTTGTGTCACCGGGGGAGACCAATCATTTTTGAAGGTAGCAGGAGACAAAAGCGGAAAATATTTAGTCCAATCTGAGGATGTTGCAGTCAACAGTTGATTTAGGGGGCAGTAGAATGGGCCACTAAGCAGTATTATTAAGTAGAATATTTCATCCATGGTTGTTCTTTTTATCACAATCACAAACTGTCATTTGATTAATATTATGTGTTTTAAGTTTTAAAAAATAATTCCCTATTCTAGAGATAGCTATTATTCTTATGTATCACTTCGATTTATGACCATTCATATAATTTTTTGCAGCAAGTTAAGATCTTCCATTTTCTTAGGATTGATGCAGACATTTTAAAAATATTTTTGAATACTTTCAAGGTATTTAATTAATAAATAAAGAAGTAATTAATTAATATTTGAAAATACTGTATAAAATGTCATCTACCGTAAGTTAAAAAAAATACTTGAACGTGTGAAAAAAACTTGTGTGTGTGTGTGTGTGTGTGTGTCACGCACGAACGCACGTAGAGAGAGAGAGTATTTAATTAATTTAATTATTTGTAAAATCTGTGGCATATCAAAATTCTCTTTTTACTTTTCTGTTAAGGTTCTATTTTGATAGAATACTTTTGAGAAATCTCGTTTCCCAGCCAACTTCTTTATTGAGATGCCGAACTAAAACTATGCCTACTATTCTGTACATTCAACCAAAACAAAATATTAATAAATGGGCGATAATTTGAAAATTTGCGTTGGCATATCTTTCCTCTCTCTTTTGAAATCAATATCCCAGCTTCAAATTTCACTTATAGAAATGTTTTAATTTCATAGCAGAATTTAGTGTGCGCTATATACCAAAAAAGCCGGAAATAAAATTGGATGCAAATTATAATGTCTAAGAAACTTGAACGCCATTGTGGTGATTGCTAGACATATAAGCCAGATAAAATCCCTCGGACCGAAGTGCACTTTTGGCCCAACGGATATGTTACTCTGCTACTAACCTTAAGAATGGCAGTTCGGGCCTAGCGCAATCGCTACACCTAAAATGGTAACCCGGCGACCAACCTTGGATAAACGCAACCTTCGCCCTTAGCTTCGTTCAACTGTCATGGCGCCCTCTATCGGCGACTCAAAGTTTTAAACGCGCATTAAATACGACAAGTTGTTAACATCACCACCAACATTTCACATAAGTATCGTTCACCAAACTCACTGGGGAGATACTCAGTGGTGATTGCTATACATATAAGCCAGATAACATCCCTTGGACCGAAGTGCACTTTTGGCTCAACGGATTTGTTACTCGGCTACTAATCATAAGATTGGGAGTTCGGGTCTAGCGCATCCGCTACACCTAAACCATAATAAAATTTATAACAATAATGGGAATGAAATACATGTTTATATTGTGAATGTTTCTATTTCTATGGAATCATTTATTTAAGTATTTATTAGAATTTAAAATATTTGTAAACTTTAATGTTCAAATAATATTTTCTGAAAAAAATGATCCAATTGAAACACGAATTAATATCAACATTAAATCCTTGTTTTTCGAAATTGCAATGTAAAAGTATTTGAAATAAATCTTTTCTTTCCCAGCTATTCCAGATAAGCCTCTTCTTTTTAATAATGAATCTGACTTGCCGCGGGCAATTGAAACTCGTAGGAAAAAATGAAAATAATCCAATCTTGTTTCCTCCAGTAGTCACTCGGGGGACTTTCACATGTACTGAAAGAAATGGTCTTTTTTTAGAAAAAAAAATTCTCGTTTTAATTTTTTTAAATAAAATGTGCAACATAACAATATACTGCAAAGAATTCTGAATTTGAGCAAGGAAGATGTGTTATCTGCATTCAATCAAATTTAAAATTGAAGATTCTTCTTCAAAGTTTTTTCAGGTGCTGTAATGAGATCTTATATCAATATATTTGTAAAATATAATTAAACGGATAAAATTAAAAATTCTTGGTTTATTTAATAAAAAATTCCTTATGCTCCTCTGAAATGATAGTACGAAAAGAATATTACCTCTAGATTTGAGTGACAGAATTTGATATTAAATATCATTGCGTGTTTATGAAATAAAGGAATATTACTTTTCTGTTGGAAATAGATAAAATTATCCTCGCACAAAAATTTCTTAAGTCAAATATGTGGTAATATTCCACAAAAAATGGGGGGGTTTCTTTGTATTTATTGATGAAAAGTTTCAAATATAAACAACTAAGGTACAAAAATAAGAATACTTCCATACAGTTAGATCTATAAAACCTGACAAATAATTTTATTCATTTTCTCGTCATGTTGGATTCAATCTTCTTTCCTTTACAGAATCATAAAGAAGCTGATCATAGAGTTTTAAATTTCTTAGAAGTCAGCTTGTTTAGATGATGCTATTCTTTTTTAGAAGATAAAAGTTTTTATGGAAGTAAAAACAATATTTTTTTTAACTCAAGAAACAAAACTCAATAAGGCATTTGAAAATCAAAACGTGGTGGAGACTCCTTGCTTTTTTGCTTTCTCTTTTATAACCCTCAATGTTTTTGTAACTGTATTGTATTTTTTCATAATTTTTTCAGCAACAAAATTTAAATTGCTAAGGCACTGGTAAATATCTAATCATTTATGTTTTTTCATCTAATATAATGAACCACAATTGGACAAATTCCTCTTAAAGAACTCTTCTACTTGTTCGACTATAGATAATCAGGCTTGCTGTAGTAAGCTAAAATTCGAAATAGCGAGAAAATTCAGCATTATGACAACCATATACTTTATTTTTAAACAGTGACTTATTTCTAAACAAATTCCTTAAAAATCAGTTAAAAGCAAATTTTTTTTAAAAAAATAGGAAAAGAATCTTAAAATAATACAGAAATTCAAAGAAATATTCAAATACTAAATATAATGTATCAGTCATATGAAAATGAGTAAGTACATGCTATTTAAATTCATTATGCAAGTACCTATATGTTATTTTTATCTGATGTTTTAACATTTCACTCAAATTTCCTGAATTGTAAAGTTAACTTATTTTTCAGTTAGCAGTAGTTATAATCAACGGGATGTATGCCCCGTCATCGATGGGAGGAGGACTTGAAAATTCAATCTATCGTTGTGGAAGGTTGGATTAAAATCAAAAAGAGAAAGAGATGGGGGCAAATATCTTTGATAGATAAAATTCATGATATCCTTTCATTATGGAGTGCTTAACGTGTTTCCAATATATCCAGATGAATATCCCTTTATGAGCGACTGTAAAAACAAAACTCGAGGCGTTTTTCTTTATTATCATGTTTCAATATTTGCACTTTGTATAATAATTTTGAAAATATAAATTTTTTTAACCCATTCATTCATTTACGCTAATTCCTGTTCTTCATATATCCAAAAGACAAAGAAAAATGAAATGAAATTTAAAAATACCGAAATGAAATAAGTAGAACTTTTTATTCAATTTTTCCGCTGCAGAAGAAGAACAATAAATAGTTTACTGGAGTTATACTTCCATATTAAGATATAAAAATTGTTCGTCCTTATTTCATAAAATGAGAATTTAAAATTAGAAATTTTTGAGACATTACCTCTGAAAATGATTAAATATTTTCCCAAATTCAATCTGGAGTTGATCATAATCTCGATCTCGAAATGAATTGAATGAATAATGTATACATATTTACCTTTAAATGAAACGCCTCATTTTGTTAAAAAATGCACACAAGAATGTATGGTGTTATAGCTTAATGACTACGTCCCTTGCGGATATACATATCCATTAATGAATAAAGGGAGTAATGCTGTCATATATACTCTCGATGGACTTTCTTCAAAACTTCATTGAAATTACAATGCAGTCAATTATCCAAAGACCAAATCCATTTAAATAGAATGAAATTAACCCTTTGACTATATCTCATTACTCAAAAGCGAGTAAGGAATAAATGAAATTTGAGGATTCCTTTTAAAGAATGAAATCCATTCACTGTTTCTAACAGGCCTAACAGTGCCTGCTGATACATTTGAGTGAGTTCCTCCATGTATTTTCCCTTGTATTCCTACAGATTTCTATTACTAGATCGATGCATTGGAAACTTTGGCGCTTTGAAAGTTAATTATCGTTCCCAGACAAAAGAGATTTTAGTAAAACCAGCGGCTAATCAATGGAATGAGTTCTCCTCATTACGTTGAATTTCTCTTCACGGAAGGCCAAGATGTTTTACAACTTCTATTCGATTCTTAATTATGCACATCAGAAATGCGTTTATGTGCGATAATTTACTTTTTATATTTTATTGATTAGACCATATTTTACTTTTGCACAGTGCTAAAAGAATAATTTCTTCGGAGTAGATAACATATTTATTGACGATATTTTACATTTCAACCAGTTTTAAGACATAAAATGGAAAATATTTCTCTTCAATGACATTATCACATATTTTGGTGACTTACTAGTTTGGTTGAAATATCGTATTTGATGTCAGTTTCTTCATTTATACATAACTTGATATTTTCAACAAATTCTCTTCAACATTAAAATGATATTGAAATTTAAATATCATTATTTTAGCTGACTTTCACCAGAATAGGATTTTTCAAATCAGAATCGAATAAAATATCAAAATCGTACGAAAATCATAGCTGTCTGCATTATATGAAAATCTGTTGCGTGCTATTTTAAGCGAAATTTTTACTTTTTTTTCTATTCCTAGTTCCAACTATAAATTTATGCAACATAATACATATATGTGTTATACATGAGCATGTCCAACACTTTATAATCTGAATAGAAACATTCAGATAAAAATGTATAAGCATAACATATTCGTTGATTGAAACATACAGATGCATATAAAGCATAGGAAGAATATTCATTTGAGTACATTAAGTATATTCATTGATTTTTTTAGTATATCTAACATTTTAGTATCTTAAATAGCGATGTTTATATATTCCTCACAAGAAAAAGTATAAAATGAAGTTTATTATTGATTAGTTTAATCAATCATTATTCGACAGTTAGAATTAATTAATACACTATCAAATATTTCATTAAACAATTAAAACAGTTGAATATACAACTGTTCGCAACTATTCGCAACAACAGCAAAAGTTACTATTGATCATTTCGCTAATAGCTTTTTTTAAAAAAAATTATTAAAATAAAAAATTATACATTCTAAAATAAAATTTCTATGATCAATTCTTTTAAATTTTATTAAGTGTTAATGTAATTTTAATACAATAATATTATCAGAATTTTTGCACGGAGAAATACCAAAACCTCATGTTGAATTTTAATAAATTAAATTGTAACTAAAATTTTATAAACTAGAACTCTTTGCAATACGCGTAAAGAAATTTGTGCAAAGTTATATTTGTACCACATTTCCTTGCTCTGAGTGTAAAGATCTGTCCATTAGAAAGTCAACATCCCTACTTGCCTTTGGTTCTAATAAACACGATATTTCTTGCAGCACAAATAAAAACAGTGGCACTAAAAACAGATTTGGGATTACTTTTAATTGAGTAATTTTAATTGAGTCTTCAGTTAAGCTTCAATAAAATTACTTTTCTAAAATTTGCAATGATTGAAGTCACAACAAAACATATGCAACCCTCATTACGACGAATCTTACATCTGTCCTCCAATGTCTGAAACGTGGGCATTTCCTTTCTTAAAGATTTTCTTGTAAGTTATATCTATTCAAACATTATTGGAATAAACCCAATTTTCAAGAAATTTTCTAGATTAGAATTTGATTCCCCTCCAGAATGACATTCCGATGCTCCTTTTCTTGATTCAAAATCTTTTTGATTACTCTTTACATTTTTAAACTCTAACTCCAATGTTAAAACTTAATACTGCTAGAAACATATGATACTGAATTGATTTTATTTGAAAGAATTTTGGATATGAAGGAGGAGTAAAAAATGTATCGAAATTGAACTTCAAACGGGATTTAAGACATAAAACATCATTAAATTAAACAGGCATAGGAATTGTTACTCCTTTTTTTTCATGGAATATATGTTAACTAGTGGTGTGGAAGACAAAAAAAAACATGCATACGACTAGTCAGTGCATACAAGTTGGTGTAAGTGATTTCAAAGTTAAATTTTGATGAATTTTTTTTTAGTTTAAAAATTGTTTTTTTTTTAAGTTTTGGTATATTAAGATATTTTCAGGTAAGAAAAAGTAATTAATAAGAAAAGTAATTCATTTAACTTAATGATAATTTTAATTGGATTAATTAATAAATAAGAAACAAATAAAAACACGGCATTTTGTCTGAGATAAACAACTGAAGCTTATCTGTTTGTCTTATTGAAGTCTAAATTCTGTCTTATTGCAAAATGTGTCAGAACTTATTCTGTTCTATACAACTTCTTTCAAAGATTAATGAATTTGGTGGGAAGCATACTTCCACTGGCCTTTGAAAGGGTTATGGTTATGTTTGTAGGCTAGCCCGCTAACTATAAATTGCTTCCTGACTGACAAAAATAATTTTTCAAGGGCAATCTATAGGACCTAAAATCAACATAATTATTATGCATGTTGTTTTTCCTTAATTATTAATTTTCCTTAATTAATTTTCTTTAATTGACCAAACAATTAAAAGTACATATTTGCAATGTATAATTGCAAAAAAATAATAATTCCATGCTTCTTTAAAACTAAAATAGTAAACTTTTATGCAAAGAAAATTCCCAAAAATAGTCTAAGGTATATTGTATTGCTTTTATTAGTTTAGATACTCAATTTTAGTCTCATACGAGCAGCGAAAATGATAAATATATTTTTAGCATCACTACTAGGTTTTGTTTTATATAATTGAGAGTAAATTAAAAAAATATTTACTGGTGAATGGTCTTAAAATATTATCATTGATATAACTATCAGCATTATCACTTAAAATAACATTTACCGATGTATGGAGTTACAGATTCATGCCTTTAGTTATTTTTTTAAATTTATGCAGTTTCCAAAAATAGCTGTGCAATTATGAAATATTTAAAACATGATGAGAATATCAGTAAAAGAAATGAAATATGGTACGAAAAGGTTGCTGTAATAATGGGCAAAGTAATTACGAATCTGATTCCATATATGTTGAATTTATGATGTTCTGATTCAATATTGTTCTGTTAATATGTATGATGTAAAATATTGTATGATCTTCAATAATAGTCTCACCATTCTGTAATAGTTTTGTTTAATGAATAATATAAAATAATATCGTACAATATTATACAACATGCAGGGCTAACTGAGTACATTGAGGTGCTAGATGCTGTAGAAGGACCGGAACGTGATTAAATTTTATTCCAAAATATTATCGTCGATATAAAGAAAACAGTAAAAGTAGTTATCTCACTCAAGGTGCGAATTGATGGTGAACAAGATTTTTTCTTAATTCTTTAGTGATTGTAAGCCATTAAATGTAATAAATAATAAAATTTCGTTAAATCCGTTTCTTTGCAATTATCTTTTTATCATTTATCATCTTGAAGATGAATAGTTCACACTGAAATTAACTTAATTTTATCCTTCTATTTCTTAATATGAATATTTCTTTAACTAAATGCATTAATAATAGAGATGAAATACAAAGAAAATTTATTAATTTATGATCCGAACAGTGTTCTACATTACGATTTAACTTTAACCATTCAATGACGAAAAACTGATATTATCTTACTTAGATTTGGTTAACATTGTTAATGTATGCCTGCTGCATTGTTAATGTATGCATTGCTAATGTAAGCCCTTTTCCTGTGCAATTTCAAAAACTAATTAAACAATATTATGAGCTTTGAAAATTATAGGCAAAGTCCTTTATTATCTGATGTAATTTCAGTGCGGTTCATAGAAATTGATAACAAAAGTTTACATCTGATAGTCCGGGGAGGAGATGAGGACAAAAGTACCTTGAGACAGAAATAACTTAAATATAATAGCTTGCTTTTGGATAATATATATCAATATTTTAAACCAACTTTTCATTTTTCTTTTATTCCAAAGAAGGTAATAACTAATTTAGAACCAAATTTCCCCATTCAAAAGTTATTTTAGAATTAGATTAAGCTTTCTTTTTCAACATGCCACGTAAAAATGGTTATTTTTATCACAGTATAAAATTTCTTTTTCCAGGTGCCACGTAAAAATGGTAATTGTTACCATAGTATAAGCTTTCTTTTCCCACATTCCACGTAATTAAAATTTATTGCCACCATACTCTAAGCTACCCATTTACGAAATTCCACAAAAGAATGTTTATTGTGACCATTTCCTAAACTTTCTTTTACGACATGCCATGCAAGAAATCATTATTGCAAACATTGTCTACGCTTTTTTTCACGACATTCTACGTAAGGAATGGTTATTATCACCATACTCTAAACTTTCATTTTCGACACACCTTGTTAGGAATGATGAATGCTACCACAGTCCAGGCTTTTTTTCCAACAGGCCACTAATGATATTGTCACCATATTCTTTATTTATAGCTTTTGAATTTTGCAACTAATTTTTGAAAAAAACACTGGCTGTATTTATAAGCTGCACCGTGAGACAACTTCCTCCTTCTATAGAGGAAATCCAAACAAATAAAACAATCAAAAGCCAATCTTTTCTTGATAATGTAAGAAATCTGGTCATTTTACAAAAGCATTAATGTTATTACAGTATTATATAGGAATCAATAATATTCATAAGATTAAGTTGCGCACTTAATTAGACGATAATAGGAAGTTAAAATCAGAAATTGCATATTTTTATAGTGATCGGTATTAAAAATCGTAATAAAATATCAGTACTTACGTTTAGACCGTCGATGTGCCAACGGTCGACAACTACTTTGGCGGTAATTACATATTAGACCGTTCGATGTGCCAACGGTCGCCAACCACTTCGAGCAATTTATTTAGGAGACCAGAATTCTTTGATACATTACACCGTCATTCTTTGCCCGTTTTCACCTATAAACTCATCCTATGTCCATTCAAACTCGTATTTTTAGATGGAATAATTCCATAATTTTGGAAATTCACCGTTACATTTTCGTTGGCAAGTAAATCTCAAATTTTAATCATTTTAACGAGTAAAAAAATTGGAACAGAAAAAGCGCTTAATGATCTTCTGCGAAATCCACAAAATGGTGGACGACAGTTAAGGTTTGCAGAATTTTTAAAATAATGTCGGTTGTTTGCCATTATTGGCGGTTTCGCAACTAACTGGCGACACCTCCAAATTTGACGATAAAGGTCGGTGGCTTAATAAGTAAGTACCAAAATATCTTATTGTAAAGTATTTAGGCTCGTATCAATAGTTGAATATCATGTATACCATTCAATTGAATATCGTATACAACAATTGAATCAGCAATATTTTTTGAACATATTGTGTTAATTGTGCATATGCATAGAAAATTCAGAAAGACATCCTTCTAAACTTGCTTTTTAAAAATTTTAATCTAATTAAGTTTTAAATGAAAAATGTGACTATTTATTTCCAGTCGGAGGGCAAACTGATAAATTCGTATGATGGAAGATTGTACGTCCCATACACAGTTTCATCAAATTACACTGAGGTGGGGGATGTGTAGCTCCTTGAATCTTAAACCGAGATTTAAATGTTTGAAGGTTGATATAGTATGAAGATCTGAATTGTGCCAATCCAGTAACCTAGTTTTCATAATGATAAAATCACTTTTTAAATAGTCCCCTTTAGTTTGCTAAAAATTAGCAAATATTCTTACAAAACGAAGAAAAACATAACTTTATTTAAAAGGGAATTAATCTGAAGTTTTCTTTTAATTGTGATTTTTCTTGGGATTTTGATAATTTTATACATGAATTTTTCTAGAAATAAAGTAATCGTAATTTAAATTGAATGTATGTGATTTGGGAATGAATGGAGTTCAATGACAAACTTCAAAGCCAACTACGTTAAAAAAAACTTTGCGTTAAGAAACCGATATGAAGCGATTTTATGAAATAATAGAAAATGACTTACTTCACCGTTTTCTTTAACATTATGGCTAATTATTTAAATTTTTTGAAAACATACGTGTTGAAAATACTTTGCTTTCGTTCACGAAATGAAAAACTTATTATCTTCATGCTGCATTCTCTGCTTCAAAATAAAATATTTAATTCAGCAGGAAATATGCATTCCATTTACAAAGCTAATTCATTTCTACCAGTAATTTCATATAAGCATGCATGTATTATTCACTAGAAATAAATACTTTTAATCTAAAACAATAGAAAAAAATTACGCAACTGAAGTCATCCATACCTTTTAATGCATTGAAAGAGTCCATAAGACAAAAAGTCCCCCTTCCACAAAATAGTTGTCAAATAGCATTCTTTGTAGCTTTCTCTTCAATTGCTTCTAATGGTCACTACCGAAAGTGGCTTTTACTGTGAACATGATTTCATTTACTTGCTCAGCAGAGTGTGATTAATTCCATTTGCAAATAAGCCTACTGAAAGTCTTTCCAAGTGTCTAAATGACTGTCATGGAGTTGAATAAGACTGGAAAAAACATTTATGCATCTTTTTCATTTCTTTCTTTTAGAATCAGTTCTGATTTAATGTCATCTCATTTCTGCAATGCATCTTCGGTGTAATTTGAAAATAATTGAATTCCAGGTCTCCCTGCAGCTATGGTCATCCCATGGGCTATTGTGAAATCTCAATTTTCTCACGTAGAACGCAGCGATCAGCACATAAGAGCATTTTCTGTGAACGAGTAAGTAATTTTTATTCCTTTTATTTCTTCTTTTTTCTTCATATGTTTATATTTTCTGTTTTTCTTAATTATTTATTTATTTTGGTTTTATATAACAAGTTGAAACAAGTTCTGAATAAGATTTTTATAAACGAAATTTCTTCATTTTTTTCATATTAATCAAAATAAATTAGATTTTTTGTGAGTTCAAATATTCACATTTGTTTCTGTCATTTTATAAACTGAAATTGTTCATAGTTTTTTTTTACAAATATTTGCCTTGAATGTTATTTGTTTCGCAGTATCAATTCTTTCTGCTTCGAAGAAATAATTTTGGCTTGACTCTAATAAATACGATGGTGTTCATTTTTTTACATAGTTTTCAGTTCGTAAAATTGGTTTGTTATAAGGGCAAAAAAAAAAAGGATTCAGAATTTACTATGAAAGATGATTTAAAAATGAATGAAGGTCATATGATTTATAAGAAAATGGTTTTTATTTAAGTTTGTTTTATATCTGAAAATGCTTAAATGACTTTAATCTAAACGATTTACACATTTTTCTCAGAGATTGTCAACCAGTTTAAATATATTCAATTAATGTTTCTCCGTGTAAATTAAATTGTAATTTCTATGTAATCGTTATCTGTTATCGACGCGGTTTACGTTATCTGTCAACCAATATTTGTAGAAGCGATATCCTTTTATTAGAATAATTTTTTGTGAAATAATCTGAGTTTATTGATCTTATTTAAGAACATTTTCATTTCAGCGGTCCTATTCTAACAAACTGTATTTCCTGTTATTTATAAATATGATTAATAACTTATGGATCAAATGTTTTGTTTATTCAGATACTTTTAATTTATGTTCATTTTGGAAAAAAATAAAACACGTTTAATAATTTAAAGAAAGAATATTCCTTATTCAAAGATTCTTAATTAAATCATATTTCATTTTTGTTAAGTTACCAGTCTCACCTTGGAGGAATTTCAGATATTCGGAAGATAATTTTTTAAATGATTAAGCAGTTTTTCATTCGAGGGATAATGGGGTATAGTTGCAGAAGGTTGTAAAATCTTAGGAGGCAGAAAGGATACAAAACGATTTCCTAGTTATTTTAATCTTAATTAAGCCCATATTAACTCCATTCTAAAATGCATTATTTCCTCATCCAGTTTTCATTTAATATCGAATTAATTCTACACGCTCTCTACGAAACAGCTGTCACAGTATTGTCTAACACACATTGTGAATTGAAAACTCTTAATGCTTTCAACATTTTTTCAAAGATACCTATATTCCAGTTACTACATTGACGCGTGTCAATTAAATCCCTATTAAAGTCTCATAATTAAAGCACTTAAGGGAAAAATTTGGCTCTCTTCTGCTCTTATGTCGCAATGTAGACACGCCCTACATTGCGACATAAGTCGATGTTTTAACATTTCGCCAATTTTTTTTCCAATTCGGTCACGCAACTGATAAAATATGTTTACATACATAAAGAAAGGGCTTAAAAAATAAAACCATGCACAGGGCCAGCGTTTGTGCCTGAATATTTGGGGGCGAAGAAAATCACATTATAGAGCAGTTGCTTCTTGCTCTCCCTACGATCCTACTCTCACAATGGAGACAAGTAAGAATTTGAAATAAATAAATGATTCATCTATTTTTTTAATCAACCAGGGAAATTTACTTTATGGGGATAATATTTTGATTTTTGATTTTGTTTAATTATATGAATGTATCGTTTTGAAATAACTCTAGGGTCACTTTAAGGGCGGCCCTCACAATTACTTCCACGCCAAACGAGCACGAGGACGTTTGGTCCCGACGGATTTAACGTGCACCACATCCGCTTATACGACGGTTCTTCTAACTTCGAAAATCAAATAATACGGTTCCGAAGCTGAAGCCTTACGATCGGACCATCGCCATCCATTTTGATTTTAAATCCATGGCTATGGAAATTTTTAGCAAGTTAAAATAAAACTTCAATTTCAAAATTTAAAGGAAAAATTGTTTCCCTCTCTCTCACTCTTTTATTGAAAATAAAAAGATATGTGAAAGAATATGTATACCAAAAAATGAAAGATAAGAAAAAAGGAATCATGTCTCTCACGTGAGATTCTCGCCGTGAACATTACTTCATCAAAATAAAATTTGAAAAAACAAAAGACGCGTTTAGCTCTCGAGTTCACTAAATAAATAAGAATTTTTTCGAAATTTTTTATACACCTGTCATTACTATTAGAAACATAGATAATATGAGTCTTATAATAAATGACTGTTTTGTAAATGAAAAATATGGAACAAAAGCATTCTTTATACGATATGGATATTCATTATTTAGACATTTTTCGTAAAAAAGAGCCTTAAATAAGTCGTTTATTTGAAGTTTTCTGAGTTGAAAAAAAATACTTTTTTCTTATTAATTTGAAATAGCTAGTATATTTATTTTTCCTTTCGATTATAATGATTTCTGAACTTCAAATGAACAAAATTAAAATTCTGATTTATGGGGAAAAACATTGGAACGTAAACTGATGTATAAATAAGCTACATTGTTAATAGCTACATCTACATCCATGGCCATTTCACAAGAAGCACTTCAGAATGGCAAATCCAATAATACAAAGTACAAACAGAAAAAAGATTCAAATATAGATGCTTTTCCTTGGACATATTTAAATACTCCGTAGCTAACTTAGGGTAAAAAGCACATTTAGAAATTTAAAATAAGCTCTTTTTCCAGTTTTCTCTCCAAGTTAGTGTTTAGAAATGTGAAAAACGTTTCCTGCTTTATATGCGTTAAATGTCTTACGTTCCCCCGATTTTCATTTCCCCAAAAAAGCCTTATTTGCCATTTTATTTCATTTACTCTTCACGTTTTTATGTCTTTTAAGCATCCAAAATGGAAAAGAAAATCTTGAGAATTGAAACATTTCAGATCCCTAGAGTTACGCGTGTATTTCGCTCTACTACAGTTTCTTTTTTGTTTTAACATAAGAAATAGGTCCTATATCCGCATTTAAGATAGATTAAATGATCAATCAAACGCGTCAAAACAGTATATTTTGCGAGCTTACTTTGATGATCGCTTGCTTATACAGCACTTAGAATCCTTTTCTTCCACTCTCTGAAGTATCACCTTTCAGATGGGGGATAAAGAATTCTATAGCTAGTAAAAGACATATTTCAGTGGTAGAAAATGGAATATTTTATTTTGAAGTGATTTTCCATCATTTCAGGAAAGAAAACATATATTTTTATTACACTCTCCTCTTTCTTTCCTGACAGTATACATTTTATCATATCTTAAAAACAAAAATATTTACTTTAAATTGATTTGACCAAGCTGTCGTTCTTCTGGTTTGGTTTACGTTCATCATGGGATATTTTTCAAGTATTCTTTCTTTTCTTCTATCAACTCATGTTCTGTTAGTCCTAAAAGTAACATACATTTTTCTTAATATCTTATGTTGTGTATCTAGTGTCATTCTGTGTTCAAAAAGGATAAGCAATGGTCTTGGAAAAATATTTTTCCACCATTTATCATGAATAACGTAAACATTATTTTAGTTTTGACGCTCAATAATAAATTCCAACTTGAGAATTTACATTAAAATTACGTTTTTCTTTTTAAATTCATCTTCTGTTTTCTTTTTGAATTAATATTGTTTTCAAAACTAATTTGCAGGCAAAAGAAATGAAGTAAAAGTCTGGAATCTCAAGAAGTACTTTGCAAGTTTTTTTTTTTTTTCATGTTCTACAACCCACTCCTCCATTTTTTTTATCAGTTAAACCTATTTTTGTGACGTTTTAAATACTTTTGAAAAGAAACAATGGTTTTCTTTTTGTAATTAATTTATATTGAGCTCTGCAGAAAAAAAAATATGACTTCCATACCGAAAGTTCCGTAAAAATTTAAAATACCAATTTGTTTCCAGTTAAAATGTTACAATAGTTAACAAATAATTTAAATTCTTCTTTCTCCAGTTTATATTATTTTTTAAGATTTAATGCTCATTTTTTTATATGTGAATAGATGAGTAGGAAGAATTTATAGCCAAGATACTCAAAGATGCTTCATATTTTTATTTTAAAAAAGTTTCTAAAGCATGCATTTTTCGATTACAGTTCTAAATTTTTCAGATTAAAAAGTAAAGTTAGATAAAAAAAAATATCTGGTTTTGGAATACCTTTTCTATTTTTATTGACATTCGAACTTTAGATGGAAATTAAATAGCAAAAAGAATTAAAACAGAAACATTTCGATGCACACGATGCCTTCAATTTTTTTTCTATCGTACCAATTATTTCATACTTAAAAAAATTAAGGTAAAGATTTTAAAAATTCGTTTACTTTGTTTAGCAAGTTCTTTTTTCAAAAAATAACATTTCCATTACTATCGCATCATAAATCCTTATATTTATTTCCCCTCATAAATCTACATATTTTAGATATATTTTAGAGCGCTTTGTTTGATACATGTGTAATGATCATACCATACTACTTTCTGAAAAAACATGTGAAAGATAAATTTTATCCTTAGAAGGTAACAAGCTCGATAAACTTCATAAATATCAGTTCATACATTCCACTAACATAGAATATAAGACAGAACAGAATAATATAATTATTACGCATGTCGAAGAAACCCATTTTGGAGACCAGGGCACTTTCATTGAACAAATAAAATAGTGGGGGCTGGATATATGAAGAACACGACTCTCCTTCGTGGCTGAACAAGAACGGTCTGAATTTAAGAAACTGAGAATGGTCTTTTTGAAAAATTATCTAAATTTTACGATTTTTTTTCATGTGCCTCATCATTTTTCAGTGACAGGAATAAAATATTCGACATGATTAGACAACATTATACTTTCCAAAGGATGAGAAAGATCGCACTTTCTAAAATACATTAGATCTGAAGTACAAGTCTTATAGCAGAGACTCTACCCGTAGGATCGTGCTGCAATATAACACGTTAAGAAACAAAGAAGAAACTAAAACTTCGGTAAGATAGCTAAGATTGGCATTGTTTTATTTGTAAACATTTTGCTCCCTCCTATACGAAATATTATAATGAACAAACACATTCGAAATAGAAATTTTGATAAATATCCGTGCTTCCGACAGCACTAATTTCGAAAAACACATTTTTGGAATTTATTTTGTTTGTCTAACTTTGAACAATAAATCATAAAAGTTTTGAGCTAGACGACTGGAATTTGGTGTATTCAAAAATGACCAAATTATAGATGTGCATCAAATTTTGGCCGAAATCCAATCACAGAAAATTTCTCTGTTTGACTATTCAAATGCAAGTAAATTCTATAATTACAAAACTCAAAGAGTAAGTTAGATAAAATGTATTACACTGATTTAGAATATAAAATATAGTGCCTTAATCTAATTTTGAACCAAATTCAACAGGCGGTCAACTCTACTTCCACATGCACGTAAAACGATTGGGCGTCTCTCGGTTTTCAGTAGTGATAACTAGGGCCAAGTGTACGACTTAGCTACACTCACACTCGTCACAACCCTTTTTATAGGGTATACTTCATGCATCCACATATCGTAATTTAGATCAGGGGCAGAGAACGATCATCTCTGACCCAGTACTCCCAGTGATATTACTCTCGACATGGATGACTTTATGACCACGAGAGATTTAACGAGCGCCAGCCACCACACACTCGGAGAATCTTCGGCCGGTTAGGTTAGAACTCGCAATCTAAGGTATACGAGTCCAACGCTCCACCAACCAGGCTATCCCTGCCCGCGCGTAAATGTAATAATTTGAATCAATGAAATTTTGTAACTATTTTGTGACTCTAACTGTAATTAGGGATCAAGATTTAATGTCAATAGTCTACCAAAAACGCATATGAAAGACATATTCTTGCTAAAAATCCAATAAAATGCAGCAAAATTGGTATCTTTTAACTATTCTTTAAGAATCCATGCTAGCTGTTCGTGGCCTTATCCAATGTCCGTAACTTTATGTTCTTTTCGGGGAGTAAGATCATTATTAGATAAAATGAGAGAAAGTTGCAGAGAGAATAGACCCGTTGGTTTTGGCTGTTTTGATGTTAGACATTGCATATATGATTACTAAAAAATGACATGGATTTATTTTGTAAAAATTTTTCATGATATTTAGATTATATGTAGATTTTTGCCGAAAATATAAATTCAAAGGTCCCTCATAATTGCAATTCTCTCGAAGGAAATTTAAACCTCAGGATCCAGACAGATGATAGAGACTTCTAACTCCCCGGTGACGGTTTATTTGCTTATACAGATGTTCTCAATACAATCTATCAATTGTTTCCTTTTCAGTTAGTAATCTCATTTCCTTGTACGTCCAACCCGTATTCATCATTTGTTTAAGTATTCTTGTACCCTCAATCTAGTTATTACTTCACCAAAAATGAAACAGAGTTGTGTAGGTTTTGGCACCGATGAGATTCTCTCTGGAGGTCCCCGGATGGTTTGTCGCCCCTTTCTTTTAACAAATTTTTCATTCTTTTTCGGGTTTTCTTTCCCTTTCATCTTGGGCTCATCCAACTGGTTAGATAACTTAGTGTTATATGCACACGGGTGGCACAAGATGGCTTATGTTATAAGCAGTAAATAATTAATTTTCAATCATTCTTTAGTATTTTATCTTTTTTACGCTAAAATTAATTTAAATAAACTCTTAGTAATTAATGATTTTGGTTTAAAATTGTTTTAGCAATTTTGTTACACATATAGATTATAAAAGTTCGCATGAATTATTTTAATTTTATACTTCTTTAAAAAAGAATAACTCCTTTCTTTAAAAATTTTAGTCTGTATCGATTTTCAAAACGAATATAAAAATTTTGATGTGATTCATTTATATCGAAATAATCGATACTTTATAGTAAAAATAACAGGGTTCTGAATAAACATACAATAAAGAGGGGATCTCTCTTTGGTTGTCTATTGAGAAATTGGTTACTTTTTTAGCATAAAAAAAAATGGCGGCAGAAAATGAAGAAGTTGGCGAGAAAGAAAAATAGACTTCCGATTGTTCCCTAACTGCCAAGCGGTATGATAAATGTTATTGGATTAAAAGCAGAAGGAAATCCATACCAATTTCAGAATCTTTTACGGGAAATTTAACAGCATATATATCGCACCACTAGATAATTTAATTCAGATTTGTAAAAACTTATTTTGGATTCATAAAATATTCGAGGCATTAAATACGCTTTTTTTCAACATTAGACATTTTTTTTATTTACAATACTGAAACTATAACAAAAAAGTAGTTTTTAAGAGGAATTTAAGATTTAAAAAAGTGAAATTTGTTTTGTTTGTGTTTCCTTATGATGCTTTATACCATTTCAATGAAAAATAAAATATTAAATCCAGATTTATTAAATAAAATATAATAAATGTTTTGCAACTGGAGCTATACATTTTTAAAGAATTCGTAACTTTAATAAGTAAAATTAATAATATTTTAATTGTATTTTTTTAATATATTATGGAAGTTAAAAATAGTTTCAAATTCATAATATTTAATCGAAAATCAATAACTTCAGCATCCACTTTTTATTACGAATATATATATATATAAAAAAAAAAAGACGAATATATATATATATATATATATATATATATATGCGCGCGCGCGCGAGGATTATTGCTTTTTCAAGGTCCAATATTTCGCTAAATGCAAATGACAGTCAGGATCAAGAATATTTTATACTGAGAAATGTCATACAGCATTAAGTTACTTTTCGACGCAATCATATATTTTTCGTAGCGTGGTACCAATTTTCCATTACCTTCATCGTAGAAAGCAGCCGCCAGTGTTTTCATCCAATTCTGTACGCTGGTCTGCAGATCGTTGTCTGTGGCGAATGCCAGCCAGCGTTTCATGTGGGCACATAGATAAAACTCTGAGGGTGCCAAGTCAGGACTGTACGGTGGGTGATCAAAAATTTCCATACATAACGATCCTGGAGGATTGCTTTTGCAACTACAATGAGCGACTTTGCATTGTCACGAAGAAGGGCAATGCCTGATGACACCATTCCTATTCTTTTATTCTGAATTGCCCTTCGAAGACGCTGAAGAGTGTCGCTGTACGAAGCTGTATTAATGGTTGAGCCATGTGACATGAATTCCTCCAAGCAAACACCTTTACAGTTCCAAAATACTGTAGCCATACACTTATGTGTGGAATGTGTGTTTAGGCTTTTTTGCCACTCACGGTATGTGAATGCCTCCACTGTTTGTATTGCCTTCTCTGTTGTGATTTGTGGCACTTTACAAGTTTGCTGACAGATAACTGTCAGAGATTAAAGCCGAATAAGCAACTCTTGTCTTTTCTGTAGCGTCAACAAGGGTCTGGAGTACGACTTAGCTACTCACACTTCACTTTTTTTTTACGGGGTGCAATTCATTCAAACATTTTCATACATTCATCCACATAACGCAATTTAGGCAGGAGCCAGAGAACGATCACTTCTGAACCAGTATCTCCAGTGATATTACTGTCGACATCGAGGACATTGTAATCGCGATAGATTTGTATGTACACATACAGAGAGTCTTCAGGCCGGGGGAGGGGGGAACTGAACTCGCCACCCATAGGATGCGAATCCAACATTCTACAAACCAAGATATCTCAGTCTAACATATTTCTAAAATATGGTTTCATGAAAAAACTTTTGCTTCTTTTGCAAATTATGGAAAGATATATTTCCATTTAAGATCTTGAAATGATTTGCTACAAATTGACTCGTGATTCTCAGATGTTCAAGAAAAAGAAACTTTTAACCATAAGTCAAGTATTGAAAATAAAAGCTCAGGCTTGATCTCGTTCTTTTTCCAAAATTTTATA
The DNA here is from genome assembly GCA_026289955.1 of Argiope argentata. Classification (NCBI taxonomy): domain Eukaryota; kingdom Metazoa; phylum Arthropoda; class Arachnida; order Araneae; family Araneidae; genus Argiope; species Argiope argentata. Next base: position 1,307,613 of record JAOUZG010017793.1, on the reverse strand, counting down.
TCATAAAATCCGTTTGAATTAACGCTAATTTCAATTCCTTTATTCAGTTTCATTTTTCCAGTTTTCTGTCAGAATTCTGCATTTACTCAAAATCTTCTCCCGTAATTGGACCAGTCAGGCTCCGTGTTTTTCTTGCTTATAAACGAAAAAGATAATGCATTTGAAATACAAATTCGTTTAGTAGGATTTGGGATGAAAAATACGCTAAAAGACGTATCAAGAATTATCTATTTAAATGTAATTTAATTTAAATAAAATATATTTTATAATAGTTTTTATTTGGAAACAATATATTCGGGCAGAATAAAACTAGCTATAGATTTTAGTGTTTTTCCATTTACCAACTATCTATATCACGATATAGCAAAGATAGCTGTTTTCAATAATTGGAAATACAAATTACACATGTCATCACTTTAAATTTTCTTTAAATTTCATCAAGGGAAATTACTTTTAAGCCAAATTTATATTGGAATTGGAAAAGTGGGAAGATCACGTAATTCATTTCCACTAACTTTTAAATAAATAAGTAAACAATTCTTGAAGTAAAAAAAAGTTTCTTTTTCACGATGCTTGGCGTAATAATGTAATTGATTGATCTGTTTGATTCAGATTCGTGCTTTAATTTTTCACATAAAGACTTATTAAAGAAAAAAAGATATTATTATTTAATAAACCAATGATAGATATGTAGGAATATTTTATATTGGTTATGGAAACAAAATTTTGTTCAAATAAATGCGCTTTTTCCAAATATTTTAACATTGAAATTCTGTTTAATGCACTTCTTCAGTTTGTCGCCAATTTAGTAACCCAGACTATTAATTGAAGTGTTTCCATTATTAGTCGTTTAGTCGCAGAATTGTTTACTTGATTAGCCATTTTTATTTTTTTATTTTCATGAGTTGGGATCGTTGGCATACTTGGCGATGTTAAGGGACATATTAAATTAGACCTGTCTCATATTCAGAAATATTATTTTAAATTAAATAATCAGTTTTCATCTCATAGCTAACTTCATTTTATAACTGCTTATAACAGTTATGTTTGATTTTGAAATTACTGATATATAGACAAATGCAGACATCATATATCAGTTTTTATCATTAAATAGCTCTTTTTTGGTAAAAAAATGTAATTTTTCCCCAATTCAATAATTTAAGGGGATCTGTAGAGTGTTTCACATTTTTATCTCTTAATAAATGCACAAAAATACAGCGGAATTTTATAACATTCAGTAGATTATGTTTAATCTCTTAGGGGAACTTTAAAGATTGGCTGTTGTGTAATTTGATGGAATTCTTTACGTTATCTTCATGGAATATTTTGAAAAGTGAGACTGTGCACTTCATAACATGCTTTGATTTTTGAAAAGATATTTCTGAAGGAGCCCAAATTCAAGAATGAAAACATTTGATTTATTAAAGTGGTTGGAAGAGCTTATCGAGTGGCCATTCAAAAATGTATCCATTCACGGGATATAAACTTTTTTTACTGTTGAAGAGAACTGTATATAAAATATAAAAATATCATTATTTTAAAGAAACCTACGGAGTTGAAATTGCTTCGAAATATTTTATTGATAACTTTTTATTCCATGTACGTCGAGTATGAGCGTCCAAATGAACAAAAGCAGAAACATTGCCAAGCATTGATTCCGTAACCCTAAAAAAATATTTCATCAGATTTCACTCTTAACCATTTTTAGTAAGGCATATGGATAAAAGAGAAAAAATAAAGTGTATTCTGCAATAGAAAGAATGGTTTAAAAAATTCTAACACTACCAAAAATAAATTAAAAATTTCAATTTTCTTTTATTAAAAAAATATTTTTTCTTAAAAAAATCAAAGCGAGCTCAAGTAAACAGAAACTAATAATTTGTTTTTATACTTGTAATAAACAAATTGAAATCAATTTTAAAATTAATATTATGTTTTTGCACCTATACCTATACCTATTAATTTACATTATAATTTCAAAACGTAATAATTAATTTAGTAGTTTATATTTAGCAACTCATATAATAGTAATAATTTATATATTAACTTCAAAACGTTAAACCAAAAAATAATAAAATTTACTCTGTGAGTAGTAAAAGCATGTGATGGCTCATTTTAAAAACCTCATAATCTGTGTCAAGCTGACCTTGTAGTGTTTTTTATTCGGTGTGGAGGATTGACGGGGAGGATTATTCGGGGTGGAGGATTCTAGAATCTACCAAATTTGCGCCTGAGTTATTTGTAGATTTTATATCTAAGATGGCCCCATCTAATTGAAACTTGAGTCACCTGACTACCTATATTTACACAGCAATAAATATTTTTTTAAAGAATGTTAATGCTAAAAAAGAATTAGTTGCTGAAGAATGCCCCTTCCTAGCATGTACGAACTTCTAAGTCACAAACAAATAAAAGATAATGGAAGAAAAGTACAAAAAATACTTTTCCTCTGAAATTTGCTTCATGAAGCGTTCCATGTTTTGCTTAATATTGAAAAAGATTAATTGTGTTATTAAAAAGGCTTATTGCTGAAGAATTCTCCTTTCCAGATTTTACTATAAATGAAAGTCACCACTATTATGTCTAAAAAAATGAAAGATAAACAAAGGCACGCAAACGAAATAATTGCTTTAGTGATAGTTGAGCCACTAAACTTCCCATGTTTTTTAAACATCTGTAAGGAAATAATATAGAAAAAATAGTTCAAGTTTCAAAAAATATTTTCTGATGAATTCCACCCCCCCAGCTTTTTAATATACGTAGAATACTCTACTATTAGTTGAAAACAAATGAAATAATAATGCTCAAAAGAAACATCTGTTGATTGTAACATATTATTAAAATTCTCGTATTTTAGTCATTTATCCTGTTTTTTTTTCCTTTTTTAACCAAAAGATATCAGTAAATTACTTCATATTAATATTTGTTTCATCTTGTTACATTCTTTTTTTAATTTTAATTTTGTCTCTTCAATAACTATACATCATTGCTTTTCGAAAAATGGTCAAAATTCAGGTTAAGAATATATGTTCACATTTGTGAAAAATGTCGCTTTTTGAAAGAATTCACATCCGACATTCTGATATTTCTTGTATTCAATAGTTCAATTTACTATCTAGAAATCAATTCTTTTCGTAAAGAAATTTCATTTAGAAATTTATTATTAGTACAATATCATTTATCAAGAATTAAGACTGAATTTATTACATAATTAAAAATGTATTATTAACAAATTCATAAAATATAAAAAATAGTTAAATGGTGGATAGTTTTGCTAGATTTCCAATATTTATGTAATTGGATTGTCTCTTTTCTTTTTAAAGGTGCCCTTGGCAGAACAAGGATCATTTTGATTACATTTTCATTTGTCCAGTGATTTTAGTTTTAATGGTAAGTAAACATAGTACTCCTTATAAATTTATTTATATGTAGCTACTTTTATTACCACGCACTTACACACGAAACAAAACAAAATAATTTAAAATATGCTAATGTTTTCCTAGTGATTACTAAAAGCACAATGCAAAACTTAAAAATATTTCAATTTTATATTTATTTGTAACTAGCAGTATTTGTCAACCAACTGATTCACTGAGAATACAGACGGTATTTAAATTCAGTTAAATCTTTTATGTATAAAATGTTGTTACTAATGGCACTAGCCAGGGACAAGCCCGCTTTAGCGTATTTAGGACGAAATATGCGTCTCTTGTTTGAAGTAGCACCAACTAGTGCCAAGAGTATGACTTTAGCTACACACTCATCACATTGGCTTGCACACCCCCTTTATAAAGGAGGACACATTCGCACATATCACAGATAGTATATGAGCAACCATGCCCTAACCGGGACTCGAACAAAAGACGCCCAGATCACGAGGAAGACGCGCTACCTCTGTGTCAGGACGCCAGCATGTATAACACTCTGTCCATAATTCCCTCAAAAAATTTTAAGCCTCACATTAGGATAAAAGTTTTAATTGAGTTTTGTTATTTAAATACTGTTAGTATGCTTGAATCATTTAAATGACTCAAGTGACAATTTCGAATGGAAATCATAACTGCTGACATTTCCTAACGGCATACTGTAATCATTAATTAAGCAGAAAGATACATGTAACTTTTTGAATAAAAAATCCATTATTACTGACACATTTGCACAAGCATGCTTTTTATAAGATTGAGTTATTGTACTGATATTTCACATCACAGAAGTGGCAGCAACTGTAACTCGGCTCTGTTTCCATTACCAGATCAACATCTACTTTCTTGGCAGGATCATGTGGGTCCTCATCACCAAACTTAGGGCAGCAACGAGCGTGGAGTCGAAGCAATACAGGTGAGAACTCGATCAACTTGCAGAAAAGCAAGAAAAATAAAAGCAAATATGAATGTTACGTTTAAATTTGGTGCACATATTTTAAACTAAAGAAAAAACTTAGATAAGTATGGTGACTTCAAATATGTAAAATACGTTTTATAAGTAAATTAGAAAGGATTCGACTTTTACCTAAGCTTCCATCATCCATACTTTATTAGAAATCTCCACTTAATTCGTTCTCTAATTTTCAAAGAATGACAAAATTTATACTTTGAATATTTTGAGATAATTACTGTAATCAACACATAATTTTAATATAAATAAAAATTATTGTTGTTATGCATGTACTTAATATTCTATACATATCCTCTTCAACAGCCTTACTGGATTTAAGAAAATTGTGCTCATTTTTATGTAAAAGAGAGAAAGAATGTCGTCACTTTTTCAATATCTAGTAATTATATATTAAATTAATTAAAAATTAATAAAGTGTTTGCCTTTTTTTACACATTGAATTTTGCTGTCACTATTTTTAATGGTAATTTAACTCTATTTTAACTAAGTTTTTATCTTAAAGTGGTGATTTAGCCATGCTTAATACTAAAGGTAATCAGTGAAACGAAAACAATTTCTCTTATGCTTCAACCTTTGTGAACGCAACTTGAATTTCTGAGATAGCAAGCATATATAGAAGATAAGTTGTCGGAAGTTTATAAAAACCATCTGCTTAGTTGGTACTATAATTTTAAGTAAATAATAATAATTTAATTTCCAAAATTTATAATTATATTAGATAAAAATATTTTGTGCATTATAATAGCTAATACAAAATTAATTTTTGCGTTAAAAATTATACCTGGAAGGATTACAATTCTGAGAAAAATTGGTTAAAAAATATAGCAACAGTGATTACGTGTCAACTAGTAGTTTAAAAATATCATTCTTTCGGATACGAATTGTTATTAAATTTTCAAAAAAATAATCTAAATTTAGTTACAAATGTACCTTAAGAAAAATATTTTGTCTGTCAAATATACAGAAGATTTCTGCTTGCGATATATCTTGTTTTCGAACTTTCTGTATTAATTCTGTTCGGAAACAATATAGCGCCTAATTGATATCCATATTACACTGAAGTGACAAAAGTCATGGGATGACTGTTAATATCGTGCCGGTAATCCTTTTGCCCGGCGAATTGCAACAACTCGACGTGTCATGGAGTCCACAAGTCGTTTGAAGTCCTCTGCAGGAATATTGAGCCATGCTGTCTGTATAGATGCCCATAATTGTGAAAGTGTGGATGGTGCAGGAGTTTGGGAACGAACGGACCTTTCGATGATGTCCCATAAATACTGGATGGGATTCATATCGGGCGATCTAGGTAGCCAGATCATGCGCTGGAATTGTCCGGAATGTTCTTCAAACCAATCGCGAACAGTTCTGGCCCGGTGACATGGCGCATTGTCATCCATAAAAATCCCATAGTTGTGTGGGTACGATAAGTCCATGAATGGCTGCAAATGATCTGCAAGCAGCTGAACATAACCATTTCCATTCAATGATCGGTTCAGTTGCACCAGAGGATTGAGTACATGCCATGTAAAAACAGCCCACACCATTATGCAGCCACCACCAGCTTGAACAGTGCCTTGCTGACAGTTTGAATCCATGGCTTCGTGGGGTCTGCGCCACACTCGAACTTTACCATCAGCTCGTAACAACTGAAATCGTGACTCATCTGATCACGCCACGGTTTTCCACTGGTCTAGGGACCAGTCGATATGCTCACGAGCCCAGGAGAGTCACTGCAGGCGATGTCGTGCTGTCAGTAAAGGCACTCGAGTCGGTCTTCTGCTGTCATAGCCCAAGGAAGACAAATTTCGCCGCACAATCCTATCGGACACGTCCCTCGTACGTCCCACATGGATTCCTGCAGTTATTTGACGAATTGTTGCGTGTCTCTTAACATTGACCATTCTACACAGACGTGGGAGGTCTCGGTCGTTAAGTGGAGGTGGTCGCGTACTGCGCTGTCCATGATGGGATGGGATGCCTGAAATTTCATACTCTCTGCACACTCTTGATACTGTGGATCTCGGAATAGTGAATTCACAAAACGATATCCACAATGGAATGACCCATGCGCCTAGCTCCAACTAACATTCCACGTTCAAAGTCTGTTAATTCTTGTCGTGCCGCCATAAATCACGAAAAACCTGTTCACATGAATAACTTGAACACAAATGAAAGCCCTGGAAAACGAACTGCGCATTTATACCTTTTCGCTGCGATACTGCTGTCATCTGTATATTTGCATATTACTATCCCATGATATTTGTCACTTCAGTGTATATTTTAATTCATTGAAAAGGAATTCCTCTCCGTTTCGCCACCTTAACATATTTACGTTTAAAGTAAAATAACCACTAATCTGTCATAAATTTACATATAGGATCTTACCACATTTCAGTCGGAATGTTTCATACTATGCATGTGTTAACTTTTTAAAATATTTTTTATACCCTGGGGTTACACTATTCAATGCCTTTCAAAAAGAATTATATTGGTTAGTTGATGAGTCTTGGTTCTTCTTTTATGCTTGAAAAGTTTTGCAAGTCAAAATTTACTTGAAAAGTTTTTATAAGTATTATAAAAAAATAACACTTATTTCTGCAAAAAAAAACAAAAGAAACTCTTCATGAATATATGTTACATATAAAAGATTTTACATATAAAAAGATTTTAGTGATGAGATATATCACAATTTGTTAACAAAGCTTCGAAATCTCATATTAATGCATTTTCTTTATAGCTAACACGTTTTAGGCAATAAATACAACCTTGTCTGAACACCTGACTATTAATTTAACTGATTTTAAAATTGTTTTTGAATTTGAAATTAAATAAAACTAGTTTCCTATTCATTGTGTAAAGAAATTTGAGTCCTAAAATTTTCTTTTCTATCATATTAACACAACAAATCTTTTTGCATTATTTACACGCTTTTATAAGGTGATAACTTCGTAATTACTGTTGTATATGTCCATGGAACTGGATATCAAGTATAATTTTCTGAATAAAAAAATGCACTGTTAGAAATTCTACAGAAATATTTTCAGATTCTTGTGCAATGCGATACTCAAACTATTTACCATGCAGCAATTATTTTTGGAACCTGTAGCATTATCATCTTTATATTATGTTCCAATAGGTTATATCCTGAAGTGTGTACTTCTGAGTTGTAGAGCAATATTCTAATATTTTATTTAAAAATATTTATTGAATATACAAACGTGTTTAATAAATAAAATTGAAAAGTTGTTAAAGTATATTTATATGTTTAATTAGATGACTCCTCTTCATTCCATATATACAAAACAAAGGCTAATTAGATGACCCCTCTTCTGTACGTTCTTAGAAAAATGAGCTAATTAGATGACCCCTCTTGTGAACATTTATAGAAAAAAACGCTAATTAGATGCTCCCTCTTCAGTATATTTATAGAAAAAAGTCTAATTAGATGACCCCTCTTCATTACATATATAGAAAAAAGGCTAATTAGATGACCCCCTTCTGAATATATACAGAAAAAAAAGGCTAATTAGATGACCCCTCTTCATTACATATATAGAAAA
>JAOUZG010017793.1:1268989-1299648 GCA_026289955.1 Argiope argentata | reverse complement strand
AAAAGGCTAATTAGATGACCCCTCTTCATTACATATATAGAAAAAAAAGCTAATTAGATGACCCCTCTTGAGTACATTTATAGAAAAAAGGCTAATAATATTACTCCTCTTCAGTACATATATAGAAATAAAAGGTTAAGTGTACAATGGACGTTGAAACCAAAATTTCTCAATTTCTGAGGTATTGTTTTGAAATTTCCATGTTAAATGCATTTTATCAATCTAATGCATCAACAAAACTTTCATCACAATTTATTGATAACTTTTTAATTTTGGTGGAAAAAAAAGAAAATATGGTAGAATTTCAAATTTTTCCATGAGCATAAAAATAGAACATAATTGAACTATTTCAGTGTTTTCAGATACATTTTTTAACTCTACAAAATATTTTGCATGCTTAAACTAATTAAAAATATGATTTTTCTTTATAAACTTCGCATTATTGACTTTGTTTGAAAATTTTTAAAAATCAAAGCAATAATATTACCTGAGGTCTTAAATAAAAAAAATATATAAACGACATAATTTTTCTTAAAATGCAAAATTATATTATTATATGTTCATACAGCATAAGATAAAAGTTTCAGAGTTGTAACTAAAAATAGAATGTGAATGGAGTATTTGAAAATTTGAAACGCATCATAAAGTTTCATTTTGAGAAAAAGCTAAAAATACAATTAAATAATTCTTACTGACCAGAAATATAATTGAAATAATTTAAATTTGTTAAATATCCATGCTTATTAAAAGAATTGTTTATTTTATAAGATGTAAACATCTATAAATTTATAATATTTTTATAAGAATTCACAAAACATATAAAGGAAATACTTCTGGTGAAGCAAAACCAATCCCCTTTTTTCATAAAAAAAAACTTCAAATAAAAATTAGACTTGCTTAATAATATTTCATTCGTCAGAAAGATTAATTTATATTCATATAACATTTTTAAACTATATATGCACCCATAAATAAATATAACACAAATTTTGAAGCAAATCAAAATACACCTGCTGCACAAATTTTGTTTTTCTTGTCATTTGATATGTGCTGATTTTTTGATTTTTTTTTTCATTTCACTATTATATGATTATAATATGATACATGCTAATAAGATGCAATTTATTTTATATCATGAACTGTTTTTTTCTTTTGAGTTATAATAAAGCAGCAATCAAATTTTATATATTTTATTCATTGAGACAAGAAGATCTCTAAAACCTTGCTGTTCACTTCAAAGGGTTTTTTTCTGTAAGTTCCCTTTCAACAGTAAATGCAGAACCAAATTCTTTACCATATTTAGTACAGAATAGACACATTTTTGATGAAAAAAACTTGCTTGAAGGATTTGAAGAAATTTTTCCTGAAATTCACGACGAAGAATATTCTACAAAAAAGAATACTAAAGTGTTTGCACAGAACAATGTAACTATTATACACAATTTTAAGATGATGAATTCAATATTTCAGGTTTATTGCATTTGGTAGAAACTTCCAAAATGTCATTAGAATTCCTTGGTTATGAATCAAAGGATTTCTTTGACCATCATATCTTAGCATTTTCAGACTTTGTCTGCTTTTATTTGGACGACCTATTAAGCTTTCAGAAGTGAAAAATGAATAAATTATTTTTAAATCAAAATTTAGAAAAAAAAAGATGATTAAAAATAGAGTAAATTTCAATTTTGACCCTGAATAGAACTGCTTTTGTATCTAATTTCAAAGAAACTAAAACGAGCAATTCAAATATGAAATGTACGACGAACGAATAAACAAACCAAAACAAACAATAAAAGAAAGAAAAAGAAGTTTGTAACATCTGCCAAAGCAAAATCAACAGCGTAAAGTCAGAATTAAAAATAAGATCCATTACAGCGCTTGGAGGAAAACAAAACTTTTTATACACCAGCTGTCCAAATGAAATCAAGTGACCGTGGCATCCTAATTACAATAAAAAAACGCTGATATTGAGCTAACGAATTAAGATATCAAAATAATTTTTTTTCAAACGATAGTTTAAAGTTTAAATATACATAAAAGATCAAAATAAAAATATCGCAAATTTCATCGATTTTTTTACATTTTTATCGTCCATTGTACCCTTAACATTTTATTTCTATATATGTACTGAAGAGGAGTAATCTAATTAGCCTTTTTTTCTATATATGTTCTAAAGAGGGGGCATCTAATTAGGCCTTTTTATCTAAGAAAGAAATGAAGAGGGGACATCTAATTAGCCTTTTTTCTATAAATGTACTGAAGAGGGGTCATCTAATTAGCCTTTTTTTCTATATATGTACTGAAGAGGGGTAATCTAATTAGCCTTTTTTTTCTATATATGTATTCAAGAGGGGTCATCTAATTAGCCTTTTCTTTCTATAAATGTACTCGAGAGGGATCTAATTAGCCTTTTTTTCTATAAATGTACTGAAGAGGGGTCATCTAATTTGCCTTTGTTTTGTATATATGTACTGAAGAGGGGTCATCTAATTAACTCTTTTAAGTTATAATAATGCAAAAAAATTTCAAAAAATATTCAATTAAAATAAATTTTATTTCATTTCACAGAAAGAGATATTCATAATTAAAATCCAACAGTATATTATAAAAGCTCCAAGACAGAAGAAACCTCACATACATCTAATTAACAAATATAATTTCATAAAAATTTTTTTATTCAAAATTAAATTTTTAAATATTTATTTAAATTAAAAAAATGTGAATGATTACAGAGTGCACGTTTTAAGCAGCGATGTTAGAAAGTTTCAATTTTTATTAAATTACTTTTTAAATATAATTTTTGTTTGCAAATTCCCTTGTTAATTAATTTTTTATTTCTTTAGAGTAATGCGATAAAGATAACAAATAATTAACCACACGTGTTTATCCAGAAGTTTGGGGAAACTTGCATGAAACTATCGAGAATAAACTTCATTATATTTTCACTAAAGTCTCTTTTCGTCGGTTTGTTATCCCTAAAAGTATTACCCGACATTTCATAAAATTCCCGATAAAGTTTTTGTTCACTTAAATGTGACATTCTATCTCCGTCCGTCAGTTTCTATTTTGACAAGAGCAGACATCAAACAGATTTAAAAAAAAAACTTTTTACCTGTCTTTAAATGCTATAATTTTTCTAAACGATATTTTACAAAAAAATCAATAAATGTATAGGTAAATATTATCTTAAGAGCCAAATTGTAACTAATATCGCGTATTATTTTTTATTGAAGGTGTAATTAAGATTTTTCTTACCGAAGGAATTTCAATAAAAAAAATGTATTTTTAAATAATATAGTTATTTTTTTAGAATCACAAATCAATCAATATTTACTCAGTAATAATAAAAAAATGTAAGGTCACAATTTTTAGCAGTTATTTAAGCATTTAAATTCTAATTTATGAATAGTAGTTAATTATTTTTAAGAAATATATCCCAATCAACTTAGTTAAAAAAGAACTTGAAATTTTTGAGATTTAACATTATTTGTGTTAAATAATAAAAATAAGCTCTACCATTGTGGAGTAGTATCGTTTATCTTTCAAGGAAAAAAAGAAATTTTATATTCGTTTTATTATTCAATAATTCTTTTAAAATTTATATTTAATTAAAATGTATTATATTTTAACTTAACTGTGAAATATTGATATTATAATACTACTAATATGGATATTTAAATAAAAACTGATTTTCCATTAAAATGTTCAATGCTTTTTGTAATTTAAACATTACGGCATTCTTAATTATTGATGCAGAATGTCTTAGATTATCATACTACTATTTTTCACTTAAATAAATTTGTTACATAAATATTATTTGATTTTATAGATGAATTGCATACATTTTCTTAAAAACTCTTTTGAAATTGAAATATTGTATTCGTCATATAAATGTGTAAAGGAAAAATTAACCAGTCAAAAACAAATTGAATCCTGTTGTTCTCTTGAATATATTGAATTTGAGAATATTCCTTGTATACCAGTAAATGTGAAAGTTAGTCCAATACTTATGAGTATTTATGATTTTTTTAAAGTTAGCAAAATTATAAAAATATTTTACTGAAGTATATGAATTACAAGTAAATACACACATAAAATGCTAGGTTGGGATTCCACCAAAATAAATGTTTTAAAATTGTTTGTTTTACTACTTGTTTCTTTTGTGTGTTTAATTAAAACTAAGCAAATAAAAGAAATTTAGTTTTGAGAAATCGAAAATTCTATATTTTGGATAAGAAATTCCATCAATGATTTTTAATTAAAGTGTCGAAGATATTTTCATCTCTGTAAATTATTCCATTTATATTTGCTAATAGATTCATTTGTCAGCAGATAACTATATAATTTCGAAGCACGACTTTCTTATATTTATTAAATAAATTGCGCAGATGATAAAAATTCTGATTTTTTTCTTCTTTTTCTAATAAACAAAACGTTTTCCTACATTATTTACATATATTTTGGAATATTTTTTCTTATAATAATGCAGCCTTATTTAATGAAACTGAAATTTAAAGTTTTAAAATCCTTTTTGTAAATAAAAAGACTTCTTAAATTCGTATAATCTATTAGATCAAAAGTGTATACAAATAAATTTTTTTAAAAAATATATATAATAGATCACCCATAATTTGCATTCTATGTCGTTTTAATCTTATTTATTCATGATAAATGAATAGAGACTAAAAATAATAGCAATAACCTTCTATGATGAGTTAAACCTCTCAACTAAGATAATAGTAGATGATTATCTAGATATCAATTCCATAGGTTGCCAAACAGTTGAAAAGAACTATTAAAAAATTACTACTCTTAATTGTATTGCTGTGCTTTACAGTCGTGAATAGGTCTCCCAAATCAACCCTAAAAGTATTACACAATCAGATACTTTTTCTTTATCAAATTCCCAATATCGAAAATAAATTAAAATGATATCTTATTAATCAATGGCTTTTAAAATCAATTCATAATAATTTCTTCTAGAAACACTGATATTCCTTGTGAGGATCTTGAGTTGTAATGCTCTTGTATTTCAGCTCTTCTATTACAACTCACAAAGAATCTCTGTCCTATTACTGCTTTTCCGTATTCAAATGCATTTCAGCATGTTACACCGTTTTTTTTTAAAAAATCATGACTTATCCAACATTTTTTGAAATTTCGGAATACTAGTGTATGAGAGAAGCCAAACAGATAAGCGTTATAACTAGCCATTCGCTAGGTAAATTCAATAGCAGATAGATTGGTTTGAAATTAAAGGAAAGGATTTCGAATCAGAATCCGGTTTATAATGTCAAAGGATATGCTATAAAGACAGTCCGATATTTTAAGTTATTTTTACCAATATTTTTATCTCTCATTGAGAATCTAAAAAGTTTCACAGCAGATGTAGAAAGATACATTAAAAAAACTTTAAAATAATTGTTGAACACTTTCTTAAAACAATGAAAATATAAAATGAGCAATATATTAATAAATAACGAAATGGAAAAGAGTAATTAATTTTGAACAAATAATTAGCAGTTTTTCTAAGATAATTGTCTAAATTAATAGCTGTAAAAAACGAGGAAATGTTTTGTGAAGTTGGCAAAACTTCAGGAACTAACAATCTTATTTTTTCTTCCTTCTTAATTTTTTTTCGTTTTTCTTTTTTTACTTAAATTGCATGAAATACCATTTATATTGTTTGAGAATCTTATGATTTCTTTTTATATTTCTAATTATGCATGCTTTTTATTCTTTTCTACACTTTCCATTTTTAAAACCTAATAACGATGTTTTTCTGTCTTCTTTTTATATAATTATTCTTTTCTTGTATTTCTTTTTATTTCTTGAAAATTTATTTTCTGATGGTCTCGCTGTTAGGAACCAGATAAAATCCAACAGACACAACGTCTCGAATTATTATATGACGTAAGTATATCATACATTTGTATCAATATCAGCTATTGAAATATTTGAAAAATGTATTTGAAGCATCCAGTTGTATTTTCCGTACAATCATTAATTATGTATTATAAGGCAATTTTATTTTTTGCATTAAATTTACTGAATCGAAAAATTGATATAGATATTACAAGAATGTATTTAAAAATGAATATTTGATAAATTTTTAATCTTCAAACATTATTTAAATATCTTTTTTTTAAAAAAAAATTTAATTTAATCTATGAAATAAGCTGAATTACTTTTTTCACATTTGAATTACTGTTTAAAAATATAATAACTAAACTTGTTTATCAAAAGATTAATGAATTTAAATTCACAGAAAATTTTAGTGTTAATAAAAGATAAATAATACGTTTCTACCTGGATTAAAAATTTCTTATTTAATACAAAATCATGCATTCTTATACTGTTTCTGAAAACAAGGCTAATATGCCAGTTTTCAATAAATTCACTGAACTATAAAAAGAAAATAAGCATAAGAATTGACATGCATTTAATTACTATCATAATATATTAAAAATTTCATACTATTAAGTTAACTGTTTTTGCTTTTTACCTTTTGTTGAACGTGCTATGAAGACACAAATATGAATATTGACGTCTATAGTATATAATTCACCATTAGAGGTAGTTTTATGAATATGATTTTTGTAATGATAAATTAAGGTAAAAAATAACTAATCCATTAACCAGACTAATATCCTAATATTTTAAATGAATTATTTTGATTAGAAAAAAATTATTCCAAATTAAAAAAAATCTCAATAATGTTATTTTATCTCACACGATGATGCAAAAAATTAACTTATCAACACCTAATGGTATATTTCGCAATGCATGGGGAACTAACCAGCAAATTTGATTCGCATTGTTTCTCTTCTTTTAGTAAGCCTTGAAACGTTAATATAATTTAGAAAATTATTAAAGCTGGTTTTATAAATGTATATTTTGAAGTTGGAAATGTAATTACTTTAGAGCATCCGAAAGTTTTGTGATATTTCTTAAATACTTTAAAACTTTAATATACAAGTGATAGAAATTGTTCTTCATAATGCAAAAACGAGACATTTTTTATATATGGAGACACCATTCTAAGAAGACACCATGGGCGTGTAGACGAAAAATACTTGTTTGGAGATGTGGTTTTTTACTTCTTTGGCTATCCAAGCAATCTTTTCTCAGATGAAGAACATATCTCTTACAGAAGATGTTGAATCACATCTTTGATGGTCTTTTTCTCCTCTTTCAGATTACACCGGATGCAATGACAGAATGGGAGTAGTCAATTCAATCATTTCAAAGAAATATCGTTTATTTAATGGGAAAATATTGTGTTCTTAGAAACTTTATAGTTAAATTATCTTATTGCAAGAAAAGTCTGTCCTTACTAGATGAGCTTCATTTGGTGGCTTTAAAAATAGATAGGCATAGATAAATCAATTCAATTATCCAACACTATGTTATTAGATATTTTCTAGTAATTATTTTCTTTTGATATACTAATTGCAAAATAAATATACGATTTTTTTGAATTTATTATTTACTATATTTGTATCAGTAGGAAATAATTTACAATGAGGAATTATCTTCGAAATACATATTTATATATAATTGTTTTTAAAAGATTTTATGAGGAATGAATTTTAATATTATTTATTTAAAAATTATTTTTGCATAGTAAATGTTCTGTTATGGAACGAAATTTTAACTGGTTAGGTTTTAGATAGTCACTAAGCCATTAAACTGGCTAGATTTTAGATAGACTATGTATAGTTTCCTCTAAAAAATCAGATATTCATAAAAATATAACTGTTTCATGATTTCACATTTGCACCCATTATAATAAATTAAACTAGTGTTAAAAACGTTGAAAGATTCTTACAAAATTTCAAAAATACAAAATTTCCTGAAAAAATAAGAAAATTAATGAATTCGCTGTCCTTTTTGTTACTATATAAATTGTTAAAAAGAAAGACAACTTGAAGCCTTTCAATTCTATATACTTTACCTATCTTGTTAAAAGAATTAAAATTATTTTGAAAATAATTTTAAATCTTTCATGTTAGAAAAAGAGTTTAAATTATTTTGAAATTTGATACCAGAGCTCGTGTATTTTTTTATTGTAAAAGATAAAAATTGATTTATTCAGAATACATGTTATTATCTTATGTGATATCATTTATCTTAGGAAAGTTCCCTCTATAAATAAGTACGTCTAGACAGTTAATTAGGTATTTAAATTAAGTTTAAATCGCTCGTGGTTCCTTCATTTATGATATTCATGCAAAAATCTTAAAGTATTTTCACTCAATCTAATTAAAAACGTATTTACCAAAGTTATAGCTGTTACATTATTATAACAAAATTATTACAAAAAAGTAAGTTATGAAAAGAAAATAAGAAAATTTGCTTATAGCAATATTCTTATGTACAAATAAAATTGGCAGTAATATTTGAATTCTCCTAGTAAATCATTAAACTTTTTGCCCGTTATTTAAAAATACTTTCTTTTTTGTTATTCAAAAAATGTTTCTCTTTTTTTGAATTTTAATTTTTAACTGTGAATTTTTAGAATTCATTAAAGTTGAATTTAGTAAAATAGAAATTAATTAATTCAAAAAATTACTTTTGGCCTCTAAACCGTTAAAGCTTTTTGGAAATATCTTTCGCTTATAGACGATTTCACAAACATCTGCAAAAATAAATATGAATTTAACTTAACCAAATCTGCATTCTAAGTAGAATTATCTGCAATTGAGTCGTTGTAAAAGGAATACGGAACGTGGAAAATATAATGTCAGATAAATATTACAAAACTCAACAACAAATCAGCACTGATTCGTTGCTGATTTTAAAAACTAGCTAAAAAAAACCTTAACCAAAAGGTCTTGGGTTCTTCAGTGTCTGTCTGGCTACCCGACATAAGAATCTGTATTTACAACGTTATAAACCATAAAATCTCTTATTTTAAGTGCAAAACGTCAACAGTGACATTCATCTGTATCAAACTATTTCTTATAATCCGAAGACTATTTGAAAGAGACTACTTTGTCAGTTATATCGCCTGGATATGAACGCGCAGTTAATAGTAATTTCTTGAAACAGGAAATTGGCAGATGACGCTAGTTTATATCCGAACAAATTTATCAATTCCCTGAATCTGTGCAATCCGCTATACCACACAAAATTATTCATCATTATAGTACCAGTGATATCCTTAGATCACAACATTCAAAATGCAGAGGCACTTCAATGCTCTAAAGCACGTCACTCTTGAGCTATAGATGAGTAACTAGGCGCAGTAAGATAACATGATTTACCATTCTTATTTCATTATTGTGCCACAATTTTCGAACAATTTCGTCTAATTCCGAGAGTTCCTGGATTAGGTAGCTGTGTCTCAAGAAATTATTCCCTATTATTCCTCTGCTATCCTCAGATCATAACGTTCTCAATTTTGATACCCCAATAACCTCATCTGATCTGTAAATAATATACTTACCGTAGTAAGTTCAGACGATTTCATATTCTACCCATTTGATTGTAAATCAATATTCAAAGCTATTTGCACAAATTTATTTATGGCACAGATTTTTACGAATATATTCACCTTCATACTGCCAATAACACCTAAGATCATCGCATCTACTATACAGATTTACCCAAATAGGCAGAGGCACTTCTTCGCTAGCCTGTAAATGACTGGCTAGGCTGTAGAAAGATCAAACGATATATTCTTCTGCTCTTCATCCAGTGGCATACATAAGAAGAAGAAAAACTAAGAATTGCTAATTTTGTATCGATACAGCTTGAGTATGGGATATGAATAGGGATTTTTATTCCAATAAAATTTAAAATTTCTAGGATTAATGAAAATAATTTAAACTAAATCCTTTAGGAGTTTTATTTAAAAAGAACTTGAAATTCATATCACAAAACTAAATTTTCAGTTGGTCGAAATTGGTTTCCATTGGTCGAAAACGCTATTATACAGGTTTTAATTATGTAGATATGCTAATAAGTGTTATGTTAGCGGTGTCAAAATTGTGCTTAATGATGTAATATGTCTCGGTTGATGAAATTACGATGTTTTCTACAAAAGAAATTATTTCATTCATCATACTGTCATTAAATATTTCAAGTCGTTTTCTGTTTGTTCTATTGCTTAAGGAGACGTACTAAATCAATTTCCAAGTTTATTCGCCAATAAAAGAATTCAGGAATGTCGTCTACATATTTGGTCCGTGCATCACCAGATAGAACAGATAAAAAAAGCGATGGTCAAACATACTTACTGATTATTTCTTGAATTGAACTATTCCATATTATCATGCAATCGCATCCGATTTTATTAGTTCTATCACACACAGTTTTTGGTCATTTCTGTGTTGTGTTTTCAATACGAAGGGAGAATTTTCAGTAACTCACGTTACATTTTCGCTGCGACGTTTTTATTTCAGCAGCTGATCATCATTTCTAATAGTATTTCACCTCATCTCATTGACTTTTATTGCAATCTAGTATAAAAGATTATATAAAATGAAGATTTGACAATTCCATAATTCATGGGCTGGGTTTTTTATACATAATTAAACATTTCTCTATTAGCCAATTTAAATATTAAAAAAATTGTTTAAATTGCAAAACATAGAATTTGCACATTAAAAGAAGACAGCGTTTCAAATTTCATTGGCATTTTCTATTATCGATTCATGCTTAAACTAATTATACTAAAAGAAAAGACTGTAATTTTGCTGTTTCAAAGATTACTTTTTTTCTTTACGATCTAATTTTGAGAGAGATTATTTGGTAATTATTTACTAATTAAATGCTATAAGCAACCAAAGCTGACTGTATATTTATTTACTGATTAGATGCTATGTCCCACTCAATAGGAAAGGACCAAAACTCAACATCTAATCAGTAAATAAATACAAAAGTTATGTCCCACTTCCTAGGAGAGCGATTAAAATTTTGCTTTGTATTTATTCCCTTATTAGATACTATGTGCCACCCCATAGGCAAGCGATCAAAACTTTGCTTTTGTATTTATTTACTGATTAGATGCTATATTCCACCCGATAGGCAAGTGATTACAACTTTTCTTTGTGTTTACTTACTGATTAGGTGATCTGTTCTTTCCCACAGGAAAGCGGCCAAAGCTTTGCTGGTGCTGATTCCTCTTCTCGGCGTCACTTATGTCGTAGTCATCGTCACTCCGGCTCACAGGACGGCCAGGATGGTCTTCTCCTACGCTCAGGCCATTCTCCTCTCTACGCAGGTGCGCTTTGAAGATTGGAATCTCTGACAATTCTACTTTGTTCGGGAGACGGAAAGGAAACGGAATATCATGCTTTTAATATATTCCCGCTTTCATCAAAAAAGCATCGTAATCAGAACAGTTGTATAAAATACACATTTCTGTTGTTTTGTTTTCCAAATTATCGGTCTTTTTGCTTTTAATTATTCAATTCCTTCTATTAGCCCACACTCTCCCTATATATATATATATATATATATATATAGTTTAAATTTTGAATCGTAAATTAAATAATTTTTATTCGTCCACTCAAGTTCAATTACATTATTTTTAACTTGTAGTGGATGGCACTTGATATTAATACAGTTTTTTTAAATATTAATCAATTAATTAAATTTAATAAGTTTTTAATACTTTAAATGGAGTATTAGCAGTTTGTAATGAAATGTGAAATCGACAGGGAATAGCTCAATCAGTGAAATGCAAGGATTTCAATATTTTTCACGTGAAGGTGAAGAGTTCGTCCAATTCTTGTAAAAATTAATAATTTTTTTATGATTATTTGTTATTTATAATAATTGTAATTAATTATTTAATAAAATGTAAATAAAAAAATTTCTTTGTTGACCTAAGTAGGATTCGACTTTTAAAGTTTTTTTTATATTACTTTATTACATCATATACATTTTAAGAATATTGGAATGCACGAGTTCAGAATAAAAAAAATATTCCAAAAAGCCATTTTAATTTATTATTACTGGTTATTTATTGATTCAATCTTCTATGCCTTTTTTTAAAAAGTTAACTATATTCTCCATCCGTCAGGAAAAACGCGAATTAGATTTTCCCCTTTTAGTGGATTACTTTGGCCCAAGTTGCCTCTAAAGGGGAGGCCCATTAACTAAAAAATTAACAACATATTTATTCATAAATAAACAAAAAAAACTTTCAAAATAAATCTATCAAGAAATTGGAATTTTAAAGTTTCATTTTTTTCTAAGTTTTAAAAAATATTCTTTCTTTCTTGTACATAAGAAATATTTGCTTATTATAATAAAGAAAATAATTAAATCAAGTTTCTTTTCTTTCAAGAATCTATCATTTTTTTACAATTTGAATACATTTTTACAAAATAACAGATATTAAATACAGCTCTGCGAGGAAAAATAATAAACGAATTTAATTGCATAGAATCAATTGTGAATGTTATAATTTTTCTGTTTATGGGAAAGTGATTACGAACTTTAAGTTAAAGCTATTACTCATCACATCTATTGCTAATATCTAATTTACTGGAATCATATTTCGTAAAACTTACCGTGGGTTACAAATCCAGATTCATTAATTTTATCCTTTTTTGAATCTGGAAAAACTTCCTCAAATAGTAATAAATTTTTTAAACTGTATTTTGAATGATGTTTTTATTTCTGTATTTTTATATATATATATATATATATATATATATATATATATATAATATATATATATATATATATATATATAGTTTAATCGATTAATTGATGATTAAGTTCTGAAAAAATTTAATTAGTGTATCGTAATCGAAAATTGTCAAAAATCTAAATCTTCTAAATTCTACCACATTATAGGGAAAAAAATTGCTGCTATCATAGTTTAAGTTCAAGCTTCAGAAGTAAAACACCAAGGAATTATTCCGATTATCCACACACTTTTATTTACACCCCGCGTCTCATATTTGAGCGTGGGTACTCTTCTCAGACAGTAGCTCTCACCTGGCGCCTCTGCTACTTGTGCATGCGAAAAGTAAGCAGCTGTACGGAGGATTGGTTTCAACACATCAAGAAACGAGAGGAAAATAAATTAAAAATCTCATTCATACATAAAGGATACAAATTAAATAAAAATGTTTTTTTAAAAGCTGTTATTTTTAACAACGTGATGATCTTTTTACAGGGTTTCACCGTTGCTGTATTGTATTGCTTCATGAATGGCGAAGTAAGTTTCGAAATGATATTATTTAAAAGACACGTTATAAAATTAAAAAAAATATGATAATATAGATATAATATTATATTATTTATTGATAAATATAGTTATTTTTGCATTTTAAGTAGATTATTAATATAAGAATATTACGAAATCCTACAGTTTCAAGCGGTTTAATATATTTATAATTTAACTCACACTGAAGCAAATCATTGTTTTCCTAAACTGCCAGGATCATCAATCTGGCAAAGTAGGCAGTTGCCTACTTTGAACAGATTAAAAATATTTCTGGGATTTCTTAAGTAGTCCGTTGTAACTGAAGCAAATAATTTGATAAATCTCTGAACTAAAAATATTTTTGTTTCATACTTTTTAACAAATAATGGCTCTTTTCTACTTTTAAGAAATAAAAATGTTTGTCAGTTATTTTGACATGTTTTGTTTTCAGTGGGGATTTTTTTAATTAATGCAAAAATAAAAACCATGATTATTTCAAAACGAGTTACATTATAATGTTCTCACCAGGTTCAGAAATCTGTTCGTCATCATTTGGAGCAATGGAAAGATCAGAGGGGCCTGGGTGGTGGTCGTCGGCAATTGCGATGTGAAGGCTCCAGTACCGCAGATGGATTTCGACTGTACCCTAACAGAGGGGTCAGGGACAGGACAAGTTGCATCAGTCTGTCAACCAGCGGAACTTGGCTAAGCACTTATAAAAGTCCCCAAACCTCATCGACAAGACCAAGCAACGGGTCGTACAGCCCTGTTCCCGTGAAGGAAGATGTTATCTGAACTAACCACGTGACTAAAATTGAAACAGATCATCAGAAAATTCCATTCGGTGTGGTTTTCAAAATAGCATTACAATATATTCTTCTAAACACCGAAATTTAGAAGACTACGATTGCTTTTCGGTGATCATCTGCTGATCTATTAAAATGGCGAGGAATCGTACTTCCCAAAGTGCATGACACGTGAATCTGAAAGCACATTCGAAATCTTACTTTGCTCTACTTTCAACCTGTGTGTTACAATGTATGTTTGTTTTATTACTGTAGGAATCAAATGCTTCTCTGTGTATAATAGATTATTCATGTTTCGAACATTACCAGTATTAAATTTCTAAACAAATTGCAGAAACAATTGCATAGTTGGGATTCAGTGATATCTGGAAGAACTGAGACATATTTGCAGTTTTGTGAATCCTTCTTTTTGAGAAGGTAATTCCACGTGGTTTGGAATTACCGAAATACTATGTATTAATTGGACTTTCTATAATTTTTTTTTTCATATGTGCGTATTTATGTGTAGAAACGCTGTGTAAAAACTAATGTGCATATCTGCTATCCGAATTAAGATTCATTATTTACGGCTTTATGAATGTTATAAATGTACAGGGTTATTATTCTTACACCCTATTTTATGAATGATTTTGCGAATATTTATTAATTATTTATAAAACGATTCGTAAAATGAAAATACTGCCTGAAACCGTGTTTCTCAAAATTTTAGCTGTTACACTTATTTTGTGTCTGGTATTTTATAAAAAATTTTAATGATAACCAAAAGCATTCGAATAGCCAAATATTGAGTAATTCAAACACTTCAAAGAAGTTTATCTAAAATAAATATCTGATTATATATCTCTTTTTCATATATATTACTACAGAAATCTTTTTTTTTCTTTAATTCTTATCGTTATCTCCATTACTGAGAAAATCTGAAGAGTTATTTGGTATATTTAGTAAAGTCATAAAAATTTTCCATCGGATATTTTGAAAAAAGTATTTAACATTTGTCTATGTATTTTCAGTTTGAATTCCCTAAAGAAATTTATTTCAGCATCTTTGATATCATACCATGGAAACTGTGGACTGTCCAACATCTTTTTATCATAGCAAAGCTGCTATTTCTTTCGTTTACATTTTAATGCATGCAAACAGAATTATGGAATCAACTACTATGAGAAGTTGCCGATTCATTTAAAAGGGGAATTCATATTGAAGCTTATGATATTGTAATGACATAAACAACTTTTTTTTAGTATTTGTACATTTTGTTGGTAAAGTCTTGTTTCCTGTATTGTTATTAAATATGAACTACTTTTTAATTAAATCGATCTAGAATATACAAAGTCAATTCATAGAAGAAGAACGGCAAGTTATTAATTTCTAACATAATTAAATTTCTTAATTGTAATTTGTTATTGTTTTAACGTACATTTAAAGCATTCGATCGCGAAATATTTTTACTCTTCATAATACAAAATCATCTGCTGATCTCAAAAACGCCTATTTTGATGTACCTAATCATAGCATTAAAAGGATATAATTACAAGAAAGTTTTATTTTACTGAAAATATTTTTCCACTGATAACAGTAAATCATAATATTAGTTTAAATATTACAGTTAATCGCACGTCGGATTGAAAAAAGTTTAGTTTCAAATCTGTAAGTAAAAGTATTATGTAATTTAAAATTAAAATGATCACTTAAAAACTCTTTAATAACTACTCGTGTATTATTGTAGGAATCAAAGAATGGATATAGAATGTGTACTTTAATTAGGAAGTTAAGTAAAGTCATAGGTCAAGAATTTAAAAAGGAAGAGTCTTCCATTCAGTTTTCTGTATAAGGTTACGGTTTCTGAATAGGCAATTACAAATATTACTAAAATGTAAACAACAAAAACTACAAATTAATAATGCAATAAACATTACAAAATAATACTAAAATTGAAAGAAATATATATTATATTACATCTGCACTAACAAACTTGTAAAATTATTATACTACTTTTTTATAACTGTCCTTTTGTCAGTCCAAATGCGATTCCATGTAATCAATGACAATGAAACATCTCAATATAAATTATATATAATTTATAGTTGAAAATAGTTTCTCTCGTACGAAAGTAAAAAAAAATGAAAAATTGATCACTGCTTTTAACCTTTTTTGAAGTAGTGATCAAAAGTGCGGTTTATTAAAAATTCTCAAGGAAGTAAAAATATATTAGTGTAAACAAAGAAAACTAACTTGAAACGTATTTATTATAAATCTAATTTTTAATTAAAATGCACGTAAAAATTGTATTATTTTTCGTAGTAATAAGACCAATAAATTTTTAATCCTCGCATTTGGAATGCGCCTTTCTTAAGTTTTCCAAAATTCGTATTTTCAAATTGTCAACAGCAATTAAGATAAGTACTTTAAATTAAATATAGCTGAGATTAATGCCATGTTTGCTCTTGGCCAGCAAACAGAACATGCACAGAAAGGCTGAAAAATGCTGTTGGAATGATGGCACTTAATTGTCCTGACGGAACAACAACATCCTGTTATATGTATTGTTTTTTCTCACTGCACATGCATTTGTAGGATTTGGCGGTTATTTTGGTGTGAAAAAATTTATCACTCACCGTAGAGTAATTCCGACTTTTTTTACTCTTTGTTCTTTCTGATGCTATGTTGCCTTTTCCCCCATTTTATTTGACATTTTTCAATAGTTTTTTTCTTCTTCAAATTTAGGTATAATGACTTATTTAACCATTTTTCTTTGTGAAAAGATCCACTATTTTAATACGATACACTGTGGGAAAAAGATTCAGGAATGCTAAAACAGCGACTTATAGCCAAGTATGGAATGCTTGAATCTATTTTATGAAATTGTGGCAAACATAATTCAGTCCATTCCTGCGCATGTTCTGCCTACTGACAGTCTAATAATTGGACGATTATAAACGCGGCATAAGAATGTCTGAAAGAGATATCTCACGCTGAAATGTAAAAAAACGAAGGAAAGGAGAGAAAAAACGTTTTCAGAATCAGAGATCAGAAAATGCACTTCAGCAGAAAACTACGCTTCGATGCCACTTGCTGAAACTAGAAGCTAAACTTTGCTAAAGTCTCAAAATTCTGATAGAACTATGCATCGGATTAAATCTCCCACATGTAAGTTCGTTCTTTAAATGTATTTTATAATTCCCAAGTCCTCAGAGATGCATGCGACTCTCTAGTCGAAGTCGAAATTTAACCCTTTTGCACTCCGACAGTGCCTCAGACTCATCATTCAAGATCATTTTGACGTTTTATTTATTTATTTTTCAAATGTAATTGTTAAAAACGCCTACATAATGGTTAAGAGATGTAGATTAATTTTCCAAGAAATTCGACTGAGCAATAAACAAATCTTTGTATTAGGCGAATAATTTTGCATCTAATTATTTGTCGGAGTGCAAAGGGTTAAGTGCCTTTCTAAAATCTGATTCATTATAACTAATAATAACAAACTCAAATAGGATGTATTCAATAAATATCAAATAATTTCTGCTATATTATAGTATTTTTATGAATATATAACAAAGAAAAACAAAGGATGTCTTTCCACAATGAATTGATTTCTTTTTTTAATACTGAATTTTCTAAATGAAAGGATTTGAGATAAAGTTAATAAATGACATCATTATTCCTCATTACCAATCAAAATTAATCTTTTTACAGTATATAAAATATAGTAGACGCTGATATAGTCGTTTTACAGTAATTTTTTGTAAAAAAATTAGCTCAGTTTATATATTAATCATGGCATATATTTGCTTTATTTTTCATGGACGAATAAATTGTAAATTACTTGTCAAATACGATATCACGACATAAAAAATATGTGTTTTGACGATTCTTCACAAAATTAACTCTCCATTAAAAACAATCGTCTGTATTAATATTTTTACATTAAAATTATCAGTCTAATATGAAAGCTTAAATAAGAAAAAGAGCATTTCATAGAAATTAACAAATAATTAAAAGTAATAATTTTAAATTATTCCACACTGTTTCCATAATATTACAAATTCTACAGATTCTCTATTTTTTAAAAAAATATATGCATATTTATACAGAATAAATGAGCCAATAAAAAATAATATTGCAGATACGCATAAATATTGCTTTTCCAATATTCACATTGTGTATTTCTTTTAAATTATTCATGTTATAAAAATATTTTGTTTGAAAAAAATATATTCTTTTATCATAAAAAAAACTCAGCTTTGAATATTTTCAAAGTGACAACCTTTTATTGGTCGTTATTTGTGATTATTTAGGGGGAAAATTTAGAATTATATAATATGGTAATAGAAGTGGAGATCTTTATTTATCAAAGGGAGTTTTAGATCTTATGTAGTAAGAGACCATGATATAAGTCATAATGTGTATTTTCTAATCGAAGAGTGAATGACTTCAGTAATTCTCATACTTTGAGCTTTTAGTGTTCTTGTCATTCCTGTAAGGGAGCACGAATATAAAACAAATCATGCCGCAGTGTCATCACGCGCTAATCGTTCTGCTGATCTAGTTGGTATTTTGGGATATCGGGATATTTTGGTGAAAAAAGAAATTTTAATAGTCTGTCGGTTTTTATTATTCATTCCCTAATTTATCTTTCCTCACGTGCTCGCTCATGTACTTCTTGATTTAATGTTGGGCACTGCTATTTATCCGAAATTTTAGAAGTTATTATTAAAGAATTCGAACTTTTAAAGATAGACAATGAAAACCCAGTTCCTGGAAAATGTGTTAATATAAAATTAAAATATCATATGTCAAATTTCATTTATGGAAACCAAGCACTCGTACTAGTTAGATACATATGTTCTCAAATTTTTGTATGCCATATATTAATATTATGCATGTTTTCAAAGTGCCACTAGTCAGTAGTAGTTCCAGCTGTTGCATCAAAATACCATATGTTTAGTTCCTTGAGGATTTTGACTTACGATATTTCTATATAACATCGACCACTTGTTTCTCCCTAATCTATTTAGTAGATTGCAATCTTGCACTAGATATTATTGCACGGATTTAGTGACTTGCATCAACTTGATCTCATGGGTTCTGTCGCTCTTGAAGCGACTTATTTTTGAGGATAGCGTTAAAGAAGAATTTGGAAAGATGGAATGATGAATAAGATTGTCCTTCAAAATAGATTGAAACATAGATCTCAAATCCAAAACGTTAATACAAACATTATCACACATTTCACTGATAAGCTGTGAAATCCTTGACCTTATACTTTTAGCCTCAATATATAAATCAGTATTTTAATTTTAAAATAAGTATATTTAATTTGTATGGAAAATGTTAGTTCACCTAAAAATAAAGCGCACCGTGGAATATTTGGGTTTTATGAACTGGACTGTTAAGATTCACTATAAAATGAGTATTTGATCCAAAACATTTCTTTCAATTATAAAGTATAAACCTTTGACGTTAATCTTTCTGTAAAAAATGTGCATGATTTGTCATATGCCCTGTATTTATTAAGGCCTTCAATCTTGTGTCATATATCATTCTATGTATTTAACTGAATGTTTTTTTTAAATAGATGATAATACAAATGTTTTGCAAGCAGGGAAACAGCATCTAAATATGTGTATTTGTGCTTCGATCTTTATCCGTTAAAAGCTTATCATATGCAATTTCTATTTCTTTCTCAGTGTTATGTTATTCTCGATGAAAATGCTTTTGTAAATGTAATAAAACTATTTCTAAAAAAAAGATGTTACCATTTTTTCATTAATATGTAGCCGATAATATAAAATAATACTTGCCGTTATTTCGGAAGTAGCTGAAAATGTTTGTTATATTTACAGCATTTGTATGTAAATATTTGTAATTATTGACATATTCAGTATTTTTTTTAAAATTCATTTCTCATCCAAACTCATCTGTCACTTTCTATTTCATTAAATAAAAAGGAAAGCAGTAGAAAATAAAACTTGGAGAATATATTTTGATATAAATTTGGAAAGAAAGAAGATTCATATTAATTGAATTGATGCTTCTACTTATAAATAATTTTTACAAATTAAAAAACTCATTATTAAAATTTAAAATTGTGCGGCTTTTGAAATTAAATTAGCCCATTTAAGAGTTTCAAATTTGTCATATTTGCATACATGTAAAACGTAATAATTACGGAACGTAAAACGTAATAATTGATGAAATTAATATAATATTTTAATAAGACTTATAGTCATGTATCAAATATTCTGATTTCATTCTATCAACAAAACCAGACATCCTACAAACTTGCTGTGATTGTGCCATTGTTCTAAAAGCAGGATAGTTCTGATGATGTAGGAATGAAAAATAAAAACCTGGTAATATGGGTGTTCAGAGCGTTTTTACAATTTAATTGAGAATTAGAAGATATACCTTTATTTTGAAGTATCCAAAACTTTTTAAAATTACCACTCACGATGATTAACTCTAGCTTGAAATAATACTAAATAGTAAAATTCTTTTAATATTTCCATTCGAATTGTTGATCATTAGTTTTTTAGGTTCTTAAGTTGTTTTATTGATTGTTAACATTTAGTGACCACTTGGTGAATAATTTGTTATCTATTTTTAAACCGCCTTTTCAATGTCAACCTTTGACCAGTAATTGATTTTGAATATAACTTGCCTTCGTAATAAAATCGTAAAGCATTCTGTGAATTGATTCAACTGGAAAGTATTTCGAAATTCATACTCAAGTAACAAGAAATATCGTATTCTGGTTTCAGTGTTTTATTTTCTCTTGTAGTAAATCTTCTGAACTACAAATGAATCAAACTTTGTGATCGTTAATTCGTTATTTTGAAAGTTACAGAGCTTTAAGTGAACTGCCTTAATACGAAACGCCCACTCTTGTGAACGGTAAAACGCTTGTCATGATTCGTTCTTACCCATTCTGGATGAACGGATGAATCTTCCTACATATTTACAAGGAGAAGGAAATAAAAAATGTCACTCGAATGTTTTGTATTCGAATCATTCAATTTTGGCTGTTATGAAAATTGTTTACAAGTTTTTGAGCAGCTTTTAACAATTTTTATAATGTAAAATATGTCAATATTTGATATAATTTCATGGGCACCTAGTTGTTGGGAAATATTTCAAAAGAACTTTTAGTCGAATCATTACTGTGAGGAAAAGTATTCGATGGAATTAGCTCCATTTTACGGTATTTTCAACAATATTCAAAAGTTTGTTTTATATATATATATATATATATGAAGGAATGAATTTAAATAGTGGCTGAACTTTGTGAGTGCTTAGATATTTACAATCTTGGTATACAACGTTTTCTGAATGTTCTGGGGTGAGTTCTTTTAACTAATTTTATATTTAGTATTTCGTTATGTTTTTAATAGATGTTGTGGTATTTAATCTTAGATTGGTGATTTTTAATGGTTGTGATAAACTTTTAGGTGCTTTTTTTCCTTTTAAGGAAATGCATCCAATTTTAATCCGGCAGCTTGTGCCACAAATGCAGTATTGGCATATACCATGTCGAAAACGAGATTAAAAAGGGAACATCAAATTTAAATAAATACTTTAATGTTAAACTACTAACACCCTCCCCAAAAACACTTCAAAAGAGAAGGGTTGTTTAAAATGAGTTTTATGCAGAAAAACCAAATAAAATTTCTAAAAACATCTTTTATCATGAGTCAAATGCAGTTAGGTTAAAATATTAAAAGAGCTTTGATAGAAATGCTAAGAAATATGTGTAAATACCCAGAAAATTCTTTTAACTTGCAGAGAGAAGTTCCATAACAAAATTCAGAATTTTCCTTTTTAAAATAACGTTTTAATGGAGTGTATTTAGAAGAATGCTAAAACGCATTTTAGTAGAGTGATGTCTTTTATAGCAGAGTTCTTAATTTAACTGCGAATAAAAAGTGAACAATTTTTTATTGGGAAATATCAGCTGTTAATTTGTTAAGTAACCTGAAGACATTGAAAAGGACGATGGAATCAGACGTCATATTTAAATCTTATTAGAGAATGACAATTCTAGGAACTTAAAATGCTTGTTCTTTTATATTTAAACTTTTCTATTTTAGAATCAGCAATTTTTTCTATTCTTTAGTTTCAAAGGACTTCATTTCCATAAATTCAAATGTCTAAAAAATACTTTCTGAAATTTGAATACACACTTTACGTGATTACTTTACTAAAAAGCATAAATGTTGCTGATAATTTCTTCCATCAAAACCTTACAGAAGTAACTATATGCGTTACCTAATTCTAAAATCTAATTATGTATGGAATAAATGAATATTTGAATCCTTCAGTTGGTCTGTATCAACAAGGTTCAAATTTTCCCATACAGTATGATAATCCAAAATAATTCGTGAATTATAATCAATAACAATGGCGTAAGGATTTGAAAACCCGAAATAATTTAATTACAGTTCGTTCGAATAATAATAGGATAATTTATAATTAAATCAAATAGGAGATATTACTTTAAATGAACTTTTAATCAGTTAATTTTTAATCTTGAGCACTGTTCTTCTATACTTCTTTTAAGATCCATTGCGTTTTAAGAGGAGTATTATCTTATTGGTAATATGGTAGTATTGGAGTATGATCTTATTGGAAGTATTGTAGTATGATTTTAATGGAAATATGGTTGGAAATATAAGTTCGATCTTATTCGACCCTGGATGATGGATTTTCGAAATACTTCCTCTAACGCTTCTTACAGAATAATACACTTTGCAGAGGATTTTTTTTCTCCTTTCAGTAGTTACAGTAAAACACATATACAGTTCTGAGAATAAATTATTAACACAATATAATTAGTAACTCGGAGAATAAATTATTTCCTTTTTCAACCTCTCATTAAGTCCTGTTTTCATTGCTAATGATGTAAATAATTTCAGAAATGATTTAGCGATAACTGATGCAAATACTTTCTATATATATATATATATAATATAAAATCTTGTTTAAATTTTCAATTGATAATAAAATACTTCTATCCACCCAATGAAGTTCAAGTACATTTTTTAAAATTTGTAGAAGCTGACAATTGATGTCAATACATTTTTTTCGAACATTAATTTTTATTAATTAATTAAAAACTATTTTCGAGCCTTTATAGTAGTATTTTATGGTATTGTAATTATTAAATCGGATAGTTTAGTTATTAGGGCATTGGATTCGCATCCCTTGTGCTGCGAGTTCGAACCTAGTCACAAAGTTCTCCATGTCAAGAGTTATACCACTGGGGGTATTGAATCAAATGTGATCGTGATGATGATTGTGGGCAATCAGGGGTTCATACCCTCAGAAGCTACTACACTCCTGCCTTCCGTTGTAAAGTGGAACACGAGAACAACAATTGTAATTGTTTAATAAAAAGTAACTACAATAAAAAAATTCTGACTTCCTTAATTTTCCCTAATATCCAAAGTAGAAATTGATTTAAAAAATGGTTGTTTATATTATTTGTTTAATAATTCTGTTGCTCAAGCCTAATACGAAAAAATTATCTGCGAAAAGTGTATTCAAGTGTTTACTTTTAATTAGTATTGCTACCTAATTTAAAAATATTTTTATTCTAATAAATATTTTATATTAATCCATTTTTAATATATCTAACATTGACTACAATAAAAAAATAACAAATATTTTTTGAGTATATATACAAATATTTATAATTCTAAATGGTTAAAATAATATAAAATTAAAAAGCTTTTAATAACCAATTAAATCTTTTGTGATCAATAAAAAATATTTAAATAACTGTCTATATTAATAGCAATTAATTATATAATAATTATAGATTTGCAATTATTTTAATTTTAAATTTTTATTAAACATGAGTACATAGTGACGGTAATAAGAATATCTTGGTAATTTTGAGACAGTTATAGCTGTTTTAAACAATAGTCGTACATAGAGAACAACATCGGTTGAGGACTTCTACTACGACTGACTTCACTTGATTACGTGTTACAATTTAATTTCTGCAATATGACCTGCTCCTAGCTCGTCTACAAACGAGTACGACAAATAGAGAACATAAATGGTTAAATGAATAAAGTTTAGCACGCAGTTTTATTATCTGAATTTTATATTTAAGTCAAATATTGAAACAAGTCGCTCAAACAGTTGGCCAATAGTTTTCTGTACATTCATATGAAATCAAACGGGATAACTCAAAAACGCTTACTAAAAAAAAGTGTATATATCTGATTTCAATTGACGCTATGCATCAAATTTTGCTTTGATTATTTACGAATAAAGGTTGACCAATTTCTTACTCGGTATCCTTGACAATGACTGCTAAAGACCAAAACATATATCTAAAGCAAATAAAAGCTGAAGACATATGAATTGTGCATGGTCTAGAATTTTTAGATGGTGGGGGTTAGAAGGAAAGAGTTTCCGAGAAAGTTTAGAAGTAACCATCTAAAGAATTTCTGGTTACTTCAATTTAATTTTTAAGTGAATATAATTTATTATATTAATTTATTGTCAGTTAATTTTGATTTGCTTTTTACAATCACTAACTCCAAAATTTTATAGCAACGATATACCTTATATACCTTCCAGCATTATAACTATAGTTATAATACTGGAAGGTTTAGTTCAGTTATATTAACATCCCTTTGTAAGGCATCAATAGGGCTATTTTATGACGGACCTCAAAATTTTGGACCGTCGTCAAATGACGAGGACCATACCTAAATTAACTCCCTCTCCACACTACAGCAGAGGGAGGACCATAGTCCCCCTTATCCCCTTAGACACCCTTACTTGACGGTTCTATGGGGGAATCGGTTCTCGAACCTGAAACCCCACGGCTCATGAGCCGAGGCCCTCTCACTAAACCACCTGATGGAAGGTATCAGATTTGAAACTCGATTCAAACAAAGATATGTAATAAATGATCTGGGATTTACTATTCACCTGGGTGTCATAAACCTATTTAAAGCAAGGTGAATATTAGATGTGAAGCTGGGGGCTTTTGTATGTAATGAAAATTTGATGAAGGGTTGATCATTTACAATCCTCTAATCAAATGTTAGAATCAAGAGGACCATTCTTCAATATTTCTCATGTTGCTTCAAAATGTGACATTATTATGACTAAAACAACAGAAAATAACATTTAAACCGTGTACAAAATTTATTGCAATTTGAATTTACTGCAATTGAATCAATTAATTTGATTTCGTTTAAAATAAATTACAATAATAAATGCCAGCTGCATATACTATACTTTAAACGCTTTAGATTACTTTTTTATATCAGATAAATAAATTTTGTTCTTGTGTTGGCTTTTCTTCCCTAGGGAACAATCTGTGCATGCTGTTAAAAATTGAGACTATTACAAAAATGTATGTTGAAAATTAAAAAGACTCGAAGATTTTGTGTAAAATAATTGGGTAAATGTTACACGATGTTTCAAAATAAATTTTAAACATAATATTTAGTTTTCAGAGCTTAAATATCCAAAACGCAAGTAAAGATAAACTAAGTAATTATAGATATAACTGATGATAAACATTTAAAGAATACATTTTTATAGTGAGTTAAAAAATGGATACACTTTTATAAGTGTGTAAAAAAATTGATTTCTTTGTTTTTAGTTTTTCAATTTTTATTTTTAATTTAATATTATAAGTATTACGTCCTTTTTAGATCAAATTTAAACAAATTCCTCAGTAGGTGACTCATATCCTGTAGAAACAGGATTTTAAAAATAATCCTTTCAATGATAATTACGATATCATTATATATATATATATATATATATATATATATATATATATATATATATATATATATATATATATAAGAGAATATTCGAGGGTACAAATTTTTAAATCATAAGTAAATTAAGAACTGGATAAAAAAATATCTTACAATATTCCGTTTAAAAACATAAAACTGATAAAAGTAAATAAAAAAAGTGAAAGTAGTCTCATTTTGTGATTTTATAATCGCTAAGTAGCACATTTTTTTAAAAGAATCCAGTGACTATTTAAATCTTATAATTTTAATTATAATTTAAATCTTCATTAAGGAAAATAATATAAAGATATGATTATACACATTCATAGTTAGTGTCGAAAATATTAAATACATTTCTTGCAACATATGTCCACAAGTAAATAAATTTTCAAACTTATTCTCCTTTTCAATTCGAACAAAAATTCACCTCAACAATGGCAAGAAATCAGATGCGTGGATCGAAATCCTCTCCCCAGTAGAAATCAGAGCAATTTCATCCCTGTTCTATCCAATAACCCTCAAAGGAAGAAGAGCAAAATCCCTCGACTCAACTTTTCATTCAAAATAAACACCCTTGCGATTTTTCATCCTTCTGGAGCTTCCAAGAAGGAACAAAAATTATTCCGACACTCCTGAAGTCTCCCTACCTTTGTTTAACTTAAAATTTCTTCCCAAACAAACAACATACCTTAGCTGTCACATGTCTGTCCCCTCCCCACGCCACTGCATCGGATGCAGGGGGGTCTGTGTCGGTCACACACCCATCAAATGAAAGGCGTGCGTATCAGTTGAGGGAGAGGCAAAATTGGATTTCTCCTCCCCGCAGGAACCAGCAGATGGGATCGACGTGAAAACTCACCCGAGTTTATTTCGAAACAAATGAGGTCTTTTCTTGGATCGGCCTGCCGATTTTCATGAGCATTTCTTGCAGCGTTTTCAGTGCATTCCGAAAAATTGGAAGGAAAGCGTCTCGTAGAAATACACGTAAAGTAAGATTCGTTTAAGGCCATCTAAATTGTTTTATTGTTGCTTAATGCTAATAAGTGGAAGGAACAGCAAATGAAACTGTTTTTTATTTAACACTTTGCTGACCGGTGACGAGTTAACTCCTCTTTTCATGTCTAAACGTTGTTGACCGGTGACGAGTTAACTCGTCATTGCACTTGCATTATCTGTTTCAATTTA
Source organism: Argiope argentata (assembly GCA_026289955.1). Classification (NCBI taxonomy): domain Eukaryota; kingdom Metazoa; phylum Arthropoda; class Arachnida; order Araneae; family Araneidae; genus Argiope; species Argiope argentata. The sequence continues at coordinate 1,272,709 of JAOUZG010017793.1, read as the reverse complement.
TAACACCGAGGGCGATATAGAACATTGCAAAAACTTGGCGTATCGTGTTTAGTCTTGTCCGCTCTATAACAGAAAAATTACTTTTCCTCTTATTTACATTTTTAATAGAATTTTAGTAAAATTCCAAAATTTTCAATCATGACGGAACGTATCGGCGAAGAACTTTTGGATGTTCCAATTCTACAAAATTCATTGGAGTTTTTTTAGAACGTTTTACTTTCATATTCAATTACAAAAAAAGTAGCCGGTGACATGACATAGTTTCTGTGTAAAATTGCCGGTCACCAAAGTGTTAATTTTCTGATATTCTATGAGTTATATTCTATAATTTCGCTAAATGATTTTGAATCCTTTCGTGAGCATTAGGAAGATTGCATCCATTATCTTAGAGCTCACACAGCGTCAAATATTAGTGTATAAAAAAGGTTTTCTTGCTAGCTTCCAAGCAAACAATTGTTGCAGTTCCAGATGATGTGTGCTTAGCCAGTAAGGGAAATCGTCTATTAACTAGGTTTTCCAACTACAGATGGTTTAGAAAATGTTGCACACAGTGAAAAGAAAAGAGGAGAAGCTACATGTGTGCAGTATGTGATATACTTTTGTATCTTGTGGCATGGTTCTCATCTATTTATGACAAAATAAACCTCATTAAATTTAATTTTCTTCGTGATTACATATAGTTCCATAGGAAGTATATTTCCACTCCTGAAATTTAAGTGTAAGTATAAAATTCATCAAAATATAATATACTAGCTTTTACCCGCAACTTTTCACACATGAAACTTTTGATGAATGTGTGTGATACAAACGTTAGGATCAGGGATTATTGTGTGTTGTGATCGATTTCAACTTATGGGCTACTGTCTTTTGTAGTGTGCTGTTGTGTTCGCCTTAGCTGTACATATTTATTATTTTTGTGTGCTCGTGTTATTTGTGTTAATAAACGCCGTTGGTGTTTTTTACTGTTCCTTTCTGCATGGCCCATCAAATCTGAAAAGAACATCCATGAAGGAAGAGTACAAATCCGTAACGATATTTCGTATTTGATCTTGGACTAATATTGTAAGTCCGTGTCATATTTTTAATTCAATCGTTCGCAAAAATAGCAGCACTCAAAAACAGCAGAATAAATAAAATACGCGAAAGTTCACATGATACATGGAGTAAAAAAACATTTTGTATATCATGTTCAACAATGCCAGGAAAAATAACCTTATCCTAAGGCCACAGTTTTAGTGGCAGACGAAGTTGAATAACACTTTTATTTGACAGTATGCTAGAAAGTCTTAGTGCAACCACACCGGTTGCTTTTAATTAAAATCAAAAATACTTTTTTATTAATATATATGGGAGAATTAGTCCTGCATTTTTATTTTATACATATTTTTCAACATAAGAGTTTTAAAGTAAGCTTATACTTAGAAAGCAATACTTTTCAAAATAGATTTAGTAGCATATGGGCCCATATATGATATTGTGTTTTTGATTCAATTTTATTTCCAACTTAAGAAATTATAAAATAGTTCAAACTATTTTAATCCATCAAATATAAATCAAGAAGTAATAAAACGCAAAAAAATTGTCTAAGACATTTACATTTCGAAATAATCTCACTTTTTTGCAAGAGGATGAAAAAGCAGAATTGAAATGTCAGTGATTCATTTTCAAAAAATGATACCAAAGTAAAACATAAGTACTTTTTGACAAAAAAATATCTTCATGGAGTCGATATACTCATCTTTCTCTTCGGATAATAATTTTTCAACTTTTCAACAGTAATGGGTTTTGTCTTAACGCATAATAACCCATACATGGTTCTGTAAAAAAAACCAAAATATAAAACTTTATTATTATTTTTTCTTTTAATATGTCTTATTGATAATTAAATAAAGCTATTTCCAAAGTGAAATAGTTTTTTTCGACGCTTTATTAATTCGTGCACTAAAGAGTTTATATCAAGCATTCATAACAAACAAACATAATATCAAACATTCAAACAAGAGTTAATATCAATCATTCAAACATTCATAAGCAAACTGTTTCTAATGCGTTTTTAATCACTTTTTCAAAATTGGCTAGCATGCTGATTATTAAGTTATAAAAGAATATCTTAGGATTAATAGTCATCATATTTTCTAAATTTATACTCAATAAGACATGTATTTCTTTCCAATTAACTTCACTTGTAGTACTTTCCTCGAAAATTTTATTTAAGCTAATGGGATTTCTTTCCTTAAAAAAAACTGGCGTAAACAAGGATATATCCCAGTGTCCAAGGAAATGAGTTATTCTTCACTCTTTTTTAATCCAGTAAGACCTTGTTAGTATTCCTTAGAGACACAAATAAAATGTTGAAACTGGAGCGGGAAATATTGTGCACATTTGATCACGAAGTAAATATCAATACGACGTTTTCTCATTCCACTGATCAATACTCGAGATGCTACAGTTGGAAGAGAAGGAAGTTTTCAATTGTTTTTTGTTTACTTTCTGTCGGCACTTTTAATATATTCTCGTGTTTACTCTTCGTTGCATTTATTTAAATCCAGATACTTTATTTTTATCTTGATTGCTTAAAGCGCTTCGATTATTTCCATTTCATTCTTTTCTTCTGAGAGAATTTGCTCATTTTAAAGAGAAAAAAAAAAGATATTTTGTATGACATCATACCGGCAAATGCTATTATTTTTTTCCTTTTATTTAGAATACAAGCAGATGGGAAGTTTATGACGCCAAATGGCGTTTGATTTGTTGAGTTTAGACAAAGTTTTTTCGCGATAGGAAATTCATTCAAGATGAATTCAAGACTTTAATTATAGATGATAAGAATAAACGATTTTTTCTTATTCGTAATGCCCTGGCATTCATATTTTTTTGAACTTGCTTAATCCTAGAATGCGTTACTTATATTTTTTGACAAAAATATGTGTTTTCAGCAATTGCATATAAATCAGAAAAATTATTAAAACGTTTTTAAAAGAGAAATAGCTATTTTATCCGATACGAATGCATATTGAAATAATTCATATTTAGCATAATGTTTCGCATTTCGTGATAAAAATTTAAATTAAAAGTAAGAATTCAGAACCTTTTAAAGTTTTCAGTTTCAGAGAATAATTTTGATGCGTAATAATAAAATATTGTAGGCAAATGTCTTTTTTTCTATTAAACACAAGTTAAAAATTTATTCTAAGACGTTTATTTATTTAAGATTTTCTAGAGAAAAATTTATCGGAATTTATACAGAATAACAATTTTTTTCAAATATAAAACTATATGATTGGTAGCAAACTGAAAAAATGAATTGAAAGTATCAAGATGTTACCCTAATGTTAAAAATGATTAGTTATATTATAATTTAGTTTAAAAAAAGAGACAACTTCTACTTATGAAAATTCTAAAGTGTAAATGACTATATATTATTTAATTTGTAATAAATTCAAATGTTTTTCATTAGTATCTGAGTATAATAAATGTTTTTGCTATTCAATCTTCTACTGAAAGTATTTAAATAAATAAAAATTCATTCATCTTATGTCTTTGCAGCCATATTTTATGACAAATATATAAAATCTAAAATAAGACATCACAGAGGGAAAAATCACTTTTCAACTTTTCCTTTTCGGGTCTGCCATTTATTAGTTCAGCTCATAACTTTATAAAATAGCTCGTGTATACATATATATATATATATATATATATATATATATATATATATAT
>JAOUZG010017793.1:1240863-1268889 GCA_026289955.1 Argiope argentata | reverse complement strand
AATATAAAGCAATATTCAAAAGCGACACCTGTCAACATTGTTTTTTCTATAATTCCAATTCACACAGTAATTTATTCATTATAAAAACTGTCATAGTGTGTTTTCTTTGTTTCAGATTTTCGAAAATCCTGTCACAAGTGAGATTTTCGTCTTGGTTTTCTAAGTGACAATCCTTCAAAAATACGTAACATTATATCCAAAGCAGCGCATTACCGATAAGAATAACATAAATTCTGACATATTGAACAGAGTGTACCGGCCAGATATCAAGTCTTATTTCTTTTTATCAGAATCTTCAGGTTTCTTACTTAAGTAGTGTTTCAAATGCATTAATTTAACATTTTATTCATGAGCCAGCATTCCGAATTCTTAAAGTTACCCTGTTCTATCTTTGAAATATGTTATAGCATGGAAGAATATCATTTACTAGAAATGAGGAATCAGATTTTAAATCAATTATCTATCTGATTTACGTTTTAAAATTTAATATCAGATAATGAATTAAAAAATCAATAGTGTTGGAATATGGATATTATTTTACGGAAAAGAAAATTAAAGTCTTTACAAGTTTATTACTGAAAAATTTATTGATTTAGCAATCAATGAAATAAAAATTAACTTACTGATCCAAAAATAATATAGAAACATTTTACAATTCTAATTAATTTTGGAGGACTTTTATTGCTTGTTCATTGCTAAACAGTTAAATAAATTTTATTCCAAAACTTTTATTATTTAATTTTTGTTAGAGAACCAATGCTTTTGAAACATTTCTGTAAATAATTCATATTTTAAAAATAATTAAAATGTAATTATTTATTTCGAAATTATAGAAATATTATCCGTTTTAAAATCTTTTTTTCGATATGCAAAAATACTTTGAGGGATATAATATGTAATGATATCTCTTAATTTAAAAGCCTAATTTAAAACAGCTTTTTTTAATCTTAAATTAATCTATTTTAACTTCATTCTAAAATTTTGTCTTCTGTTTCCTGACTCAATTCCCATTTTTTTATTTATTCTCTCTAGAAAAATGTTTTCATTTTTTCACGCTCTAATCAGAGGGATTGAAATCCCTAAAACTTGTACATACAATTAATAAACATCTAAAACGACAAGTGTAAAAAAATAAAATCACCAAAGGGAAAAACTTAAACTCGATGTAGACTTAAGCATCTCTTATTGATTTTTCTCTGTACTAAATGGCTTCAGTGGCTAAATAAATATAAATTAAAATTTCAAAGGTTTTTTCTATGATGTCCAAGCATCTGAAAAATTATGTTATACATATAAGTGTTTGTTTCCAGTAATTAGATATGACAGAGTATTTTTCGTTTATAAACTTTAAAATTCTTAATAAAAAGTTTGAAAGCTACTAACCGTTACCTTATGATTTAGGAAACAGTTAGTAGTATTGTTATAATAACATTTAGTAACAATAACAGTAGTATTGTTACTAACTGTTATTGCAGGTATTGGTATAAAAGATTTTGTTTATTGAATTATTACTTTCCTAATACAAGCGAAATTTTATATAAATCAAGAAAAATCAAGAATTTACTTACATACTATAAATTAAACATCCGAGAAGCACCACTTCAATTTTGAACGTTGTTCAAGGAGAAAATATAATAAAAACATTCTGAAAATTCTCTTAAAGTTCGTATTTTTTGAATACGTAGTAATTTTTAAGTCGAAATATTAACAGATTAATAGTCAAGTGAAAAAAAATTAATCACTGTAAATGAAAATCTTATTATTGCACGTGGTTGTAATTCTTGAAAAACTTCTTTTTTGTAGTTCAATATTGTTATTCTTAACAGTACTTTATAGTTAAACTGTATTTACAATTCACATTGTTTTCTTGTAGGCTTCGTACTATATTGGTTCGATTTTTAGTTTCGTAAAGAATTCATTTTGCCTTTTTTCATATATTTTATTTTCTTCTCTCTTTTATAATTCTCATATTTTACTAACTAAATACATACAAGCCATTTAAAATATCGATTTAAACCTCTTCATTGCAGATGACGATAGTTTTTATTGCTTTAGAATTAGAATAATGTAGTATATATTCTTACATAAGTTTATGTAAGAATATATTCCCAAGTCAAATATGTGAATTTAGATCTCTAATACAAGAAAAATTTCTACTTTACATATCAATGGTCAATATTGTTTGATCTGTGCTGTGAGTATAGTATTCTGACTGTAGTAGTGGCAGGTCCTTTAGAAATGCCTATTATCAAGGGATAAATGTAAACCACTGCCCGAACAAGAACTGTTTACTTTTCTTTTTCTAATACAATAAAAGAGGGTAATGAAAGAAATAGTGTATCCTGACATAATCGCGATTTACTTTGTTTTCACTTTGTAAACCTCATCGCTAAGAAACAAACCTTCTGAGTATTGAAGATGCACTTGCCCTGTTCTACACATCGCTACGACACGTTAGTTAACAAAATTCTCATATTTCAGAGAAAAAGAAACCATTCTAATTTTTATACATTTTTTGCATTTAATATCCTTAATTATACATAAATAATCGGAATTATTGTATCTTTTATACGATTTTTATAAACTTGCATGCAAATTATTTTGGGAAAATATGAATTCAATTTACAAGCAATTTTGACTTATGACTTATCAGATAGAACAGTCTGGTCAATATCAAGAGTCACGTAACTATATACAGATTTTATTCATAAAAATTCTGACAAAATTAAAAATGTTCTAATCAAAAATCAACATACCATTTAAATCTCTCCTAATTGCGAATAATTTTTTTATCAACGAATAGGAATAATGTGGCATTTGTTAGAATATGTATTACTACTATAGAATACATTTCTCCTTTATAAATTATTTGCTCCATTGGAAATTCCTATACCGTACACTATGCAATAAAGAATTATTTATTGTTTGATTCATGTATCCGAATTGATTGCCTCAGAGAATATCTTATATAGCCATAAACTTATAAGTTTCTGTAAAACACTTATCTTAGAAAGTCATAAATTTTGAAATTTGTGTTACAGTTTATCATGGAAAGAGAATAACCATATAATTGCATTTTGGCACATATCTTTAACATTCATATTATTTCAAATTTGTAATGTTGCTTTCCTGCATAGTTAGCGTAATATTAAAGATATATTTACAATTAATTGGACAGATTATAAATGAAAAACAAAGCCTTCATCTTGGAATGATCAGTCGTGATAAAAAAATGTTCTAGAAAATAAAAAAAAGTTATGGTCAAACCTAAGAAGAGTTGAGATTTAGAAATATTTTTTTAAAGTTGCTATACCTTATCAGAGAATTTATATAAAACTCTACGAATTGAAGAGAGTTTGTCTTTGCTGTAAGTTGGTCTCCCTGGATATTTATGAAGAACTACCCTTTTTGTATCTTATTGATTCTTGCTTATGCAATTTTCGTGCACATTTCAGACGTATTTTGCTATCTATTTTTTTTTCAAATAAAAAGTCATTATTCGTTACGATCATGTTGAACTTCTCACGGCTACCGAAATGTATTTTCTGTATAAATATCGTCATTTAACATGCTTAAAAATTGAAAGGTCCATCCCAATACAACCCTAATGTTGCTTCTAATATAATTAAATAAGGTACTTACGTATTAGACCATCAATCTTTATCACCAAATTTGATTGGTTTGGTTTTTTTGGCACAAAAGACAGGATTTTGATTATGCTGCGCCAACCAGAGAAATGAAAGCATAAGAAAAGAAAGCATACCAAATTTGAAGACGTCGCCAATGAGCTGCTAAACCACCAATAATGGCAAAAATCCACCATTATTTAAAAAATTATTCAAAAATTAATTGTCGTCTACCGTTTTGTTGATTTCGTTGGCGTCGACGGTCTAATATTCAAGTACCCTTAATAATCAATATAACTTAATGTAATTGAACTAAATTCATACTCATAAAGTGGCTGAATTGGAGGAAATAGTTCGTGGAATATATTTTATCTTCCCCTAATTGTCGGAATAAAAAAAATCTGAAATAAAATTCACATTTTGTCTGCTTACTCCGTTTATATGTCAATTATTTTTTTTAGTATGTCAATTACTCTCTTTTACAGTTTATAGAAATTACTAAAAGATTATTTAATTTTTTTTGGAATGTTTATTTTTTTCTCAAGTTTATTTCCCACCTAATCTTTCATTAGCAGAATTATTTATCTTTATATGCCTTCATTTAGGTTATAAGGTATTTATTATTTTGGGCACAAATATATATGCAGAATCCGTTTTGAATCGAAAACAGTTAACAAATTGATTAAAATTCTCGGTTCTTCAATAATGAATACCTAAATTGTTCGTTAATATTTTGAATCTTATACTACGTTAAAATCTTAAGTAATAAAATATGGATTATTAAATAAATTAGATTTTAAGTCTTATAAAATGATTCTTTAAATCAGGAAATTACTATTTTTCTTTAAAATAAGGCTCAAAATGTTTCACATACGTAGTTAGGACACTTACTATTTTTGGACCAATATATACACATTATTTTTTTTTTTTGATAATGTCTATATACTTGACACTAAATATAATAAAATATAAACTATGCCGATTCTTCAAAATGCACTATAGTTCAATTCTAAAGCAACCAAATTTGGGGGATAATTACGTCTTGGGTAATAGCTTTCCATCATAAAATGCTTTACAAAAGTTTTGAATAAAGGGAACTCGAAATTACAACGTTATTAATCAATATCATTAGAGCAATTTCAATGATAACAATTTTAATTTAAAGCATTTTTTAAAATAAAAAATATTAAAATATATTTGAAAACAATACTGTTTTTGGTTTAATTATTGCATTTATATACGTAAAAATTTATTACAATATGAAATACATTTTTATCAAGTTGCTTTATAATAAAATGAAGATCAACGAATGGAACCTAAACATTGTCATGATAAAAAATTCACAGGGTTCACTCTTCTTTATTTTTATCATTATTTATTCTGCATAGTTGAATTATTGCAAATATTATTGTATCAAAGCACAGGCATAAAAACACGTTCAACATTATCATACATTATTAATATATTTTTTGTACTGCCTCTTAATAAATAAGTGAACTGAATCATCTGCCCATGTATTCTAAAATGCAAATTAATCTTTGCTTATAAAGTGAAAAGTTTAATCTTTTCAGAGCGAAGCTGCACAAAATGAAACGATACTTCTCTCTTTTCATCTTGATTGATTAAGCTTTCGTTCGTTTTGAGACAAACGACTCATATTATTTTCTTGATATTAAATTTTTGTGTGGAGCTTTGCAAGAAAACCGGGAAGATTACATTGTATTCCCTTTTTTATTTTTATTTCTTCAATTTATTCCCTTAAAGGCAGTTCTGGGTGGACTGGATAGTTCAAAATTTAATTTAACTTGTATCGAGTTTAATTCTTAAGCAAGTCAATGTTTCGGTGTAATGCAATGTGAGGATGTAGCGACATTTCGATTGCTTTCTGAGCATAAAAGGTGAAACGCTTTAATTTTTAACTGGGGAGAATTAAAATACTATCCGCCAATGGTAGTTACCTGGATGTTTCCTACAGTTTTGAATTAGTTATTTTTTGTAGTTTACTCTCAATAATTTCTTAAGATACTTGTTTTTAAATTTCAAATTTTTATAATCTTAAAATGCGTAGTATTTTCGAAATCTTAATTAAATAATTTCTACATTGTACTAATATTATATTATTCCACTTCAAATTTAAACTGTAATTTATAGCTGAAAGAATATTTAAATTTTAATCCTATCTGTTGCTTCATTACAATTTAATCCTATCTGATGCCTAATACAAGGATTTATTTATTGTTCTGAAAAATAAATATGCATAATTGCTTTAAATAGAATATTTTTGAAAAACTAATCTACATCTATTTACCCTTCTGTAGGTGATTTTAACAATTAAAATTGGAAAATAAATAAATAAAATGCTAAAATGATGCATAGTACTGAATAGTGAGCAAGATGCATTACCCGAATGCAAAAGGTTTAAAAGGCAGATTGTTTTTATATATGTTTCATCATTGCATACACGTGAAGATATTTATAAATTCAATGAAATTTGAAAAGTTTTATAAAGCATTCGTTGAACAAAAGCTATTAGTTATTGATAATATGCCGTACCTTTATGCTTTCAATATTAACTATAGCAGAAAATTCAAAGATGAAATAGTAATTGTAACAACAGTGAAGGCTATTTGAGGTTATTTCTATAAAGATGTGTACTGAAAAAATAAAGTTTAAATTTAACTAAAAATACCAAGAAATTATATAAAATCAAATTCGTTACAATGTTTTTTTTAAAAAAGTTAGGATAGTGAAAGACAATTTTTCACAAATAATAATTCAGGCAGCTGTGAGTGAAAAAATTATGAAAATGCATTTTAGTTAATTTCTAACAAATCATAATTGTAATTAAAATTTCGAAAAAAAAAATCACTCATGTGCATATATTCTGATTCTCTTAGTAAACGTGTTCCAAATTATGTGTCTTTAAGCCTGACAGTTTTCACTTGAATAATAATACACACAAAGGCTCCGGCACACACACACACAAATTCTCTATTATAATTAGCAAAACAATACATATTATTTATTACACTTATTTCATTGTTCCGTAGACTTCATGTTTATTTTTCCGATTTTTTTGAAGAAATTATATTCAAATTAATTTTATATTTTAATTAATAGTATTTTCAGTATTATTTGAAAGCAAATGTTTTTGATTTCTAAAATCGTTTCATCTGGTTATACTTTTAATATGACGAATAAAATCTAGATGCATCTTGAAATTTGGATGGAGCTGAAATAGTGTGTATCATTTTATACTTACCGAAATACTAGAATTCTATATGGAATGCGGATATTGGAAGATGAAATAATAAATTATTTGTATCACAATTTTTTCTTAAGAAAAATAAATATTTAAAACCGTAACGGTACTTTTAAAAGAATTTATTACGAACATAATTGATTCTTTCCAATTTTCTAAAAGATATAATACAATGTACCATAATTTTTAGGAACGCTTGAAAATAGTATTAGTGATAAAAAGAACTCTCCTAAATGTTTTATTTTATATAGAGTTAAATTAATTTATCAAAAAATAGATATTTATTTAAATGCTTTTAATACTAAAAATACCTAATCAATAAATATCCTTGAAAAATTCAGTTCATTCACTGAACATTGTTTACAAAACAAAAAAGATCTACATTTCACTTTCTGAGTAAATTAGATTCAAATAAAAGTTCTCTTTACTATATGACAGCATCTATAATTTATATATTTTCCCTGAAATATGCTCTCGTGCTAATAGCAATTTTTAAGATATTTGTTTCTGTTTTGTCTGTAACTGAAAATTTGATCAATTTTTTATGCATAGAGCAGACATAGTTTTGATACATTTGGCCAAGAATGAATTCTAGAACAAATGTTTTGATAAAATACATCAAATTTTAATATATAAGTAATCATACATTAATTCTTGTTGTATTTCAAGCGTTAAAAACCAAATCAAAACATAAAAGTCATGAGACTTGTGTTCAGCCCAATTGAATTGGATGTGTAGTGTTAAGAAATGAATTCTTGTATTATACATTTGGTAGAGTTGTCAAAAATTGAAATTTTGGACAAATACTTTTCCTTTGAAGAGTCTATTTTTATTAAAAAAAAACGAAGTAAATAAAAATAAAAAAGAAACAGTTTGAAAAATTTCTTATTTTAATTTTTAATGAATCTCATATTTTAGACTTTTTAACCCACAAAAAGTAAATTGAAAAAATTGCATTTATCTATCTATCTAGGAACAGAATAATTTAAAAAAGGCTTTCAATGAATGATTGAAAATTGGAAATTGTAAGATTTTTGCAAGTTTGTAAATTAAATCATTTATAAATATTTAGTATGCTCGAGTCCAAATAATCACGATGACTACAAAACATTAAAAGATAAATAAATGAAATTTAGGACGCTGTGTTATCATCTAAAATCTAGATCAAATGTTGTATCACTGTTGACTGTTTTCTGATGGTCCTTTTATCCCACTCATGTCAAACTTTGACAAGACACTTCCATTTTAGTAACAAGATCACACACCAAATTTCATTGATCTAAGTAATTGCCTTTTTGTCTTATTTAAGGTTCACATGCCTGCTGAAGTATGGAAAATATTTTTGATATGTTTAATTAAAAATTGTAAAAACTCAGACCAATAAACAGTGGAAGATCTGTAACGGTATCATGCATGCGAAAGTACAAACTCACAAAATGTCAACTCTTTGAAGTATTAAATTAAAATTTGTGAAAATGCAGACAAATAAACTCTTAAATACTAATAAAAAGACCGTTAACGGTACTACGCATATGGAAGTACTAATGAATAAACTGTGAACTTTGAAGAATTACATTAAAAAGTTGTTACGGCATTTGATATAGTAAATTTTCTTTAGATATATTATACTAATGCACAAAATTTTATTAATAATTCTCTTTATATTTCATAGTTATTATTTATTTGTACTCGAGACAGTCAGAATTCTTATTAAGAGATCCTGTTTAAAATTTGAGGGAGAGCAAATACTGTATAAAGTCCAGATACCAGATTTATTCTAATTAGCTTAATGATTTTTTTGAAACATTGCTTTCACAGACAGAAGTAATTTCAAAAGAATGATTTTCGTACTGGGAGAAATCTGAAACGGAAGCATTCGTCAAATTCTTGGCGAATTACAATTACATATATTTTGGTGATTACAATACTTTCTATTTGTAAATTTCATATAAAATACAAGTAAAAAATTATGAAATATCTACTCTTTCTTCGAGAAGAAAAGAAAAATATATCTTTTCATCTGTTTTCACTAAGCATGGAAATAAAAAGAAGATTTGATTATATGGAATGGAATACTATGAGCATGAGTTGAATCTTAATGAAATAGTGTTTAAATTATTAATCCTTTGCACTCCGAAAAATAATTATTCACATAATACAAAGATTTGTTTATTGCAATGAAAAATAAATATACATAATTCTTTTAGATTGAATTTCTTAGAAAAATTAATCTACATCTCTTAACTATTATTTAGGCGTTTTTAACAATGAAAAATAAATAAATAAAACGTCAAAATGATGCACAATCTTGAATGGTGAGTCAGAGGCACCATCGGAGTGCAAAGGGTTAAAGACGAGAGTCTTAGCACCATTTATTTTCATGAAATTCAAGAGGTAAACATTTCTTTAAATAAAAAAAATACCAGGTAATCTTCTTCAGTTTCAAGAAGGGTAGTAAATAAAGTTGGGGGAATAAGGGAATGCGAAGAATTTCTATAATTCTACGAGCTTCTGCAGGTCCGATTTCGCTTTCTTAAGCCGCTTATATTAGTTCTGATTACCGTTCTTATATTTCCCGTTTTCGTTTCCTTCCCTATTTCTTGGCAGTTTTAATAGACTTACCAATGAGAAAAAAGAAACAAACTTACGTATGATTTGCATGTTGGTGGAGTCTCAAATCAAAACTGATTGGTTACATTTTTATTTATAATAAATAAAAACATGTGTGTATATGTTTTTGGTTTAACCCAAAAGTACCCAATTAGGCATGTGCATACTTTGGAGGGTAGAATGTGCATTTCAAGTAGGTTTTTAAATATTGAATCGGAATTTTAATTAATTAATAATTAATTGAAATTTGAGGTCTTTCATTTTAAATTCTTAAAATACTGTACAAAAATAAATTTTAAATTTTGATTTTCTAAAAAAATTAATTTCCATGGTACCAATTTAGTTACTTTACTCTAGCTCAAAACTTGAATAATTTTCACAGACAAATAAACCTTATTTTAAAAAATTGTTTTTCGGATCCAGGAAGGTAAAAAATATAGAGATTGTGGAGGTTTAAATTGTAGATTTCAACTGGACTTTCTCTGCGTATACTTAATGTTTGAGAAAGTAAAAATTAAAAGTAAAATCCGAAAATATATTTATCAGGTTTATTTTTAAAATAAGCATTTTAAATGTAAAGAAAATCTAATAACATTTTTTATGATAAGCAAACGACTTATTTGTGAAACAGCGAATGCATAAATAAATAATTATTTATAATGAATGAATTATTTAGGGATTTGGCTCTTAAACTCTAAAAAAACACCGAATTTGTTAAAGAAATCAGGGGGTTCTTTATAATATTATTTCTTTGATTCCTTTGTTTTAACATTTTAAGTAAATTCATATAAATATCCAATTAATGTGAATACAATTAAACTAGTAGTTATTAAAAAGATATGCATATACAGGTTGATCAATTAAATGTTTTATAAGTATCTTGGTAGTGATGATTCCTTCAATACATTATTTTTAGATATTTAAATATCGTGATATTAAATCTGTGTTATTTTAAAATCCAAATACCAGGTCATTTAATTATATGTGTGAGCTTTTCTAAAGACATCAAATTAAAGCCTCAAGGGTCTCTAAAAGCGTAAATGTTAGTCTACTTACTATTAATTCCCCATTATCTTTCAAAAAAATTCGGTTTCTTAATTCTCGTTTATAAAAGGATAACTGATAGACAAGTTCTTCCTCTCTTAGAATTAAACTGAAAGAAAATCACAAAATCGTATATTTAGTGAAAAAATGTTGAAAATTGTGAAACTTATTTTTAAAAATTCATGAAAAAAGGACTCCACAAATGGTATCATTAAACAGATTGTATTTTTATTTTATTATTAAACTTATAAATATATCAAGAAACATCAACCTATATTATTACCTCTCAAGTATACTTATGCGAAATTCGTAGATAGATCAAATGGTCAGCCCTTAGAACACTAATAGAAAGGCGGCATCCTCTTTATTATTTGTAGAAGTGTAGATTAATTATTCAAGAAGAATACTCAGAATTTCCTGTTTACAATTCAAATTTCTTAAATTGGTATCATAGTTGTTTATTCCTTTTTGTTTTGATAAAAAATTTAAGTACTTTGTATTTCATTAACCACTTTATAAACTTTGTAAGCTAAACATTTTGTAAGCTAAAAGCAAACACTTTATAAACTACCCATTAATACAATAATAAGAAGTAACCAAATAAAATTATTTTGAAAAAATAAGTATTTCGAATGTCAAAAATAACGCCGTATTATAATAAAGCAAATTTTAACGCATTACCAGTTATTAATATTCTTTATTTTCATTTATTACTTTAAGTACTTTTAAAGATAAAAAAAAACGAGTTTACATAAGTTCATTCTAATACTATTTTGTACTGTAAAATTTTAAATATTATTTCATTCGTGCATTGGTTTTCGATATTTTCAATTTCTAGTTGCCATATATTAACATGCCAAATGCTTTAGAAGTTATTGAAAAAGAGAGAAAGAAGAAAATCAAAAAGTATTAAATACCATGTTTTCTCAAAGAAAATGAAATTAAATCTTCAGTTTTAGTTTTAAGGTGCTATTACATAAAATTCAAATCTTTCGGTTACAATATATGTATATTGTACTTATGTATATGTATATTGTATCTCATTAACGTTTTATTTTTATTCTTGGTCAGAATCGTAATATGAGAGTTTCATCGGCAACACTTTTAATACTTTTTGGACCGAAATTGACAAGTTAAGTGCTCCTTAAATTCTTTTTTCAGTCCACCCTCAAATCTATACTATTTGTGCGAGTCAATACTGCTTCCCAAAACAGAGCACTGTTAACAGTTTTCTTTATTGAAGAAAGAAAAGCCTTACTCAGTTGAAAAGGAAAAAAAATTGAAGAGAGGCTCGAAGATATCCAACTTTTGCAGCAACTTTATACGCTTCGATACTTTTATTCAACTTTGAATAAATAAAAGTAATGGTTCAAGCTGTTTACTTTCGTTTCTCTTCACAACGAAAAAAGAGAGAAAGAAAAAATACACTCGTGCACATGCGAATAAGAACGAGAGCTGCAGTCTTATTTTTTAAGTTTTAAATCTGGTACTGTTATTGAAGTTTGGTGTTCTCAAAGAAAAAAAGAAATTATTTTATGTTAAAAAGGATTTATATTTGATTTATTTGAATTATAATTCTGGAACATAGATGAAGAATAAGAGAAATATTGGCATTCTTTTTTCAGTTTTATGTATTTCAATATACTTTCGATATTTATCCCCAATAAATAAGCTAATTATGATGTTAAAATAATTTCCAAAGCAATAATAATACAATAACGATTAATTTCTGTAATTTTCTTTTTCTACTAAAAATAAAAGAGTTTGTTTGCGTTTTTGTATGGGATGGCACTCTGCAAGTCAGACAATTTTACCCACAAATACCAAATTCGGCATATATGTACTTCAGAGAGGGAGAATACTCATCTCGGAGCGATTTCCTTTTAGAATGTAATGGGAATTTTGATGCATTTTCGCTTGATTTTGACACTGATTGATTTTTTACGCTGTTTCAAATTTTTCGGTGGGAGAGATCTTAATTAATTAAAAATCAACCAATCAATTAACCGAAATAAATAACCGCCTATGTTCTTTTCTAGACTATAAATGGGTGGACCCAAATGCATACAATTTCTTGCACCCGTTCTGATGTGATTGACTAACATCATCACACCAGAACGGGTGTGATTATATATCATTATACTATTATAAATATATACCATTATAAATATAATGTATAATGATACATTATATTTATAATAGTATATAATAAAAGGAATAATATATAATAAATGTAATATAAAGGTTATTTTCAAGTGAAACTCGGACTATAAAAAATTAAATATCTCGAAAAAAAATATATTTTAATTCAGTGGCAGTAAAATATGGTACAAAATATAGTTTAGAAATTATAATCATATTCTAATACGTTATCGAGACAAATAGAAATTTTCATTGTTAAATAAAATATTTAGTTTCTCTTACTCTAAAAGATATTTTTAATTAGATATTTTTACAAACAAAGCTGTACTTATTAAGAAAACAGATAAAATTAACAATTACTAATAAATACGGCTAATGATACCCTTTCACGCCCTTTTCATTCCCTTTTTCATACCCTATATAATACCCTTCCACAAAATGCATTTGAATAATTTTTTAATTATTTAATACAAACGATTTTTCAAAATGCTAAATATTTTCGGAATATTTTTTATGAAGATCTTAAGTTGGAAAATAGCAGATCATATTTAATAACGATGAAATTGTTGATAAAAATTATTTAGATTTTGAAAATAAAAATGATTTTTTTTAATTATTCAACAAAGTTACTTTTTTAAACAAGAATCCTATATTTAAAAAAATGTTTAATATAGTCAAAAATTGTCAAACAACATAAGATATTAAATAACATAGCACAATTTGGATTTCGAGAGCAACTAAAATAAATCACCAATCGTTGAAGCCCAGGTCCGATATCAAAAAGACCAAAGGCCAAGAAAACTCATTTTAGGCCTTGTCGGAGTGATGACAACTTTTCCGATGACTCTCGGGTGGAGAACTTTGAAAACTTTCATTTGAAGTTAAGAACACCTTTCGAAAAATTCTTTTACGACTTCTACGAGAAGAAGAACAAAATCTGCAATAATCAATAGATTCTGAATGATTTCTGAAACAGTATCAAGAAAATGTTTGGCCATAGGAAATTCAATTGAATTTCTAATCTATTTACAAATGAAATGTAATATCACAGATTCAGTTTTTGAATATATTTTAACGTAGCAAAGTTTCGGAATGATGATTGGCATTTCTTATTATTCAAACATAATTCCAGCGCAGGCAGGGGGGAAAAGAAATGATAAAGGCAGGAGGGAAAAGAAAATACGGGACGTGACAAAAAAATGTTTGAGCTCCGTTGACTGATGACCCCCGATATTGTAATAACATTTCAGATTGAAGTTCATATTCAAATTTGTATAAATGCTAATAAGGTGAGTCTGAGAAAATGAACGAGAATTTCAGTGATACGAAATGCCAAACTTTTGTGTCACTTTGCATTTAAATAGGAAGATGTCTTTTTATATAATTCAATATTAACTTATTTGCATCTAAATGAATAAACAATCATTTAAATACTCACATACTTTTACATACTTTTTAAATGTACGATTTTTTTCTTAAATCATTTTTTACCTTACTCTTATAAAATAACAATGTAATAAAATTAGATATTATAATCATTAAACAATCTAATATAATATATGAAAAAAAGTATTCCGCTATGAAATTTGATAGTATTCTACAAATTTTGTATATAAACTTCCATCCGCCAAAATTAAAGTGTCTGATATATCTTTGTCACAGGCAGGCAAATATTTTCTAAAAAATGTGCTTTTCGAACCCGGGGGGGGATTTCTTTAAAATATCGAGTTCGAAATTGTTGTACTTTTCGAATTTTACTGATATATTTATATATTACGTATACGAAAAAAATAATAATTAAATATATCAGCTAATTATCAGAATCCGTCACCTTATCTTGTATTGTCGGTGAATTATGGCATTCATTCATACATATATATAAAAAAAACAAGCGGGTATCATATGTAATATGGGGTTTTTTAAAAATGTTAATTCCCACTTGACCTTTTTAAAAAGGTAAAAAAAAAATGGTGTTTATTAAATTCGAAATTGGATTTTTTAAGAATTTATCAAATTTTTTGTATATATATTTTACATAAGGGAAAATAAAAATGGTCTTATATTTGATGGAAACTGAGATCTATTTACAAGGTATACCGTTCTCTTCTGTGGGATTAGCTCCCGAATTTCAACGAATGCTGAAAGAAAAAATAGATCAAACGTGAAAAAGAATTTTAGCCAAAATCAGAGATAAAATATTTGAAAACTTCTCTTTCAAAAAGAAAAATTTCTCAAATCCTTTCGCTCTTTTACAATGTGACAAAGAAAAGTTTTTTTACGCTCGAAAGATTTTCATTTTTTATTGCAAGTAATGCATTTATCAGTAAAGGTATGTCGTAATATATTTTCTATTCTTCTAGAAATATCAAAATTAACAATAAAAATTTTTTTAAAAAATGAAGAAATCATTTTGGTTTTTTTCCAGGAAGGGTTCTTTTTTTAATTCCTTAATGATATTAAATTGAATATTAAGAATAAAATTGTCGGTTAATTGAAATATTGCGTGCCAAGCGCTATTTCACAGCTAAAGGCTGTTTTTGAATGTTCCATTTTCATCATTGCTGCCATTCATGAAACAATTTTCGTTATTCTGCGAATTAATACATTTATAAAATTTCAATTTTAGTCGCGAATTTTCGACCCCTAATAATTAGGGTTTTTTAAAAAAATTCTATTACCAAAGAGGAAGAATTAATACAAATGAATGGAAATGTAATAAAGTAATCCTCAAAATTTCGAACATAAAATTAAGAATATTAAGACCTCTTAAGAGAGAAAATTAAATTTTGAATTACATTTATTTTTCTACTTAGGGAATTTTAAGGACAGAAATGGAAGCTGGATTTAAAAACTAATAACTGATTATCAAACAAACGACTTTTACTTACTTCTCCCGGGAACTTTCTCGCCTGTTTCTGTAAAAAAGATATTCGATACATAATTCCTCATAAAATTATGAGCTTTAAGAGAGACGACGAGTGCTCAAATTTTTGTTTTTAGGTACCACACATGTTTGTTCTTCGTAATGCAGTAAAAAAAAAAGAAAAAAGCGAATATCCGCTTTGAACGCCTTTTTTCATTCAATAAAACCAAAATTGGAAACGCAATTTTAGTAAGAGCGCAATTTTTGGAACTTCATTTAACTAATTTCTTGCACTTTTTTCAGATATCATGTTTTGCCAATTTTCAAAAGGGCAGACAATTAACCCTTGGTAGTAGTAGATTTAAGATTTGATAGGAATCTACACTTTAGATCTAAAGCCATACACTATACTTTTCTACAAGGATGCGTAAAATTGTTTCTAGTCTAACAAGGAATATTAAACAAAATCTGTTTAATAATTGCTTTATTTTTCAACTTAGTCCCATTCTCAATATACAGGGTGGACCTACTTTAAAGTTGCTTACAGGCGAAACTATTGTTTAGAAAGTTATGAAATTTTGTATAGGGCATAATGAAGTGAAGGGAATTCATTTGAGAGAATGAAAAAATGTACGAAAACTTGTTCCGAAACTAATTTTGGAGCAAGACATTTGAATGAATGAAAAAGATGAATCAAAAATGCATTTTTTGTCGAAGTCATGCAGCATCTTTTATAAAACCTAAGAAGTTTTTCTGAGATTTCGATATGTCGCCATTGCTAATCAGAATGTCCTTACAATTACAAGATTAAGCTTTCTTTGTTAGTAAAATCATTTTACCAAAACAATTATTCCACAAAGGTTGATCTACTAAAATATCGGTTTGAAAGGGATACGAAAAGGTCTGTCGACTATTAAAAATCTTCAATTAATGATAAGTAAATTTGAAGAAACATGCTCGTTCTGGAAGAGAAATAAAATCTGTTTTCGCATAAGCAATAGAGAAAGTTGCACTTCATGTGGAAGAGGACAGAGCTTCGAATACACAGACTATTACCAGTGGACGAAGTTTGTCAGATGCACTGGATATGCCTCTTTCAGCTGCTCAGAAGATCAAGCGAAGTATCCTCCAGTATTATCTGTACAAGCTTCAAATTGTGCAGAGGTTGCTTTCAAAGGATTTTGACATTCGACATCAGTTCTTGTTCACTTTGAGGTTGATTTGGATGATTTGCCGTGGAAAATACTCTGGACAGAAGGAGCTCATTTTTATTAGATGTGAATACTCACAACTACCGAATTAGAAATCGAGAAAATCCACACTCGATATTACAAGTTCCTTTGCAGTCATCAAAAATAACGGTGTGGTATTGGTTTTCTGCGTCATTTCTTCTCAAACCGTATTTCTTCGAGGAATTAAGTGCGAGGGGTCCAGTAACATGCTCGATCACTGGACAAACAAAACAAGAAAATATTAAAAGCGCATTATAAAAACAACCAAATACAAATATTTTAAAATAACCCTGAAATGTTAAACAAAGATGTCTTACTGAAGTGCTATAGCCAAATTAATTCCAGGAGCGCCACCTTTAGGTCAGGCCGAAAACTTTTCATCCTACCCTCATAACAAATGTAGGTCATTCTCACAGTGGTGCTCTATCTATTAATATAATTACGTTAAACCACGCCTTCTGACATTTAAAATCTCTTCTAATCAAAA
This sequence comes from Argiope argentata, assembly GCA_026289955.1. Taxonomy (NCBI): domain Eukaryota; kingdom Metazoa; phylum Arthropoda; class Arachnida; order Araneae; family Araneidae; genus Argiope; species Argiope argentata. The sequence goes on along the minus strand of JAOUZG010017793.1, from coordinate 1,251,623 downwards.
CTACAAATTCGTTCAAAAAGATATTAAATAAATTACTAGTTTTCTTTGAAATCTAGCTGTTCCACTAGGGACATCGACTGTGTTTAATTTTAATTAAATCTTTTATGCCCATTCATGGCTCCTTCATCAAATTAATTCACTAGTCAGGGTGCAATAAAAATTAATAATGAAATCAATTATGAATTCACATGAAATCATAATTGCGTGCAAGCATTTTATGCAACTTTCACCAAGCATTTTATGCAACTTTGGCAATAGAATCTTTAAAAGGATAAGCCGCAGAAGCAGATTTCGGACAAGGCAATTAATTGCCCAAGACCACTAGGTTGAGAAGAATTATTAAAATTAAAAAAGTTATTTCCTTGAGTGCTAAATTAATAAATTTATAAACAAAATACAAATTCTAGAAATTACAAAATATTTGTTTAATTTAAATACTCAATCAAGTGTCATTTATCAATACTAAATTCTTCCTAACATTCATGTTAGAATATTTATAACTATTGAATTTCGAATTGAATAATGTCTAAAAATAGGAATGCTGGAGGTTTTGCAGTAACTATAAATAGATAAATATTCATGCCTTTTCCTCAAATTTAGAAATTACCCAAAGTAAAAAATTAAAACCAACATAAAATAGATTTTTAAGATGCTGAATCGGGAATTAAAATTGATCAATTTATTGGAAAGAAGAAATTATAAATGTAAACTGACAAGAAGCATAAAATGCATAAAAGGGCCACTAATACGATGCATTTCATTTGTTTATTTCACGTTCCTGTGACTTACAGCACATTAGGTAGATCAAATCATCCTAATAGGAAAATTAAGGAATAAACAAGACAATATTTAGGATATTGGGTGTATTATTTCCTATTTTCAAAATTATGTTGCAGGATTCCAAAAATATCTTTATAAAATAATAATTGGAGTTAAGGATTCCTTGCCAAAGAATATGGAATAATGATCGTAATTTTCATTCCTCAACTCTCAACTATAGAAGAAAAACACACGATTCAATTGTTGCAAATGCAACAAACAAGATTTAAAATAAACATAACAATAAAATTTATTATTACAAATCTTGCGGAAAATAGTTTTCAAAATTAAGAAAAAACTCGAGTTAAAAGAAAAAAGAAAAAGAAATTATTTTCAAAGCATAGAAAAACGGCACCTCATGGAAATTACATTTTAAAACTTAATACAGTGTAATTAATTACATTGATTGATAGTTTTAAAAATTATTACAATTTTATTACCATTCTATCAATAATGTTTATGACGGTTATTAACAGATAACTAAAAGACTTTTCAAGAAGGTTCTTTTATTCGTTAAATTTTCTTTATTTAACGAATATTATTACTACCATTCTTCAATTTGGTATCATTAACTCTGATCGCACTAAACCAAAGTCATTCCTTATATGGCTTTGAAATCAAATCTTGAATTTAAGGTCTGTCTGGAATTTAGCTGAACCCAATTAGAGCATTTTCCAAGAAATAATTGAAATGTTTAATTTAAATTTGGGTGAAGAGATTACTCTTTATAAATAAATTATGGTTACTCGTGAAAAGTTTATTTGTTAATTCTTATGCTGTTTCTAACGATTCTCATTAAATATTTATATTCCATTAAAAAATTCAGGGCGTAGTATTATATAATTTTAATGAAAAATATTATTTGGAAGTTTTTTATTTCAAAAACTTATTTTTTTGCGTCCTTTTGCAATACATCCCATTTTAGATTCATTTCCCTGTTTTCTTTTAAATCAAGGAAATAGAAATGCAAATTATTCTTTTTTTAAAATACACTTTTACTATTATAACGAAATATTTGCCTCTATCAGAAATATAGAGATATTAAGTTTAATGTTACAACCTGATTACGCAGGTGTGTGATTAAATACATCAAATAACCAAAGAAACTGGTATAGGAAGGCCGTATGCAAATAAAGAGATATGGAACCACTCAGAATACACCTCTGCTGTCGCCCAACGCCTAAGTAAGAAAACATTTGTATAGTACAGAAGTTGGATTGGATACAACTACAAAAATGGCAGGTTATAAAGATTCAAATGTGTTGGAACGTGGTGTGATTGGCGGAGCACGAGAGATGGAACATAACATTTCCGAGGTTTCCCCGTACGTCCATTTCACGAGTGTACCATCAATATAGGGAATCTGGTAACACATCAAATCTCCGATAAAATTGCGGCCGATGAAGTATCGTCAAAGAACGGTACCAACGACGACTAGGGAGTTTCATTATACTTGAGAGAAGTTCAAACTTTCAGCAAATTGCTACAGATTTCAATGCTGAGCCATCAACAAGTATCAACGTTTGAACCATTCAACGAAACATCATCGATATGCTCTTTGGAGCCGAAGGACCTCTCGAGTACCATTGATGACTGCACGACAGAAACCTTTACGTCTCACCTGGGCCCGTCAATACCAACATTGGACTGTTATTGACTGGAAATACGTTGCTTGGTCTGACGAGTCTTGTTTCACATTGTATCAAGCGGATGCTCTATTACGGGTACGGAGACCTCTTGAATCCCTGGGCTCTAAATGTCAACAGAGGACTTTTAAGCTGGTGGAGACTCTATGATGGTGAGGGGCGTGTGCAATTGGAATGATATGGGACCCCTGATACATTTAGATACGAATCAGACAGATGACTCTTACGTAAGCCTCTTTTCTGGTCACCTGCACTCATTCATGTGCATTGTGCATTCCGAAGGACGTGGGAAAATCCAGCAGAACAACGCGACACTCCACACTTCCGAATTGCAACAGAGGGACTCTATGAACAGTCTTCTGGCTTTAAAAACTTCCTCTGTCCACCTAAATTTCCAAACATGAACATTATTGAGCATATCTGGGACTTCTTGCAACGTTCTGTTCAAAGAAGATCTCCACCAACTCGTAACCTTACGGATTTATGAGTAGCCCTGAAGAGTTCATGGTGAAAGTTACTTCAGATTTTAGTTGAGTCCCTGCCACGTCGTGTTGTGACACTTATACGTGCTCTAGGGGGCTCTCAACAATATTAAACAGGTGTCTCAGTTTTTTTGGGGGGAGCGGGGGGCTTGTCAGTGTATTGGAACGAAGAGCATAAAACTTTTTGAAAACAAATATGCAGTAAGTTCTGTTAAAAGTATGCACTAGAAACCCGTTTTTCTTACCTAATACCTCTTTCCTTTATTCTAAAGCAGAATATGCTGTTATAAAAGTGTTCAAAGCTGCGCATATGTAAAATGCCAGGCATTTATGTCATATATGAAGGTTTTTCTTAAATTACTGTAATGTATCCCTGTGAATTTGTTCGTTTATAAATAAATGTTTTATAATATTCGCTGCTACATGATTAACGATTCATCCTTTTCATTTTGCGTAGTGCATGCTATGTTAGAGAAATAATAAATTATATAATGTATAGTTCTGTTTACTATATTATGCTTCAAATGAAATATATTTTGTAATATTATATTTAAAAAATATCAATATTAAACTATATATTTTTTAAAAATTTGCTTCAAATTCAGTAAACATGTTTATGGGTTAATTATGTTTAACTACTTCCAATGAAAAATTATTACTTCAAATTTTAGGTTTACTGATCGAAAATTAGAGAGGCATAATGCATATAACTTCAGGAAGCCCTAAAATGTATGAGTGACATTGTTATAAAACTTTTATAATTATTTCGTAGAGGAAATAATTAATTCTCTGCAACATATAAAAGATGCAATAAAAATTTTCTTTTATCTATAAATCTAATAAATCTGTTTGTCGTCAAAAGTAATTTTATATTTTTAACTAGATCTTAACAAAAATATAATCTACAATTTTCTTCAATGAAAAATTCTGCTGAGAATTATTTTGAAAAACTGAATAAAAATTTTAAAACTCAGCTGCTAAAATTCTTTTAAAATTAAATCAATTAATTGCTTTTAAATTCATAAAATAATTGATATTTATAAAGACAAAAATTATTTTTATACATTGATGCATTTATATGCATTATAACACCACACACAATTCTAAAAAAATTCAATTCCCTAATTATAATCACCCCTTGACTAGTTTGAAAGTCAGAAATTATTTTTATAGAAAAATATTTTTAGCAAATTTGAGTACTTCCCTACTTATCTAGTATTTCTTTTACTTTTATTAAAATTCTTTTCATTCTACGATTAATACACTGTAAGTGTTTAGAAAATAAGTTAATGAATATATATTTTCAAAGTTTGGATTATTTTGAATCTAATTAGCTATAATTATGAATAAAATATAATCATACACCAATAATTATTCATTTTATTTTGTTATCTAGAATTGTAAATTGATATTTTTATAATAAATCAAATTAAAACGTATTCTTATGTATTTTCTGATTGACAATTTTTAGTTAAGATAATGAACTACCAAACACAGGATTTTCATTTAGAATATAATTATTCATTTTGAAAATAGCTCTAAATTCTTAAGAGAATTTTAATTAAAACTTGTCTACAGAAATGCTTACTTGAATTTTAATCAACGACAGAAACGAAATGGCAAATAATTAAGAAGATAGAATATTTATAAAAATTTATCTGCATGACAGTAAATCTCAGACATGACGATTCATTAATAATAAAATTATTTAGTTCGAATGATAACATTTACTTAACAGACATACATTTCTTTGCTATTCAGTATTTCTTTAGAAATGTGAAGCAGAGCTTTACGTTTTAGCGAAATTACATATTTAAAACTTTCCGAAGCTTTCAAATAAGTTATTCTTTCTATTTTACTTCTTAACTACAAACACCAGATATTAAATCACTGTTTATTATTCATCAGGGAAAAGCTACGAAATTTCATACCAGATTCTTTTACAAACACATTTTTAATTCACATTCAAGTTAGGTCGTATTTTATGCTTTTGCTCTACATAAAGTTGTCAAGTTTTAATATCCCCCAACAAGAATTTCCAATTTAAAAACCCTAAGTTCCAAGACCAGTAAAATGATAAAAACATCTTTACTTATCTTTTCCAAGAATGATTAAGTGCTTTAAAACATGTCCCAGTTTACAATTCTCTTAAATGGTGCAACTTTCCTTCTCTTAAAATTTAATAAATTCTTATTCAAGAATGGTTTTTGCTGTTTTTTCTTCTTGCAGAGTGAAAATTCTCTTAGTTCTATGTTACTATGACAATATGTTTTTTCTATGATGAAGATTGTTTCTGTTCATGGTAATTTCAAGTTTTCTTTTTACAGTTTCCTGCTTGGAATTTCCCTGTCAATGACACTTGGACTTCACGCTCTAAATTTTCTGAAAACCGACATTTCGCCCAAAAGAACGAATCGTTTAAGGTAGGATAAAATTCGTATAAATCTCTTTATTTCTGCATATTTAATATTATGTATATTTTCTTAAATATGATGACTATGTTATGCTGCCATCTTGAATACTTTGTTCTCTGATAGTGAATGTTTATTGTTTGTTTGAAATAGAGTTTTATGAAAATCGTTTCCTTCAAAAATGAACTTTCATAATTTATTATCTTTTTTAAAAATGTTATTAGACAATGTAGTGTTACATTTATGCGTTTTAGACACAGTTTTAGAAAATATAATTTTGTGTCTTGCCTAATGACCTTATATTTTAACGGTTTATTCTGTTACATTTTTACTTACTCATTAATTCAAATTAATTTCTACGTATGACATTTAAAAAATATGAATGATTATATGTATGGAAAGTTTATAAATTTATTAAGTAATAATTGTTTTAAATTGAGATATAATGTCAATTTATTACAAAGAATAGCGAAGCATCAATATTTATATATTGAATGCTTTTAATGTTATTTTCGGAGGCTTTCTTTTTCTTTTTTTCAACGTTGACTTTACACATACCTGTGCCACTAGACTAGGCTCCACAAACGGATTGCCAATCGTTCAAACATACTGATCGTTTATCTATATTTACCAATCATTCTCTACTTAATGGTTGTGGAAATTACTAGAGGGAATGCAGATTTTTTTTTTCATTTTTCAGGATTTAGCATTATTATGTTAATTCGCAAATAGATACAATTCATTGCCGATTTCATAAAAGAACGCACTTTATGTGAGTCTGCTAATTGTATATCTATAAAGATCTAACATTCTCTACTTTTAGTGTGTGAGAGTTTATAGTGAAAGAAAGTTTTCCCAAATAAAATGTTCCAAACACCTTTTCTAAAATGAACATTTTATCAGTTAATCGAAAACAAATTTATTTTCCTTTATACTCTCAAAATGCATTTTGCTTCCTGGTAGAATATAAGGATTTTCGCGTCTATGCTCAATTTTTGCTAGAGCTATTTATTAATCAATTCCCTGATGCAACGTTATGAAGTAATTCTGCTAACAAATAGCAACATGTTGTTGACAAATAGCAATATTCCATCGAGATCCGATCATATATATTAGCATTTCTTTAAAGCATCTACACTAAAAGGACGCAATATTTCATTGATCTTTGTCTATTTACTTTACACTGCTAAACAGTTGAAGTAGATAGATAAGTTTATTCTTACTAATATTTGTTCAAGAAATATATGAATATTTCTCGAAAGACGAAAATGCAGGTAATGCACATACATGAGTGTAAATTATTTTTCAACATATGAATCGTTTTCCAATGAAAGAAATAATATGAATATATAACAGAAAGCATCTAAAGAAGTATTTTCTTTGTGGAGTTCAGAACTACTTTTAAATTCAAAACGCAATTTCTAAAGCATATATTTTTCTTTGACAAATAACTATTGATGTTGGCAATGTAAAAACGATTTCTACTTCAGGAAATTCTGTGGATATGGGATGCATATTTATAGAGCATATTTTATATGAGTTTAAAAATTTTTAAAAGAAAGAATAATGTTTTTTTCATTCTTTTCGTCGGCAAAATTTTGTGTTAAGAATTGATTCATGAATCATTTGGTTTACTTCATGTCTTCTGATAAAATAAAATATCTCGGTTTCGATATTTAAAATCTTTTTTATTGTATTTTTTAATATTTTTCGTTAAAACATTGAGAAAAAGCGGATAATGTTCGATTAATTCCTTTAACATGCTCGTTTTAATTCCGTTCAACTTTAGTATTTTAAGGTTAAAATTCATAATATCGTTTAAAACATTATATTGAGATTCTCATGTTTGATTCCCATGAGATGGCCAATTATATGGCAATATGAATTTATAACCACTTGAATTTTAATAGTAAAATCGTATAGAATACAGAATTTATTTCATAAATAATTAAATAATCCATTATATGATTACCTCATTAATGAAAAGATGGTTTTCAAAACACAGAAAAAATTGTTCGCAATATTTATTTATCCATCGAATGACATTTTGTTCCCTAATCTTTGTCTGATTAAATCCAGTTTTGAAACTATTCGAGGGTTATTGTAGTTAGACATAATAATTTTAAACTATAGTCAGATAACGATCATAAGACATTCAAGGATAACCCTCTCTCCAACTTTCGTTTCATCTAAAGTAGCAGATTTCGGATTAGGCAGTCACCTAAGGCCGCAGATAGATCGCTTAAGGAAATGCTATAAGTGTAGTAGCCAAATAAATATTTAAAAATACAAATTCTATGATTTATGAAAATTGAAATAATATCGATATTTTGTTTAGTATGATTGATTTTACATTTATGTGTTTTAATACATTTATTTAGTTCCCATAATATTCAAAAATAATAAACATCAATACTGTTGACTAGAAATGGAAATTCTAAGGGCTTGAAGTTATAATTGATAAATAAAATTTAAGGCATTTTTACGAAAATAAAGTAAAAATTATGAACCTAAAGAAAAAATTCTTAGCATGTTAAAACGTATTGAATTTGAAACTAACTTCATCAATTTCCTCAATTTGTTATTAAAATCAATAGATTCAGAAATATCTAATTCAACTTGTACCAGTTGTGTTATGTGACTGTGTTACTTCCATGAATGAGCATGGTATACAGCTAAATTAAAAACATTTTAAGATTCGAAATTAATCTTATATAATAGGGAGCTAATTTTAACATAATCCCTTCCTCTTACAATTCAGAGTCTCAGTTTTCCATTATCACTGGGAAAACTTAAATATATTTTTTAATTTATAGATTATAAAAGTTTGAATAAACAAAACGTTTAATCATTATAATAAGAATCTCCTTTTTCTCTTAATATAAGTTTTTATGTCAACTTTGAGAGGCGCAATATTTCATGAATTCTGCTTAATAAGCAACATCTGACAATATAGTTAGGGGATGATTTATGGATCCTTTCAGGTTTTTTCCATCGTATTTAGTTTCACTTTTCACATAAATGGTATCTTCTAAGTGATTATCTTGTCCTTTCTTTGATCTTCCAACATATTCTCCCCCAGAGCTTCAGCTTAATTTGAAAAGCTGTCTTTTTAAACATGAAATTTATCTTCAGTGATCGCTGAGTTCTTGAAATCCCTGAAATTATAATTAATGAACTAAAACTTATTTGACAGTATGAAATATAAAATTTGGTATTATTAATAAGTATAAAAAATAATTATAATAAAGTAAATAATAAAATTGAAAAAGTAAGAAAAATAATAAAATAATATAAAAATAGGTAAGTTTGAATAAAATGTTGTCTATTAAATTTAATATAAAAAATAAAGTCATTTCCTACTTAGGTCAGAAAAGAAATTTTTTTATTTAGTTACTTTTTATTAAATAATTACAGTTAATATGAATAATTTATGAAAAAAATTATACCTGACAAAAACAAAATCAGATCTACATCCGTTGAAAATAAATCAGGATACACGCATTACATACTCAATCGGCGTTGAATGAAACATAATCAGAGCACGCTCAATTGTTTTTACATTTTTGACGCCATTTGAGGCAAAGTAAAAGCGGGAATTTCCTCCGCAAGTTGGAGTAACGCGATACAAATTAGAAATTTTTAATTTTCATTATTAACAATGTTTAATTTTAAATGCATCAAACATTAAGAAAATTAAAAAAAATAGTTTGAAATAATCGGCTGAAAACATATTAAGCCTAACCTTATTAGCGTAAAAAAAAGCGAATTGAAGTTTTACTAATATAGAGGCAGGGAAATGAAGATTTTTGGCGAAGAAGTTAGTTTTTAATTAATTAATAAAAAATGAAGGAATTAATATTTGAAAAGACTATATTAACATCAAATGTCATCCACTACATGTTTAAAAAAATATTTGAACTTGAGTGGATGAATAAAATGTATTTTATTACCAATTGAAAGCTTGAACAAGACTATCTCAAGAACAAGTAAACAGGTAAATAAGGAGTTTTGTAAAAAAAACCATCGTTAAGATTTATTTTACAGGTAGAATTAATGAAGAATGTATTCCTGATACAATCCTATTAAAGAATGAATGAATAAATATTCTAAATCATAATTAAATGAGAAAAAAATCATTACGAGTATTCCCGTTAGCATTTGGACATTATCGTTTTGAATTTTTGAACCCGTAATAATTGTTAACTGATTGATTAGTTAACTGATCGCCATTTCCATAAGACAGAAAGTACAGAAAGAGTGCACCAAATTATCGACGGTATTGTGACAGCAATATTATGAAAATTAGACAACGCGATGATCATATGTATCGTGATTGACAGTGAAATCAAAATTTGAATACTGAAAATAAAACTACCTGTATTCAGTTAAAAATGAATTGTTTGTGTATATTTTACTTTGTTGATGTCAGTAAATTATAGATGGTAAAAATTTTAAAAAAAATATTTGAAAACGAAGATGTATTAAAAACAAGAAAAAAGCTATTTAAATAATTTTCACAATTCTTGCTCACTTAATTTGAAACCATACCAAATCGCCGGGAAAAAAAGAAAATTATCTAATCAGCAAGAAAAAAAAACTCCTGAGGTCATTAGGAAATTATATTTTTTAAAACTCATTAGTAAATCAGATTTTATCTTTCTTGCTTTTAATTTAGAAAGAAAAGCTTGAATAATCATAGAATGTTGGATGCAGTTTTTAATACTTAATTTTTTCTTTACAAAAATTACTACCATTTTAAACATTCAGATATTAGATCAAGGTCTTTGGAACGGCAATTGCTTATTCTATACGATGGATCACTGATTATTTTTTTAAAAATCTTCAGACACAATTTTAAGGGCAAAAGAACACTTAATATTTCTCAAATCTTGAAATATTAAAATCATTCTTTATTAAATTTTGAAGGAATGACATCAAAGCAAATTGCTCAAAAAGGGGGCGATGAGCAAACGAAAACAATTTTCTAAGTGCAGATGAAATTATTTTCGATGGTAATTGTTTTGAAAATCTGTTCAGAAACTTCAGCCTAAATCAGTCACTATTTTCGCTAACAAATTGTTCTTGTAATTACTGAAAAATAAAGCAAAATAACCACTCAAAAAGTAAATAATCAAAGCTTGCGAGCTTTATGCTTTATTTTTGACCATCCACATTTGTTTATTATAATATATGTTGATCATTTTTGGCTAGTCAGCTGGATCTCTTAGCATATTGGTTGTTTTAACTTTCAAAAGAATATTTTATGATTAACTTAAAAATGACGATATATTCCACAAAAATATTTTGAAGCCTCAATTTGTGACATACATTCAGGGAGATGAAACAAATGTCCTTTTATCTGTTTTGTTCATTGCATATATGAATTTTTCTGACATATA